>OZ026629.1:6202392-6262355 GCA_964020975.1 Hermodice carunculata | reverse complement strand
TGGCTGAGATTATTTCATATTTCTAAAGCATTTGACACGATTCAATGGAATCGCTTATTTCTTCAGCTTTGGCATAAAAGAATGCAAGGAAAAGTGTGACGGCTCATTACAGAGCTGTACAGTAAAGTTAGTAATAAGGTTATTTTCGGCCCCTTTGGGCTTATGGTGTGACGCCTTAAATGACTTTAAACAGTGTTGAATCCTCCGCCCGAATCTGTCCTCCCTCACGATGTTGGACCTTCTTCATATACTAGCGGAACATGATCTGAGAATCCTATTTAATGCGGTATGCGCATCCCATGTCTCCTTTAGGCAGATGACATAATGTCTCATGGAAGATAATGAAGATTGCCTGACAAGGGTGCTTGAGGTAGCAGATAATTTTCTCACGATGTAAGATACGTCTTTCAATGGCGAAATATATATATACATCATTTCATTTGGGGCGATATTGAAAGATCGACATAGCTGCATGACCGACCTGGATTGACCACATGGCATGTCCTACATGTCCTGAAAAGGGCACAACAGCACTGTCCCAGCAGATACCTGGGCACAGTCACTCTCAGTAATCTGCAGGGTCATTGTTGCAAACTACATATGCACATATTGCCCCTGTGGAACCTTTAATTATATATATCAAAGCTTCGGCTGTAATTTCCAATAATTAAGTCCATGTACAAGCACAGACTTTTTGTTTTCCCTCAAATACTTTCCTCCTTTCTTTATCTTTCTTTCTTTCGTTCTTTCTTTTTTATTTATTTATTCATATCTTTCTTCCTTTCTTTAGTAGCTTATCTATATACTATCTATCTATTTATTTTGTTTGTTTGCTTGTACATTTATTTATATATTTATTTATTTATTTATTTATTTATTTATTTATTTATCTATCTATCTATCTATCGATCTCTATTTATTTATTTATTTATTTATTTATTTATTCATTCATTCATTCATTCATTCATTTATTCATTTATTTATTTATCTATTTATTTATTTATTTATTTATTTATTTATTTATTTATTTATTTATTTATTTATTTATTTATTTATTTACGAATTTTGTCCTCAGTTTTTCTCAGACACTTTTTTTCCGAAAAGTACCAAACTTGGCATGGTGATTGACCTAGTTGCAGAAAGAGGCATCTGGTTTGGAATGGTAACCATGATGAAAATAATGCAAATTACGGCCATTTGAAATTTTAAATATTGAATATCTTCAAAATTATTAAAGATAGAGGCACCATTCCAACTTTAATTCATGGGTTTGTACCATAGGCGCATGCAATGAACCACAAGCAAAAGTTGCAGAATTGTATTTATACTATTTAGGGGCACTTGGAAAGAATAAAATATTGAATATATTCAAAACTGGTATAGGTAAAAATACCACACCAATTTCAATGTAGAGGTTTCAGCTAAAGGCGCATCCAATGAACCAGAAACCAAAATTGTTTATTCATACTTTATGCTGAATAGGGTACCTAAAAAGTTTAGATTTTGAATATCTTCAATACTATTATAGGTTGAAGTGCCATTTAAACTTCAATTCATAGGTTTGTGTCGTAGTCACATGCAAACAAACACAAGCAAAAGTTGTAGAATTACAATTTATGCTAATCAGGGGCAGTTGAAAAGCTTAAATGTTGATTATCTTCAAAACTTTTAAAAGGGAAAGGTACCATTTACATTTGATAGTCTTCCAAGAGTTCTGTTTTAGACACATCCAAAAGACCACAACCAAAATTTGTAGAATTTCAAATTATGCAAATTGGGAGAACACACAAAATTTATATCTTGACCAACTTCAAAACTATTACAGATAGAGGTTGTATTCCAACTTCAATTGATAGGGTGGTGACATATATTTGATTCAAAGTTGTAGCATTGAAATTAATGCAAACCAGGCAAATTCACATAATTTAGATCTTGAATATTCAACTTAAAAATTGTCATAGATAGATGTGTCATTCTAACTTCAATTGATAGGTTTGTCAGATAGGTACACCCAATGAGCTATGAATTTAAGATGTGGCGGTTTGGTTTATGCAAATTAGACAAATACACAAAAGTTAATCTTGAATAACTTCAGAATTATTCTAGATGGAGCTGCCATTCTAACTTCAATTTAAAGGTTTGTGACAGAGTACAATTGTTCAGGTCCCTTTTGAACAGACTGTGTTTATAAAAAATATTGTTGCAGGAGTTAAATAAATTCTGAAAATGCCATCTTTAAAAGTTTTCTTGCCACACAGACTGATTTGCTGACAAGCAAATCAAAATTTTCTAGTTTTTTTCTTTGTCCATAAGAAAGAATTAACCACAGATTTTATGTCCACACATGCATACATGAGAATCAGGATACCCCCCCCCCCCCCATGCTGTAACTCATCTGTGCTTAGTACACCCACAACACGTGAAACCTCTGACCCATTTCCTGGACTTTATTACTTTATTAGCAAGGAGGTTAAAGTGTATCCTCCTTGCTATTAGCAGTCAATTACGTCATATCCGACACAGGTGAATACAATATAGGTGACATCATTGTTTTCATGTTCCCCCAAATAGGAGGTATTCACATTTAACTACATTAACTGGAGACCTGCTCTGGTCCCTCAGTTGCTAGGCAACAGAACTATGCTTCCGCCATGATCAGGGCACTTTTACTAGTTATGTTGCTTAACCACCCAGAAATAACCCTTTTTCTACCAAACAAATCACATTTTCTGAATATGGTTAGCATGTTGTATGTTTGAAAACTTAGTGAATGACTTTTCTTAAGCTTTTTGCTCTCTCAAGTTGCTTCTTTTATCACAGAAGCTCATTTGGCCCTGCTTAACACACGAATGTGCCTTCTTTTCTGTCAAGTTCCTTGCTGCAGTCTGGCTGGCAGCCCAAGATCCCAGTTAATATATATATCTTCTATTATACAGCTACCCTGGAGCCCGGCTCTGGAGCACCAGGTGCCTTCACTTTTCAAGCTGGTATGTCAAAAAATTGCGATATTCGAAAACTCCATAAAAACTTTATTTAATATTTTGAATACAATTTCATTATGTGTGTCAAAAATATAGCTATCACTGAAGAAAGTTTCATGAACTTTAAGGATGACTTTTTATTAGGTATTGGGAGGGCTGAAATAATCTGTCTCAGACTTTAGTATGGCATGGAGTTTACGCTCAGTGGTACACTTACGGCTATTAAAGATCAGGACAAAGCCAAAGGTCGTCTTTCCTTGTTGCCTTGTTCTATTTTTTTTTAAATCATATTAATGGAAGGTGTCCTCCATACAGCAAGTGTGAAAATGACCAAATGACGCTTTCAACGTATATCGCCAGTGCTGTTATGCAGGACCCTTGCACAGGATGACAAACGTACTGCTACCGAACGTCGGGACTGTGCTAGAAGTTGCTTGTTTCTTCATAAAATGCCTGGATGCTGCAGAGCACAAATATGCAATATCTTGATCAAGCGTAAATCACTAGCACTGGGTGACCCAGAGAAAAAGGCCCGTGTGTATGACGCTGAAAAATGAGGAAAACTGATAACGATGAAACTGATAGATTGACCTGAACATGTTTACAAAGTTATCGGCGAGAAAGGTCACGTTATATAGGTATTGCGCTCGTCGCAAAGGGCATCATCATTTTCTGTGTGATCCATGTTGCGAAATCAAGAACTGAACAACAAATGATTTGCACACACATATCACAATTGATACTGAATACATTTATAGTGTTGTTTTTAGTTTAAATCCCACTTTTAGCGTCCCTACCTTGCACCATGGACATATTATCGAATATGTCCATGCTTGGACAATGATTTCTTCATGGAGAGCTGCAGTATTGCTTGTCAGATAGACAGACAGATAGACAGACAGGCAGAGAGAGAGAGAGAGAGAGAGAGAGAGAGAGAGAGAGAAAGAGAGAGAGAGAGAGAGAGAGAGAGAGAGAGAGAGAGAGAGACAGAGAGAGAGACAGAGAGAGAGAGAGAGAGCACCACCTACCTGGGGAGAACTAATTTTTCTTTTTTTTTTTTTTTTTTTTTTTGACAAATTGCGTGGAATCACGCCAATAACATATCCTTAAAAAGTATAAGAAATAAAGAATACTGCCATTTGAAGGTTCGAACCTATTGAATATGTCCAATTCCGGTCAGACAAATCAATTAATGCTCTTTCCGCATTAGGATATCCGTCAACACAAACACCTTTTTCTAATACAAATTTCCAACGATAATGTAATGTGTTGTATTGACAGACCAGAAATATTTTGTCATTTCCTGTCAAATTATAATTATGATTATGATGATAACAATGATGAGTTGCATCGTGAGTTTATTCTTTTTGAAACAGCTGGGATCGTATGGAAAAAGAGACCACATATATGTTTTGTGTAATTATCAATTATGAATTCACACACTTCATCAAAACGTGTTTCATCTCACCAAGCGACAGGCTTTATCAGGCGCTAAGCTATATTTGTTATGAAAGTGTAAGGAAGTTGGGTAGAAAACCTACTGAATTCAACTCTACTTGAATGTTTCATGGGTTAAAGCACCCCTGAGGAGTCTTGAAAAGGAGTCCAAGAAAGAAAGAAAGAAAGAAAGAAAGACAAAAAGAAAGAAGGAAAGAAAGAAAGAAAGAAAGAAAGAAAGAAAGAAAGAAAGAAAGAAAGAAAGAAAGAAAGAAAGAAAGACCGAATTCAACTTTACTTAAATGTTTCATGGGTGAAAGCACCCCTGCGGAGTCTTAAAAAAGAGTCAAAGAAAGAAAGAAAGAAAGAAAGAAAGAAAGAAAGAAAGAAAGAAAGAAAGAAAGAAAGAAAGAAGCCGATGGGGAGTCCCAAGGTCCATGGTGTGACCTATGAACTTCTAAACGCATGTTATACCAAGGCTAACTCACAGTGCATGAAAAAAATTTAATCGACAGATATGTCTTTTTTTCCGACAATTATTATTGGAGACGATCTATTAAATAAATCCAGGTGAAGGTCACTGAATACCCTCGATTCATCAAGTAAGCCCCAGGCAAGTGCTGTTTCAAGAATCTAAACCAGTGACACAACTGGCCAATCGATGCTGTTGCAGATCTGCACAATGCAAGCCATTCTCCTCTCGCAATATCATTTCCGTAACAATTGATCATCTTTGATTGGTCCCTGTGACTTCAGGTCAAGTCTTTCATGGAGTGTTTAAGCCGCTGTTCGCATTGTACAGCGTATGGTAAATAAATAAATAATCTATGTCAAATTTAGTAGTTATGTACTAACTGATTGCGTGGAAAGAATATTTTTGATACAGGACGAGGTCAATTTTCATTTCCCTCTCAGCCTAGTCTCGAATTGTACACCTATACCTTTTTTTTTTTTTTTTTTGTTTCGGTTCAGTAGTAAGACTTGCCTTGTTATATAAGACTAATGTGCAAAAGCACTGCTTATCAAGAAGGTATATGTGTGTGTGGTTGTGTGTACTTATTAATATATATATATATATATATATATATATATATATATATATATATATATATATATATATATATATATATATATATATGGGTGTTTCAAAAAAAAACGCAACAGTTTTCCTTTCGTTGATTTCACCTACACCAATGGCCAAATATTTAGAAATTTGGTATGTACTGGTGACCCAAGGTCATGCATTCATATTGATAAGCATAATTTGTTAATTTAGTTATGCATGATTGAACAATCATTACTGAATCAATATGACCCTAAATCTCATGTGCTGCACCTTTGCTGTAAGCACATATCATGACAAATATCGCCTTTAAAATATTTATGAATAAAAACACTTTGGGTAGTTGTGTTGTTCCATGTAATTGTCAGTGAAATGATGTCGACCATAATTCAATTTTTTTTTTTTTTACAATTTTGTATTTTTTTCGTGTTTTTTGGTGACTGAACGTTTTTCCTTAACTGAGTACAGTTTCAGGTTGTTTAGAATTTTCTGAACAGTTGCCAGTGCATCATTCTTTGTGAATTTGTTGGTTAATATGTGTATTCAAGCAGAACAGAACACTCCAACAAGGTGCTCATAAACAATAACCTATTCTATGCATGCCTGAGCACCTGAGACAAACAGTGTTTACCACGTCATTGTTGGTAATTGATTTAATAATGTTTTAATTGTTGTTCTTTTCTATGTTTATTGTTATTGTCATGGCAAGTGATACATGGCTGTTAATTAAAAACATTGACACAGCTTCTGTTGTTCATTTTTATCTTCTTTATTCTTTGCAGCAAATGGAATGTTGGGACTCTGCAGTAAAACAATAAATGCTCACTCATGTAGAACGCAACTTGCTCATAAAAAGTGTCTATGCAATACCCGGACCCTACTGCATATGAATATGCATGATTAGTTTGTTTACCCTGAGCAGATTTGTAAAAAATTCGGAAACTGTATACTGTTGTTTTCTTTCTGAAACACCCTGTATATATATATATATATATATATATATATATATATATATATATATATATATATATATAGATAGATAGATAGATAGATAGATAGATAGATAGATATATATATATATAGATATATATATATATAGATATATAGATATATAGATATATATATATATATATATATATATATATATATATATATATATATATATATATATATATATATATATATATGACACAAACAACGATGTTTTTGTGTAGTATCAATGTTGATTGCAAGTAATTTCATTTGTTTCAAATCCACCGAAATTCTCATCAAAGCTGTTTGACCTCAGACAGGAGGATACATCGACGCCTCAACGTAAGTACGTAATGCACCCAATCTATGTATCCTTACCTAACAGAGCCATACGCAAAATACAAAAATGAAAAAAGAAATGTATGAAAGAAAGGCATTTTAGCTAATGATTCACAGTTTTTGCCTAATCTCTGTGACTGCTAGTGATGGTGAAGGGGATACCAGGGGAGTGTACCTTTTTTTTTCGAATCGAGATTTTGTTGAGTAAGTATACAATATGACCAGAACTGTGTTCTAATGTGCCATCATGTACTTTTATGGTAGAAGAGAGATTTTTTCAATTCAATTTTACTTTTCATCAAGCTGTCATTCCTAGTCCAGTGTGTATCTAACGTTTAAAAAAAACCCTGCTGCCTAATTTTTTTTTCAATCACTGATAATAGAACATATTGCATGTGTCCATAGACCTATCATGTGAAATGTATCTCGTTGTTAACTTTTTCCATTGGATATTACCCGATCCTTCATTGTCTAATAAATCATACAAGTATCGATTTTTATTGTATCATAAAAGTACTGCACATCCTGGTCATGGGGTCTATATATTTGCACAACCCAGCTATCCATTTTGTCTATTCCCAATCTGTCGTTTACGTTAAGTACTGCATTGAATGGGTGCTCTAAATGTTCCAAATCAGACAACCTAGCTATTTTCGAGACAGTACATAATTACATCGTCAGCACTGGTAGATTTACATAAAGCCTGCACTGGTTTCAGTGATTATTGTACCCGTGGCCACCTACGGGCCATCATTCATTAAAGTGTGTGTGTCAACACACACTTTTCTGTGTTTCCTAAAATTCTTGCTTTCTTTCTTTTTCTTTCTTTCTTTCTTTCTTTCTTTCTTTCTTTCTTTCTTTCCTTCTTTCTTTCTTTAAAGTGTGTGTGGCAACACACACTTTTCTGTTTATCCTCGAGTTCTTTCTTTCTTTCTTCCTTTCTTCTTTCTTCTTTACCAGCAAATTTGTCCGACACTTTTCTCGGACGCTATTATACATAGAAACTCCAAACTAGGCATGCTAAATAGCTCCTTTAGAAATTTTTAATCTTGAATAACTTCAGAGCTATTATAGAAAGAGATGCCATTCCAACCTCTACTCCTGTTATGGAATAATTGTACATTGCCATACCAATATGCTTTGAAGACACACATTGATTTGCTATGCAACAAATCGTCTTTTGTAGTTTGGTCTGCAAGCTCGTACACCTGTTACTATCAATGGCGTCCGTTGGTGTCTTTTCTTCTATACGTTATGTTATGTTACCCGATGTACATATTATATGTCTTATATCTTTCATTTTCATGTGTATTTTCTTTCATTTTATTTTTTGTCGCTAGAGGAATTAATATAGGCTCTGCCTGTTTTTCAATCGCCCGTGGAAATAAAATATGTTTAAACCATATATTTTATCTCGAAGATCCAAGAGCGTTCCTTTATCAAACATCCGTGAGGCAATCAAACATCGTTCAAGTGTTCCCGTCGACACGAAAATTATCCTTGCTTTTGTAGCTTTGGCCGGCTGGTATTTACATACCACGGTCAAGTGCACAGCCATTATATAGTACAAGGCCACAGACCACAGTTATAAATCCTTCTATTTTTCATATAAGCATTTTTCAGTCTAAAAATTCAGCATTCTGGTATTTTAAAATTCCGTGAACAGTATTAACAGATAAAATGTCAGGAAAACAGGGATGGATTTTTGTCCCATAATTCTTAGCTCGTTAATTTGTGATAATTGGAATATGAAACAACACCTGGATGTCAGCTTTATACAGGTGTATGAACTGTGCTCTTGCCAGGGTCACATCATTGTCCTTCCCCACCATAAAGTTCCCACCTGGCCTGGAAGACCGCGCACCTATATGATCACCAATGAAGCACCTCCGTGATGCCGCAAACGTGACTTAGCTAACTTCATTAAAACAGAAGCTACAGCATGCTGAAAACACAGTATTTTCACAATTATATACTATGTCCGCTGGGATGAGCAACCAGCCAATCACAACTGTGGTCGGTAACCAAAAAAAAAAAAAAAAAAAGTCTGTACGTTTTACAGAAAGATACGAGATACAAGTCATCAATTTGATATACAAATAAATTCCTGCGGGGATAGGGACACAAGGTAATACCAAGGCAATAAAAGTCACTTTCGTGTACAGTCTGTCAGAGCTCCCTTTGTCACCTCCACTTAGATTTTTTTTCTGCACATTATCTGTGGCAGTGTCCAGTGAATCACTTTAAACTTCATAAAGTTTCTTTTACACTTACCTTCCAGTTACAAAATGCAAATGAAAGTCCCCTCGTGACTTTTTTCTTCACCAAATCACTTTGTAATGCTGTTTTAGTGGGGGTGGGAGACAGTAACCAGTGCAGGTCAGGTCATTTTAAGTTGCTTTACGTGACCTTATCATTCCAATGATCAATAACACGATGAAACCCAATGTAGAGCAAAGGGACCGTCTCCGCACGTTAAAATCATAAGCGTGCAATTTGTGTTTTGGAAGGTCGTTCTTAAAACTGAAGTCTGTCACCAGTTTAATCAACAACTGTAAACTGTGCCTGTTACTTTTACCTTCAAGGTTAAATAAAAGCAAAAGAAACGTACAATGTACCTATATGAAAAAAAATTCTAGTGGTAAAAGTGCACGCGTTTGTAAAGTTAGTTTTGGATCAGTGCATCAAATAGAAATGGAGCTGGTTTTCCTAGGGTATGGTGTGACAATGTGAGTGCATAATACGCGCTTTGTGTGAATGTCAGCAACTTTTTTACCTGGCGAGACATTAACTGTTTCTTACCTGGTTCTCAACCACGCGAACAAGAACATTGTTCGAGGTGACAATGTGCTGACCATGATATTTACTTAGTTTTTAAGGCCACTGCTTATTTTTTGTATTTTCAACATTTATATAACCAAGCAATTTAAATCAGGATATTATTCTAAACCTGTTATATTCATAATGATACTTCCTGGCTGGACCGGTCCTGGGCCCGCTCGCTCCGAGGGGTTGTGGCCGGGGGGGGGGGGGGGGTCCGGCGTGTCTTTTGTTTATAACATGGGATGTGCTGGGAGTTTGTCCTGCGTCCCTTTGGTGTAAGTGGGTCCTGGTATTGTCTTTTTAGGTTGATCGGGGATAGCTTGGCACTCATGGTCCGCTGGGGAACCAACCCATAAATGGAAGTCTATGATAGAAATTAATTATTGTGTTTTTCACCATTGTAAGCGAATATATGATATTTGTGCCAGTTTACCTTGTCTTCTCTAAATTTTGATTATCGATTCTGGATTGTATATGATTTTGTGACCACGGGACACGTTTCTGCTGTCATTATAACGGCATACATTTATTTGACGAGAAATCTTTTTTTTGGTCTGCTCGGTTGTGTCCCTGTGGTTGTATTTGTGTCTTTTTGTCCAGAACTACTTTCTGTAGTCATTACCCTATTCCGCAGTCCGAACTGTTTACTCTCCAGAAGCCAACCTGTCACTGTTTCACCTATATTAAATATGGAAGTACTATTGTCCATATTGCGCACGTTCTTCTGTAGAATTTTCCCATAGGCTGGATAAGCCCAAATAGGTTAAAGGGTCTTCAGCGGGTAACTACTCAGAACATGTTTCGGAGTCTATACCCGAACATGTCTCTCTGAGTAGCGGCTTCTTGTCGAAGCTAAATATTCAGCAAAGACAACCCACTTAATAATGAATAAATATGAACGTGACAAACGATAGATTAGCTAAATACGTGAAGTTTTGCTTAAAAATGTAAAGCTTCATAATGAAAGATGAAAACCTGTCAAACAAAACATAATAACTAAATTTGTATAGTCTTTTTCTTATCTGAACATGTTCTATAGTCACTATAGAACATGTCCAGATAAGAAAAATTTGACTTACCGCTGAAACAGTATGTACCCTTTTTAGCTGGATAGCTTATCCTAGATAAACCACCTGCCAGTGTATAACTGAAGTAGAAACAAACTGGGGCCATATATTCAGTCCCAGTGATTGTAAACAGTTGCAGCTAGACCACCTGTACAAACCAAGGGAAATCCAAACAAGTACTGCAACAATGGACTTCCTGCATCATAAATGTAAAACAAACCCCATGATTACACCTACTCCTCACTTTGAAAGTCACCAAATGATTAAGCTCTATTACACTGCCAACACTGTGTCAATGTTTCAACATAATGTGTCGGGTTTGTGACATTTGAGAAAATACTGTCAATTTTGAGTAATTCTTTAATATTGAGTAAATGTGCATTTAGGCATGTCAGAAAAGAAGGAAAGTCATTAGTATTTATGTCAAAACCACGCCATCAAAACATAGTTTTTCTTAACACGATTTTCAGTACAATTAGGCAAACTTAACTGTTGATGACTCTGCGGGTTCAATAGCGGTGTTTCCATTGCAGGCGTTTTTCGTTACGTGGGCTTGTCGCTGGGAAATGGCTGGAGGGTTGGGCCCCTTCTGCGCGTTTGCTTTGGTGCCGCGTGACCTTGCTAGGGATATTCAGTACTTTAATCACATTCCCCTGTCCTCCCCAAATATTAATTTACGACTAAATCACGACCATAGCGCTCTTCTAAACTTCCTTCTTCTATTTATTATATGGGGTGCCTAAGAAATTCATTCTGCTTGTCACAGTGCATGTTTATATTGAGTGTTTCTTGTATAGTCATACTTCGTTACATGTCGGGGCTCTATGTCTAATTTACTTCACGATTTATCCTTTACACCACCTGGATGTACTTGTGAAATTGGTTCCAGTAGATATACAAAGTACTATGTATACTACGGCGTTGTGTTACAACAGGTGTATGTTCAAACTGTTACCTATATTTTCTATGCTTAAATCTTGGGGCGGTCTATATATACTTGTATTCCTGTGATTCTCTACTTTATATAACCTTTTAACATTGGTTCTATATTAATTTTACTCTCGTAATTTTCTTAATTTATTCAAATGCTTAGATATTTATGCTCTAAAAATTCATATGTATGGCTCACGTGGTGTTATTATAGCGTGTGTGCCCTGATTTGACATGAATACTCAGGATGAGCATAATATTGTGTTTCATCTCACACATGCTTATACTGGTAGCTTATACATATAATGTTATGAGTGACTATATACTTTCTTCTTGTCTACTTTCGTTCTAAACCGATCTGTCTCACTGGTTTGCTTCATTGGTTATTTGATCACATGCCTTAGGCTCGCTTGGTTCACTTTGTATTTGACCTTTTTTACGCAGAGTGAGTTACTTTCACATTACATCATGATAACTATTTTACATAGACATAAGCTTAACTTGGAGTACATGTTAATGTTATGTTCCTTATAAATTTTATTAACGGGTGATGTTCATAAAAATCCTGGTCCGAAGCAGTATGTAGGCGACATTTCTCTCTGTCACTCTAACATTCGTTGTCTTTCACGAGAAAAGTTAAGGTTCATTCAATCGAACTAAGAGCCTGAATTTCACATAATTTCTTTATCAGAAATATTTCTGTCTACAAACTCTTCTGTTCAAATTTTGTTTCACCGGGATATCATGATGTACGAAGAAATCGTCCCAAAGAGGTAAGGGACGGGATTGCCTTCAATGCCTCTAAATTTTTATATGTTTTTCGACTTGAAGATCTAGAAGTACCCAATCTCGAGCTTTTGTGGTCTGAGATTGGACTAAATAAAAATAAAGTTTTAATTTGTGTTATTTTCAGGCCGCCTAAATGTCCAGTTTCGTTTTAGGACAAAGTTCAGAAAAGTAAAATACAGGGATTCATCATATTATTCTGACTGGAGATTTGATTTCGGATTTGAAAACCCTTTCTGGTTTCAACTTTTATCAATCTGCACGTTCAAATTTTCTATCTTTGCATATTAACAAAATTACCCGTATAACTGAAAATTCAACTACATGTTTAAATCAGATATTATCGAATATTCCTAACTATCTATAAGAAATATGCGTGCTTCCTCCAATGTCATATCGCGACCACATTATTGGGGGGGGGGGGCGCTAATGTACATTTTCGGCGAAAAAAAAATCCATCATTCAAATGACATCTATGGGATTACGGTAAAGCAGATTTTAGCGGCTTCAGAACTTCTCTTAGTGGTGTAGACTGGAATTCTTGTTTTCATACAGAGGATGTTGATGTGTGTTGTAAT
Source organism: Hermodice carunculata (assembly GCA_964020975.1). Lineage (NCBI taxonomy): Eukaryota > Metazoa > Annelida > Polychaeta > Eunicida > Amphinomidae > Hermodice > Hermodice carunculata. Next base: position 6,249,379 of record OZ026629.1, on the reverse strand, counting down.
TCTTGGACTGCATTATTACTGGATACAGCCGCACAGTGTATTCCTAGTAAAGATATTGAGATGAGACCTTTTGACCTGTCCTGACATAACTCTCAGTTGCGTTGTCTTAAACGAAAAGTGAAGAAGAAATACAACAGGACCAAGAGTCTCGGTTTTGAAACTAAGGCATGGAATTCCTTCTGCGTAATCCTTAATGAATATCAGCAGAACTGAATTTAGCCAAGGAGGTGTAAAATAAAAAGTTGTGTGAAGATTTAGGTAATTCTGGGCGTAAAATAAATGTTGGTGGCGTACTGTCAAATATTTTCTTAAATCGGAACCATTCCAAAACTATTCCTTCCTTCATCATGATCAACATATTTTTGATAGCTTGTCTAAAGCTGAAATTTTCAATATTTTTTTTACCAGAGGTGTAAAGTTGGTTCTATTCAAGCTAGTCTGCCTAAAATTACTGATAATCATGTTTCTACTTTTGGTTTTCTGATTATAACAGAAACCGAGGGCTCTGATACACTTCTTAGCCTTGATACAAGTAAGGCCTTTGACCCTAATGGCGCGAGTGCTGAGCTCCTCAAAGAAGCTGCACCTGCAATCCCCCCTTCTCTTCCCAAATTATTCAATTTATCATTGGCTAATAAGAAATTTCCATCAGCTTGGAAAAAAGCAAATGTTTCACCACTCCACAAAAAAGATTCTGTGGAATTATGTAATAATTAAAGGCCTACATCATTACTCAGTTGTGACGGTAAGATGTTTGAAAAAATAGTTTCCAAGCATGTTTTTAACTTTTTTATTTATTTTTTGGTGACAATCGTCATGTATCTGCTCACCAGTCTGGTTTTGTACCAGGAGACTTGAGCATAAACCAGGTATTTTTTATCATATCATGAATTATGCTTGGCTGTTAACCAGCAAACAGAGGTACGCTTCATTTTCCTCGATATGAGCAAGGCTTTTGACAAAGTTTGGCACTCGGGTCTCCTGTATGAATTAAGGTGTTATTAATTTAATTTTGTAGGTCATTCACATTAATGGTTCTCCAATTATCTCCATAATCGTTACCCAAGTGTTGTTATCCAGGGCCTGACCTTCAGTTTGGGCAAAATATACTGAAGTGTACCTCAAGACTCTGTTCTAGGTCCTTTGATGTTTCTAATCTATATAAATGACATTTTGAGATCCAACATGAAATTATTGGCTGACCATACTTTTCTTTATTTAGATATTGAAAATCCAGTCCGAGCAGCTGAAATGATCAACTCTGATCTTACTAATATTGATCAGGGGTCCAAGGACTGGTTGGTAACATTCAATGCAATAACAACAAATTCATTGATTATATCGAGGAAAACGACTCCAGTTGATCACCCCCTATACTCTCCCAAGGTCACATTTTACAAGCTAATCGGCGCACACTAATACTTTGGACTTACTGTACCCTCTAATTTAAACTGGTCCAATCATATTTCGAATATTTTCAACAAATCAAGTAAATCAATTAATATAATGAAAAACTAAAATTCGTATTGGAGGGACGAACTTTAGAAATTATTTATATTTCATTTATAAGACCAATATTGGGGTACGGTACCCCAGTTTGGGGTGGCTGTAAAGTTTTAGGGGGAACGAAAGCTTGAAAGTATTCAGCTAAAGGCTGCTCGCATTTTTACTGGTGCAGTGGATGGAGCCAGTAATACCAAGTTATATGAGGAAACTGGATGGTTGACCTTGGCCAAACGCAGAGAAATATCTTAATTGATCATAATGTACCAAATTGTAAATAAGATTGTCCTGATACCATATGTTCTATTCTTAGTAGTGCCTCAACGCTCGTCACTCCAACCCGTGTTAATCCGATCTTCTCCATTTTTGCGTTCGAACTGAACTTTCCTACTTTTCTTATTTTTTCTTCTACAATCCGACTTTCGAATCGACTAGATTATGAAATAAATTCAGAATTCTGCTTGAATACAAATATTGAAGTAAAAAAAAAATCCACGTCCAAGCCGACCAATTAGGTTCCCTGAACTTTATAATATTGGTAATAGACTTCTGTCAATTCAACATACACGCCTCCGACTTGACGACAGTCAACTAAACTCTCAATTATTTTAGATTGACATTCCCATAAACTCTCAATTATTTTAGACTGGTGTTGAAGAATCTCCAAACTGTTCTTGTGGTTTACCAAGGGAGGACACACGTGGCTTCATTTCCTTACGTGTCACTTATAACCTGCTCTACGATCGACATTGCACACCAAAATTTCCCGCATTGCTACGTTTACACTACAAACGGTGTTATACGTTTCCCTAGCTAGTTCTGTGGGGAAAAAAATGAGTTTTTAACAGTGCAGATATATATTTGTTAGACCGACCACTTCAAAACATCTGGTATTGGCTGATTTTGTTACTATTATGAATTGATGATGTTTTACTTGTGGCATCAAGATATTAGGTGGTATTATTCTGCCATGCTGTCTGTATTACTCTATTGTAGTCTTCTTTAGCTTCGATGTTTCCATGCGGATAGTATGTCATGTACTTCTATGCCTCCTCGCAAAAATGATTCGTATGTGGCTTAGCCCTCTTTCCCAATTGCTCTGATAGTGACTGGTTAATGTATATCTTGTAACTTGTCAAATAATATATGTTTTAACCAAATAGAGCTATACACGGAACCAACAACATGTATCGTACGAAGTCATGTGATCCTTCAGTCACCAACAAGAAAGTATTGATGTGTACATGTGTGCTTCATATTGCCATACCTTTTCATTAAACATATCATCATCATCCGACAGTTCCTCTTGCTCCTCCTTGCTATCTGCCTCATAGCTGCACAGATGTATAATTAGAGGAGATACAGTGTTGTCCATTGCCTGCTAAACATCCGTTCTTGGCGGTCTACTACCCCCTCAGCGAACGTCTGCCTCTCTTTGGCAGCGTCACTGTCTGGAAGCAGGCAGCGCCGTCCTGGCATCGCAGCCAGCGAGTGGCCAGGTGTTGGGATGCGCGCAGTGGATTGTGGGATAGGGACTCTGTGAGCGCCAATTTGTTTCTAGGCTATTACACGGCCCAGTGGGTATTGACCACACGCCGCTCAATTAACTGTTTGGGTTCACCTGCTGGGAAGGTGCGAACAACATAATGGGGGTAACGGGATTAACACCTCTGCTGTGCGATATCCAGCAGGGGTCACATTAAGGATTTTTCAGTGTGGGTCCGTTGGACCCATCTTTCTCCATTTTCAGGAAAAATAGTGGGTCCATGAACTGAATCTATGGGTCCAGTCTGAAATTGTGCAAACTGGACTTCATTTGATGTAATTTGATTAATTGATTTTATTTGGTATAATTAACATATATCACAATGATAAATATATAAAACATGCATGTAACTTAAGCCTAGAAACGGACATAACATAGGGTCTGTATGCTCACGTAGGTAACTCATTATGATAAAATTTAAGATTGAATAAAAAGTTACCAATATGCCAACTTGATGTAAAAGGGTCTAAAAGTTGTTGACGGTACCAAGGATGGATTCAATCTACCCAGGAACCTGCTATTACGACTAAGTCTGTATAGCACATCCCTGGTCTACCAAAAAATTGGTTGTGAACGGGGCTTAACCCCTAGCACGCTGCTACTGTGCCAGTATCTGGTGTTGTACACCGTGTGCCACCGGACAGTTTTTTAAGTTAAACTCGCTTGCACAACAAACGGCATGCGTGATTGAACATGCCTGGGCTCTGTTATTTTTGCGATTGATTCCACGTGACGAAATTGTCAGAAATTATATGATTTATACTTCTGTGCACTTTCTATTTCAATATACCTGAAAAATTTGATACCGTAGGCGGTGTTAAGAGTCTGATCTTAATTGCGGTCACTTAATTCACCAAGCAACACGGCAGGCCCACAAGCCGTGCAACACACAAGCGAGTGTACACAGCCTGTCACGGGCATGCACCCAGGCATGGTTTTCCGCTACACATTTTTCCGGCCTTCGATCATAAATTCTTTTAATTCCTACAGATTTGTTCCATTCAAACATTTCAATGAAATCAAAACAACCAAATTTTGTTTCAAAAACACCAATAACTACGTGAACCAACGGAGACAGTGATGAACAACATCGTGTTACGCTGTTACTGTTAGGCCGGCTAATGCAAAATTTCTCTTCGTTCACGTGTAACCTTGCGATGACTAATCTGCGTATTTTCCTTGCCGTCCGTAATGAATTTTCACTTGTGCCTTTATCTGGGTCTAGTTCGATGGAACTCTTCTTGGTGAAAATGTGATTTGAAAATTTAACATCTTAGTCCAATAATCTTTGCGTGATACGACTTGTACCTTCCCTACATTGCGGACATGAGACAAGCACATGGGGAACAACGAATTTGATTGGACAGTGAGCGGCACGTGATCAAATCTACCCAATGAGGAGCCTGGAAGTGCTCTCAGCATTTATAATGAGGTGAAGTGACGTCCATCCATTCCCATTCTGGCAAATTTTTGGAGGGATACCCCACGAATATTTTTTCTTAGCAAATAAGAGAGCTTGTTACATAGAAAGACGCACATCAGAGGATTCCATCAGTATAATAAATAATCACGAGATTGATAATGGTCGATACAAAACACCGTGACCGCTTGGGGTAATTTTTGCAGTTGTATCTTTCAAAAATGCATCGCGTTTTTGTGCGTGCGTCCACAGAGACGCAAAATGACAATGTTTTATTAATTTCCAGGCGTCATTTCTTTATTTTTTGCGTCTATGACGCAGGACGCAAGCTTAATGTGACCCCTGAAGCCAGCTACTGTTCTGCCATGTACGGCAACTGTGTTACGCACTCAGCCCAGTTGTAATTACTAAATTAGCTGCCTACGAACAGCGTCAGTGTCACGGGAAAAAAGGAAAAAATGGATGAGAAAAAATTCCGGGAAGTTCTTGAGGATTGTTGGCAAGAGATGGGAGTAAATTATCAGGCGACCAAACACCAGGAGCAAGCATTATTTAAATTTTAATGTTATTGTTGAGAAGAAAGACACTTTTGTAATTTTACCAACAGGCAGTGGAAAAAGCCGAATATTCCAACTAATACCTGACCTGGTGAAACGGAAAACGCCTATTCCAGCCAAACCTGTAGTAATCTTAGTTTGCCCGCTCGGAAGTCTAATGAAATCTCATCAGCAAGAACTGAGCAAGTTAGGGGTGTCGTCTTGTATTCTGGGTGAAGGTGACGCCGGGAACATTTCCCATCGCAATACACAGCACCCTGTTCCATTCTAAAATCTTTTACTCCAGTAAGTCACAGATACACAAGCAGGTAAACCACGTTTGAGAAGGTGTCAATTGGATTACTCCCTTGGGTCCTCGACCTCGTGGAGTTATTTTGACTGCTGTGTGGGAAGTGACGTGTTGCTCGCATCTGATTGGACGACGCACAGCTCATTAATAATGCAGTAGGCAACTTTCACGATAAGCGAAGTACAATTCATTGGCCCAGCGGCGCCTGACAACGTTATCGCCAGATCTGCTAATTGCCTCTTGAAATGGTATTGCGACACGGCCGGGCAGACTTTCGCTGGGGGCCAACATAGTGTATCGCCCCAAGAAAGTCTGCTTAGGGGGCAATGTTGTCCAGTAACCCATCTTGTCTCCAATGATCAGGTTCCACTTTCCTTACCACATGGTCCATACAATTTATCCACTGCTCCCTTGTGGCTTCTGATAGGGCAGTTTTGACATGAGGCTGTTCATCTTCGAGTGGTAATCTTGCTCGTATTTTGCTTTTGGATGAAAACACCAAAATCACAACCAGACAAAAAGAGATTTTTGTTGCCACCCGGAAGAATAATAATTCTTCTTTCCCCAGTGGGATTTTGTGGCATCTTTTAAGTCACTTCACATCCGCTTGGAACGGAGTGGTATTCTTAGCATTTATCCAAGTGTCATCCTAATATACTGGAGTACAGCCTGCTACTCTCTTCTCCGTTATTGTTCTGAAACAAATGTGCTGCTGTGAAATGATTTCACTTTTGTCACTTAAAACGTGACGTTGTCCTTTCAAGCCACCAAGCTTGCCTCCAAATCCAAGCAGTGACTCCAATAATGTATACCCAATCAACTTGGGGTCGAGCTTCTGTTCCACCCTCTTTTACTACTGCTGTGTGGAAAGAAACTTATTTCTGGTGCAAAATCCTCTGCTTACATCTCGGATAGGCTTTTTGTCAAAACTGTCCAGTTTTTCCGTCTCTCACCTGCTGACATGGTCCCCTAGGTGTGTTGCACTGTGTGACTCTCTGACAATTGATTCTTGCGAACAATGTGCATCAACCTACTTTTTGATATATATCATTTGCGCATGCGATGTTCTTGTTGCTAAGTCACCTTATGCACATGATTGTGTGCCTTTCTTACCCTCTTCCGCGAAACACTTATAGTTTTTGAGCACCATTAGATGAGCATCCTCAGAAGTATTTTTAGCACATGATGAGAAACCCATGCTGACCAGTACCCACGGAACCAACTGTCTCTTTGCCCTTTGCTCAACCCCAAGCCCGTCAGAAAATTCACATGTAGATGACTAACTTCTTTTTAGAGCTAAATAACTATATAAACTGTATCATAAACATACCAAGCCTGCATATGGGCATGACCACAAGCGACTTTAGAATCTAAGTATGCCATGGCCACAAATTGGAAAAAACAAACAAACAAACAAACACACAAACACACAAAACAAAACAACCCTCCAAAACGCGTTGGGTTAATGTATACATATATATATATATATATATATATATATATATATATATATATATATATATATATATATATATATATATATATATATATATATTAACATGTTTATAATCATTAGTGGACCAGTGCCTTAACTGCCGTATTAAGGGCAAGCACACAAGTACCTAGTATAATTGGTATAATCCTAAGCAATAAACCTAAAAACATTTTTTGTGTCCCATTAACTGAGTATCAGACATATCTAAGCATATTTGTTCAGTATTAGGATGGCCAAATAAAAATATATATAAGTATAAAGATGACCAGACTTAGGGGGACTACAGTTTGTCCCCTGAAGTCTGGGGTCTTCCTAAATCTTATATATTATGTATATATGGACCCCCATTGCTGAAGTATTATATATGTATATATTTGTGTGTGTGTGTGGATAAAATGGCTATAACTATATTAGTTTTCCACATATGTGAAAAATATTTTATGAATCTCTGATATTTATTTTATCTAATGACCTGTATAGCAGAGCCCCAAAAATGTCCAAGTTTTCCTGTGACGGACGGACAAAATTTGAAAAACAGCAATTTTTCGTTGTGGCTGCCAAAATATATTTCCCTTCAAAAACATATCTTATATATGAACCAATTCATTAAAATTGCTGAAAATCGTTCCATAGTCAGAATATATTTAATAAGGTTAGATGTCATTGATTATATTCTTGTAGTCAGCGCCAGAGAGATGGTTGTTGCAGATCTCTATTGCATAATATAAGCAATCAAAGGCCAACTCGGTCCATTGACCATCATTTTTTTTTCAAGTTTCGTGAAAACGGGAACTTTGAAGTTTTTACACTTTTTACACGACATACAATCTATCAAAACAAGAGAAAACATTAAGTGACAAAATTGCCTGTGCAGGGGTCGTATGCAGAGACAATCATGAAGGATCGTATTGTGATATAATCAACATTACAAATATGATGAATAGCCGGATGTAATTGTTAAGTGCCATATCCTTACTCAAGGTTAATTTATTAAATATCATTAGCACGTGCTTATTATGCTATGACTACAGTTTACATGAATAGCTGAAACAATTGATGATTAATGCTTTCCTTTCTTGCGGTCAAAAGTGTGCCGCGCCTATGCCTACCAGTTAAAAGGTTCTACATTCCAGTTTGCGGTTGACGTGATCTAAAACTGATACATATTATTCCAGAGAAATAAATTGTTAAGCCATTTCCTTTATACGCTGTACATATAATCACATTCTCGGGACGACAAAATTCCTACTAAACATCGACATTTTGCCGGCATACACAGTGCTATTTGTTCTAAGCAACATCTCTCGTGTTAGGCAGAACTTTTCTTCTTTTTGCTCGTTTTTTTTGGGGGGGGGTGGTTTTTTGTTTTTTTGTTTTGTTTTTTAAAGACCATTATTTTATGGCACAGGAGACTATTTTCTCTCGTACATTTACCTGCACTTTAGGATCTTGTTGCACCATAAGGCCACTTTTGTGTATGGCGGTCTTACATAGTAATTACTAGGTAGACTGGATTGAGTAATGTCGCAATGCTTGGGTTGTGTGGTACGATTTTGAGATACAAGCTACCTTATTTTATAATTTTGGATTGTAAGCATGCGTCAAATATTAAGCACACCCATGCACATACATGTATATATACATGAACACAAAGAGTATAACCTGCCTGTTTAGACATCTCCATAAAGATACTACTCCCTATAGCAACCACATTTTCACAATCCTGTTTCTCTTCATAAGCAGTATTTTGTAATTCGTATAAAGACAACTCGCTATTAAGATCTAGTTTTTCCAGTCTGTTAATGTTCTTTATGCAGAAATTATATAGTATAGATATTATGCTTTCAATATAAAACGACCAGTGCATACAATTTTCACTTTTGATCCTTCGCGACGTGTTACAATGTTACATTGTCTGATGACAGTTCTGCCCCATTGAGCTTATTGTTACTGTCGGCGCGGAGAACAGGGCACTGTACACACTCATGTGTCGGTGCGGAGCACGGGGGTTAACCCAGAACATATATTGCTATATTTTATACGTCAGAAATACCCTCGCGCCATATTCACAAATAATAATAATAATAATAATAATAATAATAATAATAATAATAATAATAATAATAATAATAATAATAATAATAATAATAATAATAATAATAATCTAATGCTGAATGAAATTCATATATTACACCCTTTTATACTGATATTTATTTTTACCAAATTAATAGGATTTCCCAAAACCAATTGTCTAAATGTCTTGGGGGGAGGCAGGTTTAGTTTCTTTAGGATAATATTTTTTCACCACAATATTAAATATTCCATCATGTTCAACCTAATATTTTCCCTCAAAATTGGATTAAATGTTTTCTGAATATGACCGCATGTGGTACAGTATATTGTCCCTAAAATGGAGTTCAACCTTACCTATTGATCACTGTCGATACACCGTCCAGCTTGTGCCACTCTTCCAAAACGTGGATGAACGAAAACCGTCCTCGATACCGTATCAATTGGAGCAGTGATTTGAGATGTTGGGTAAAATTCTATCCCAAAAGAAGATGTCACACGTACTTCCAGGGACAACATGAATGGGATCTAATGTAATACTTAACTCTTTTGAAAAAAAGAAATCTGTATAGCTTCATTTGCAGATATGCGTCATAGAAATGTGTACAGCCAGGTAAGGCAATGGAAAAAGTTAGGTCATATGACAAATGTGGTAAAACCTTTGGACTTGCAAAAGATAAGCGTTGCTACTGACTTTGGATTAAGTCGCGTGAACTGTATTTCATATTTTCAGTATTATCAAAATGGTACAACACCAACAATATTTTGAAGTAGTGGGGTGTAAAGGACTTGAATTCTTCAATTGATTTTCATTAGAGGCAGCCGTTTTTATGAGCACTTGGTCAGATGATAATGTGCATGTGGTTCGGTGCACCTCAAGCCAGGAGAAAAAGGTCAAAATGGCGGACCTTTTGCGTGATATTGTGAGCCAAATAAGATATTACGTTCCACTCACCTTATAGGAACAAGGCATTCTTAGAAGTTCAGATTGATGACGCTCCAGACCACAATTCTGACAGTACAAGAGACTCCTGATACTAGTGTTGTGGAGGTGCCGGGTTCGATACCCGGCTGAACCACAACACTAGCCCCGTTTCACGACGCTGTCTGACCGCATCACAGATTTGAACAATTTCTTAAAGACTACATTGCTCTCTTGCCGGGCAGTGAGAGCATTAAAAGCGTTTATCTTTAAATGTATGTGCACAAAAGCTTTGGCCTTTACCTATTCAAAGGCAAAGAAAGAAAGCAATTTGATCAAAAAGTTTACGCTCTAGACACCGATAATGTACTGTCCAGTCACCACTGGTTGAAATATCCAGTGCCGTATCAGATAAGGAAACAAGGTCAAGCTGTCAAAATCCTGCAAATTGCCCCTGGTTTCAGCATATCCTTGATAAGTCAATGCACATTCCATTGACCCGTTAGGGTAAAGATAATATTCTTAAAGCAAATATAGACATAAACTAACCACTGAACTGATTATTTTTGTACTTGAATATCATTCTATATCTGCGACCAAAGTGACATAAAAATGTACGTTTCATGGTTATCATGAAGTAAAACTTCTGTTGACGCACAAAAATCATCACCCTTCGTGCTTTCATTTGTGATCAGATTTCTGTGTTACATTATGAATTTCCGTTCATTTACATGGTTAATTTATTCAGCAGGCTTGATAGAACAGTCCATATCCAAATGCTGCGTCCTGACGCGATGGACTGGACATTGCTACGCAATAGAGGCCTTGGCCTTAAAGGGATTTTACCTGCTGTGCATAACAAAAGGCAAATACTTTCACATTATAAAGCGATTAAGTGTAGTTCAAGAACGCAGATTTTCTCTTTGAAGCACAACGGAGCGTGATAATTTAAAAACGAGTTAATTTTTATCTTATTTGTTTGTTATTTTCGTATATAGTGAGTGTGTACATACAAGAAATGCAAATAATGATTTGGGGGAATGACGGACCCTTGTAGGCTACATGTGCTAAGTGGCACTGCTCTCCCTGCAAAGAGACAATGTTGCAGAAGAATAAATATTTACCTGATGGAGATAGAGGTATTTAAAGGACAAAACATGTTGAAAGCTATCGAGAAGAAGTCGCATTTCGCCTTGTGTAATAGGAGGCGTCATGAAAAAGAAAGGCTTACGATGTATTAAAATGTATCATTTGAAATAAAAAAATTAAACATTTTCAAGCAAGGAACCCCTTACCTCGAACCCCTTATCCCTAATCCTTCTCTAAGTCTCTTTCCTTCACATGCTTCCACATCCATATTATGAAATTCTATGTGTTCTTACGATGTTCCAAAAAGCACAGACAAAGAACAAGCAGATAGCTCTGACCAATAAAATTATTATCAGAGTTGTCGATAAAGTGATATAGCACATACAGGATGTGTATGCGCGATCAACATAAGGTTATTTCCAGATGAATGAAAGGACAAGAAGGACGGGAAGTGTGACCTAAGAAATGAATACCTGTATTTAGGCAGTAGAAATTCCTCTGTTGGTTACAGTTAATGAAGCAGAATGAGGGTACACGGTATTTCCCACTCTCATGAAAAATAAGGGTTTCTCTGTTTGTTTTTGTATTTGTTTGGGGAGTTGGGATATTTTGTTTGTTTGTTTTTTCCTCCATTTTTTTTGTTTTGTTTCACGAGGGGGTGGGTGGGTGGCATGGTAGTAACATAAGTGAAAATGCTGTCATTTTATCCGTCACTAAATCGGATAAATACTAAGCTCCACTCTTATTTCTTGAAATGAAAAGAGAATCGGTGTGCATGGTATGTTTTAATCTGATGATCGACGGAGGGAGGCAGCTTAAAATGCTCTCCTTCATATTCCAGCATTAAAAACAAAAACAAAACAAAAAAAAACAGGACCACCAGCTCTATGCTGACTCAGCACACTTACAAAGACTGGTAATCTCAGAGAGACAGTGTGTGTGTGTGTGTGTGTGTGTGTGTGTGTGTGTGTGTGTGTGTGTGTGTGTGTGTGTGTGTGTGTTTGGCAGAGATCGAGCCACCAATTTAAACGATCACGCAGTTAACTGCTTTGGAGGAAACTACATATAAAGCTGTTTACACAAGTTTTCCTACACTAAAAATGATCCCCCATGTGTGCATTTTTATTATTGCAATATATCTTAAATCAAGAAACGACATCATCGCCACCCTCCCTGTGAATAACTTTAATAGAGACAGTCAAGGTCCATTCTGAACAAGTCTTAAAAGAAATCCGCAGGCAATACTTAGACTTGAAATGGAAAATTGGAAGACACGAAAAAACTTACAAAATAGGAAACAAGAGGGTTGTATGAACAGATCATCTTCAGATGACCTTGACACATTTAACCCATTATAAGTCCATCCCGGTCTAGCCATGGCCAGAAGTGTTCCAATCCAATTTTGAAGCAATTCGCAGTGGATTTGATGATTTTGCCAAAAATGACCAAAAACATGATAAGAATACAAAAATGCCTGGAGCATACCCTTTCGAACAAACTAAGCCGAGACACAAGAACAAAGTGGTGACGCCATCAAGCCCATTTTGTACAGTCAGAATTCAGCTGACTACAGCCTATTCTCATCCTGGCATGTATTATGGCAATTTTTCTTTCTCCAAAGTAAAATAATTCATTACTTTTCGGTTTATTTTTGCTTAATTTCCGTTTGAAGTCGTCAACATTTTCCGAATTTTTTATTGATCTTGAAAGAAGATTCCATTCACGGATAGTAGATGGGAGGAAGGAGTTGTAATGTATGTTTTTTCTAGCAATAGGGGGTGTTATAGTTTGTCTGGATCTTATGTTATATGCATTTCTTTCTCCCGCTGTCTGGGGATTTAGGTCACAGAGGTAGGCAGGAGCAAAACCATTTACTATTTTGAACATGAGGACTAATTTTTGTTTACGTCTTCTTTCGGAAAGTGTTTCCCAGCCCGTTTCTTCATATATTTTACTGTGACTTGTTCGACTCATTGCTCCTGTTACAACCCGGGCTGCAGCCAGTTGAATACTTTCCAGGAGAGCCCTGTCCGATTGTGTGCATCCATCCCAGACCAAGCTGGCATATTCTAAACAGGGCAGAATGAAAGAGAAGTATAAAGATTCCAGCGCCCGTCTGTTCAATTTATATTGGAGGCTTTTAAGAATACCTACTAATTTCCTTGACTTTACAGCAATCGAATTTATGTGTGATGCCCACGAGAGGTCGGCAGAAAAGATGATGCCAAGGTGCTTATGATGTTCAAAATTTTCAGTATTTGTTTCTTGGAACATTATGTCAGGGTGATCAACAGGTCTCTTTTTACGAGTAAAAAGTAATGATTTGGTCTTTGCTGGGTTGAAATTGACCAGCCATTGTTTTGCCCAATCAGACATGGAGGAAAGATCGTGAGTTAAAGTGTTTGCCCCTTCGGCTGGATTATCTACTTGGATATGTAGTGTTGTATCGTCTGCAAAAAAGACGAATTTCTGACTTGACTATATCTACAATGTCATTTACATAGATCAAAAACATGAGTGGGCCTAGTACTGAGCCTTGTGGGACGCCTGCTTCGATACTGCCCCAAGTAGACACCTGACCTTGGATAACTACGAGCTGACACCTGTCATGAAGATAATTTTCGACCCAATTTCATAGATTACCACGAATCCCTGCTTTCTTCATCTTGTAAACCAAACCCGGATGATGTACTTTGTCAAAAGCTTTTGTTATGTCACAAAAGACTACACGAACTTCTTTTTCCAAATCAACAGCTTTGGTAAACTCGTTATATAGAAAAACTAGTTGGTTAACAGTTCCGTCACCAGGAATAAAACCAGATTGTTTATCAGAAAGGACGCAGTTGTCCCGGAAAAAATTGAACATATGCTTGAAGACTGCTCGTTCCAACACTTTGCCTACACAGCTTAGGAGCGAAATGGGTCTGTAATTTTCACAATGTTCTGGTGATCCATTTTTCAAGATCGGTGACACGTGGGCTTTTTTCCATTCTGACGGAAATCTAGAATTACTGAGAGAAAAGTTAAACAATTTAGTAAGGGAGGGAGTGATGCTAGATGCAGCCTCTTTTAATAATAAAGGACTTGTACCGTCTGGTCCACAAGCTTTATCAACTTTCAGAGATTTCAAGATGTCAAAAACTGTTTGTTCATCTAACTCTACTTGTTCTAAAATATTTTTCTGATCAGGAATATCATGCCCATCCAGTGTAAAGGCCGAGGAATTGACACGACATTGTTCAAGGAAAAAGTCATTAAAAATGTTTGCTTTTGTAGTATTATCGGAGGTGACTGTATTATCTGAAATAATTGCAGGAATCGATGATTTTGATTCTCCAGAGATAAGGTATTTCACCATTTTCCACCAATTTTTGCTTTTGAATTTACCCTCATTAACAACTTTACACTGCTTTTTATGATACTCCTCTTCAGCTGTTCGCAAGTCACTTATATAACCATTACGCAAGTCACGAAAATATCTCCATATGTGATGATTTTCATTTGATACCTTTGCTTTTTTTATGTATTCTTTCCACTTTCCTCTTTTGAGTGCGCAATTTGGACGTGGACCATGGTGCCTCATTTGCACGTATAGTCACGTTTCTGTTGGGTATACAAGCTTGTGCAACAGAGAGGAAGGTCTGGGTCCACATGCTGCAGGCCGTGTTAATACAATCAGTATCGAAGCAGGCATCCCAATCAGCCTCATTTAGTTTTTGCCGGAAAATATCAAAATCAGCTCTGGAGTAATCCCATATGTGTCGGTCGAAACAGTTAACTTTTCGCACCCTGAAAAATAAACTTGCTGCAACAGTGCAGTGGTCGCTTTGTCCCACGGGTGGCAGCACAGTTATTGACTTAATATATTGAGGCATGTTACTAACTATTTGATCCAAACAACTTGACGTTTGTTGGGTTATTCTCGTTGGTTCTATCACGTGAAGTTTTAGATTACTATGAAGAACAAAATTACTAAGTTTTTTTACCATGATATGTTTTTGGATCAACGTTCAAGTCGCCCGCTGTCATAAAGTTTGTACAATACGTGTTACCAGAAGCTAGATCAATGTTGAGTTGAAGATCATCCCAGAAGGATGCACCTGAATTTGGAGGCCTGTAGACAACGGCTAATAAAAACTTTTTGTTGTGGAGCCGGATCTCCATCCACATCAACTCGAGATTTGGACTTTCCAGATCCGTTCGACGTGTAACAACTAAGGCATGAGAAGTATAAACTGCAATCCCTCCACCAATCCCGTGAACGCGGTCACGACGCATGATTGGGTGGAATCCAGGGAGATTAAGATCACGACTATCCTTATCAGCCGTAAGAAAGGTTTCAGACAACGTTATTATATCAAAAGACTGAGCTAAGGAGGTTTTAATGTATGTAAGCTTATCATGTGAGAGGCTACGAATATTGGCATGGCAATTATTTATATCTTCAGTATGGCTATCAGGGCCCGGGTTTGGATGCACATCCCCGGACAGGGCTATCAGTACAAGGTGTAAAGTAGTAAAAACATCTGTCAAATTATCCAAAAGAATATGAAATTTTAAAGTAACCAGTACTTTTTCTAATTCTATATGGCTGTTCCCTCTCTGGTAAAAAGTTCCGATATTAAATGACAGAAATAATATGCCAAGGATTAGAATAATCTGACAACAGAAAATAAACCAGAAAATTAACTTCGGCGACATGTACATTTCTATCAAGATACCAGATTCTTGCCTTAAGTTCATGAAAGTTTTTAAAGTTACATGTAGACTTATGCAGATAATATGAACAGCAAATTTCCAAATTAAAGATAGGTTACTTACAACAAGAAAGAGCATGACCCTAATAATGAATAAATGCACGTGACTAATTGTTCTCTCTACAAACGAGGGAGAATATAATGCTTCCCAATATGTCCAGAAATATTTCGCATGTCCGATATCAGTAACATAAAACTGGCAGCAGATTTGACCAGTGAAACTGTAGAAAACATACATGAGAAACGGGAAGTACCAAAAACTAGATATGACATGTACAGTGATGTAAATATAGATGTAAATCCGATGTAAATAGCGTATACCAAGACAGAGGGATGCATGTATCGAATCCCTGCAGTAACGAAAGGTACCTACGAAAAGAGCGGCGACCAGTTTGAGTGAAAACATACAACTAAAACAATCGTCTTTCGAACAAACAATAGCAGCACATACCATATACAAAAATTTCCAAAGTTGAAGTGCTTTGAAAAGCACATTAATTATAATTGAAACCCCGTCGTTTTTACATAATGCATTGTAAACACATACCATATACACGACTTTCCAAACTTGGAGCACTTCTAGAAACACAATAGTTAAATTCAAAACCCCGTCGCTTTTACATCGTACACTATATACACAACTCGCAGAGAGAGCAAAGACATAAATTCCAAATAGAGACAGAAAAGACAAAGAAAGATGCATAACAAAAAAGTGTCGTACATACCTTGGAAAATTTAGATTTAAACGAATGTTAAAAGAGAAAAAAAGTAAGCGCAGTAGTATAGTTATACTACCCCAAGTCATGTTCGCTGAAACAATGGAGCGAACCAAGAGTGGCGTGAGGTAACGTTGATTAAAGTATTTTTATCGAACACAGGACAAATATCATGTAATATAAGATTCCCATGTAAGTATCATTAGCTAGGAGGGAATAAGAAGGATAAACTGCACCTAAACAAAAAAGTAAAAAGGAGTACGAGCAACGTTACATTTTCTCTCATCATCTCACATCGATATCTTACAACCGTGTCCTCTGGTTTCAAAATTGTGATGTACATTTGATGATAGTATCTTTCCGTAAGATCCTTATTATCATGTCGACTGCGAGTCATTTGCGACAACTATACTTGCACTTGATACATACACGCAGGTAAATGTACAGAAATCACATGTACATGCGCATTTGAACTTAGGAATCATGAGTTGCTCTAAAACGTGTCATGTCTCATAGAATATAAACATTCATGATAAACAAGTTATATAAGAAATTCAAAATGTCATGGGTCATCCCACATAGTGTGCACATGTTCGTATATAACTCCCCTCAAGCATAATATACTCGTAGAAAATATATTCAAATAGTTATGACATTCTGGTCATGTCGAGAAGATTTAACCTTCAAAATGTAATTAAACTTAGTTGGTTAATGCAGATTACAGAGCAGAAAAAGCGTGGAAAGAAAATGGAATGAAATACGGGTAGGCTTATTCTAGTGCATGAATTTTATAAAACAAGTATTAAATACAGTCAGTCCATGGCTGAGAAAGATTGGTTGAATCAAGGACGTATATACAGATATATATCCCTGTTTGAATAGCATCAGTTTGTGTCTGAATGTAACAGGAAGTCAGCCAAGGTCGTCGATGGCAAAAGTCCGGAAGGTCCACGGCACAGTCTAGGACCAAGGCAGAAGGTCACTGGCGCGTTTTATTTCCATGACTCGAGTTTGGTTGGGACCCTGTTCTGGATCTGCGACCTTTATTTTAACTCTCCCATCCCTGGTCCATGTGTCCACAATTTTTCCGCGTTTTCGCAGTTGTCTTGCCTGCGCTGCAATAGCCGCCCGATGCCTTGTCAGATCTTCGTTTATGAAAATCCTGGAGCCTTTCAAATTCGTCCTGGCCTTTAACAGTTTGGCTCTCACGCGGCAGCTGACGAAACGAACAATTATTGGTCTTGTTCGTTTTGAATTGGGTTAGGGTTTATTTTTTTTTTCAGTTGCCCATAATAGTCGGGGAGCCAAAAGCCCATTTGGGGGTGAACCTGGATCCGACGGATAAAGTTTTTTTCTTTGCAGATTTTGGTAGCCCAGTTGTCCCATTCGAGAATCCAGTTGATGACCGTGCGTCACTGTTGAGCATTTCGGGGAATATGCAAATGAAGGCGGCCATTACTTAAATTCAGTTTTTTAGCAAAATATCAAGAAGTCAACATGCTAGCAAGATGAAATATGTGTCTATACCAATGTTTTAATGGTCAAAGAATCAGATGAGATCACTCTCGAAGAGCTGTAGTTTTTACGTAATACAAAATTCAATATGGTCGCCCGGCAAGGTATGCCAACTCATCAAAATACGGTTTTTACTACATCTGCCTTAAAATTACAGGTTTGCTGTGAAGGAATGCTATCTCTCTAGTCATTGTAGGTTACTAATATGTCATCTTTAAGAAATAACCTCCTTTATGACCTGAAAACGCACCACCTTATGGGCCATGTTATTTGCCTCGCTTAATGGCATTTGAAGTTGGGGGGGGGGGATCATCACCTAATGTGCACAAAAAATACAGACGTTGCCACATTACCATCACTATATAGTCCTAATGTTACTGGCACAATATAGAATCTGTTCGACTGAGCTTTTATGTTATTAACTTTATTATAGATATATGCTAACTGTGTCTTTGAACCAGAACAGGGTCTCTTATCCTGCACTTTGAATGAACAATTTGAATGAATGTTGCAAAGAGGTTTTAAGAGAAAAATCAAACCCTAGTAAACAGCTTTCCTTGGTGCACTCTGAGCATTAAGCATCCTGAGTGTGCTCAGGAAAGCTGTTGAATAATATAGAGCCACAAGGGTCGTCTATGGTAAGCCACGGACCACACTTGTGGCTCTGTCATTTCATGAAAACAAATTAAAATGAAACTGAAAGTGTCAGTGTCATGGATGCGCTCGTGTTTTGAGACACAGTGCTTCCATCTGGTATTAATGCGGTTAACCAGTTGTCTAGCTGAAGAAGATTCCCAATCAGTTACCTAAGTGAATGGGACTTATGACTTAAGGGGCCATATCGCTTGTCACGCTTAACGGCAATTGACGTCAGACCTTTCGACCCCCCACACCCACACCACCTCTCCCCTTAACGTCAAAAGTGATCTTCCGTGACACGCAACAGATCTTTTCCTTGTGCATCATGGGGCTGCTCTAGACCATTATAGTTGACCTATTAAAGACGTTCGGTACACTGGTCAAAAGAATTTAGAAATCTCTGGTTTTTGGTGTGAACCAAGATATTGGCATTTGATACAAAATGCCAGCAAAAAATTGGCATGTCACGGTGCTACTTTTGTCGCTAGGTGGCGCTACATGTAAGGACTACAGAAACTTGATAGCAAACATTATATATGTGGGTAAAAGCAAAAAAATGAATTAAGGATGCAAAAATATGCATAAAATACCTCAATATGAGTGTATGCAATGTATATCAAGCCTTTTAATAACAAATATGTAGACAAAACATGCTGGAATGTGACTTTAAATTCATCTCGTCTTGCAAAAATGTATAAGTGCTCACATTATTTTTTAAGTTGGAAATAGAAAAAATATTTACAAATCCCTGAAAAATTGTAGGGGGTTTCCAAAATATGCACTGATTTCATTGATTAACAAAAAAAGATATCATACGGTGCTATTTTTTCCGCAATTGTACAAAGAATTCATGCATGTTGAATTAATTTGTTCTAAGTTCATAGGTACAAGGTATCCATTCATTGTCTAACTTCGATACCATATCAATATACATGTATGTAGGTTAAATAAACGGCAGTACGTCGTTAATTTTATATTTCAGTCAAAATATATACTTTCATAGTGTTACTGAGAAGAGGCAAATATTTTAAGAGTCTCTCCATAGTGCAATACAGCAATGTGGAAAAAGAGGTAAAAATAAGAATATTAAAATTATAGTTTCCTTAATACATTGTCGAATGGTAACACAGGCAGCACATTACCAAATATGCCTGTGCCACCTATTGACGCTGGGGTATTACTGTGGTCCCCCCCCCCCCCCCAAGTTGGGACAGCGTTTATCGTACCACTTTCACAAGAAATGTAAAGTACACTGGCCAAGCCATATCGTTTTTCTGATTCTGTATTTTTTAGGGACAATTTTTTTTTTTTTTTTTTTGTTTTTTTTTTTTTTTTTTTTTACATTCCTCGCATACAAGATTATCGGCTAGTACATGTCCATGTGGCATTTGGGGGGTGGGCGTGGCACTTTCGACGGTGGCTTGGTCAGCGTTCGCTGATTGTGTACATGCGTTTTGGTCTACCACTGCCGTGTTTCGACGTATTCTGCCTTGTTTTAAAGCATTTAGTCCTTTGTTTTGGCATTTGTTAACAAACCGCCCATTGTTTTTCGTTTTCACTCTTCGTAAACAATCCATATTTCTCAAACGGAACTGTGCAAAATAGGAAAGCGAACAGCAGCTAGTGCAGGTATCGACAAATACCAGCTCTAACTGTATAGAGGCATTGGACCATAAATGGTTGCGCATATCGCGGTGCACCGAACGTCTTTAACACACAGGCCAAGGACTGGTCTTCTATGAAACTCGGTATTAGGTCTATTTATCATGAAGCCCGACAACGAGCTTACATATTTACTCTTATAATCATTGTTTATTTATTTATGTTGAGCAACATTTCACCTCCAATCTTTCTGATGCAATCGCGGGTTTTGCCTCTGGCCTTATCCAGAGAGCAAACGTTGGTCAAGTAGGCCTGCTCTTGCTGAATACAAGTAAGTGAACCATAAATATTAATGTGGATTTAAGGATAGCAGAGAGTAATTCATCGCGCCACTTCAAATGAATAAATTTGCAGCTGGCATGTACACCCTAAATATTTAACGAAGAGAAAGCTTGTGTAGGTATATGCAATGAAGATAAAAAATAAAAGTCTCTGCTCACTATAAAGAGAGGGTGTAGGAGGAGGTCTTAGCAGACTTTAATTTAAATATCTTACACTTTACTAGGAAGAAGAACCTTATATATAGTTTACCCACAAGAACAAAAATGTCAAATTTCTCTTTCGTTTGAACTGATTGAACAGTTTGCCCTAGTACACTTTGCGCACTGCACACAGAGTGCGCCGAGAAAAGCTGTAGACTGAGACCATGATTTCTGAAACTATATTTAGACTATAGGCATGCTGGTACTTGAATAAAAGGTCTTACCACATAGAATTTGAATATCAAATTATCTCGTGGGTATAAATCATCTGCACTACTATTGTCGCTTATGGCAGTAAAAGAGATATGATTAACAGTTACTGCATTAAAATGTATCTTTACACCTAATTATTAAATATTTTTACACTAAGCATTTAGGACCAAGGGAAAATACACCTACACCTCTCTTTGAACTCTGGCTTGTGTTTCGGCGTATGAAATGCATAGACTGCGCGAGTCCACAGTCATTTACCATGGCTAGAATAAAACAAATAAAAGTTGGAAATACTTGTCAATGTGTGTTTATGAAGAGTTCATTGTTTTTAACCCTTAAATTGTCATTTTATATATTAATCAACAGCTCTCCTGAGCACACTCATGATGTTTAACGCTCAGAGTGCACCAAGGAAAGCTGTTGACCAGGGTTGAAATATTCTCTTAGAACTTCTTTGCAACATTTATTCAAATTGTTTTCTTAAACGTGCAGGATAAGAGACCCTGTTCCGGTTCAAAGACACAGCTGGCATATATCTATAACAAAGTTATTAATATAAAAGCTCAGTCGAACAGTTTCTATAAATGCACCAGTAGCATTAAGACTATATAGCGATGGTAATGTGGCAACTTATGTATTCTGTGTGTATATTGCAACCTGGAACTTGGATCTTTTTCTCACTTTCATATTGTTTGTCACGCTTTGAGCAAATGGTGATGACCCCCACCCCCACCCCCTAACGTCAAATGCCGTTAAGCGTGACAAGTGACATGGCCCCTAAGATGGTGCGTTTTCAGGTCATAAAGGAGTTAATTTCTTAAAGATGGCATATTAGTACCCTAGACGCATTTTAGAAGCCTTAAATACGTCTGGTCCATTTGGAAGTTGTATGAGCACAGAGGTTCCAAAAAGAAATCATTTGAGGGTCCCGGGGACGAAACCTCCGAAAGCCCATGGGTTATGACAAAATAAGGCTCCATTTGGAGATTCTACCCATTTTGGCACCAAAAATCTAATGTTCCTACACTAGAAACCGTGCCCAAAAGACCCAAGTTTATGACACAAAATATAGCCGAGTTCTAGCTAATTTGTACGGAATATTTAAATGGTAATATTAGCTACCAAGAGTTTTCAACATTGCCAATCGAACATCATTCTTTTTTTTTGACTAAGAACAGTAAAAAAAAAAGTTAACTTTTGCAAGCAGGGGCGAATCCAGGGATTTTTGCAAGGGGGGGGGGGGGTCAGCGACTTTAGGGTGAAGCCCGAATGCGAGTGCCGCAGGCACGAAGCCGGGGGGGGGGAGCGGGGGACCTCCTCCGGAAAATTTTTAAAAATAGATGCTCTGAGATGCGTTTTTCTGGCATTTGCGACTGCATTTTCATGAAAACCATTTGAATTTTCAGGGATACAAACTTCACTAAACCGGGCAGAACAAATCAAATTCCACTATATATCTTATTCAATTCACATAAAATGAATCAAAGAGAATATGAGTCAGCGACAACTAATTCCTGGAAATATGTATTTATGACCTTTACCTGCTAATATATATAGTTACTGGTAATCAACATTATTATGACATGGTCATACCTAATTAACTATTTCAATGCCATGTTTAAGCTTGAGTCTACAGCTATTCTCGGGGCACTTCCCACGCAATGCGTGCAGATTACGCCAAGAACAGCGGTTTACCAGAACCAAACTTTTTCCTAAGTCTATTATCCTAAGTCTAGTCGTGTTTGTGTTTGAATGAAAGAGCTTTGGATGTGGAACTTTAAAATCATTTAATTATAGTGATTCAAATATAAAATTTAGTGTGAATAAAGTCTCTTACAGCAATGAAAGAGTCAAGAAAGAAAACAAGTATAGGTAGAAGAAAACAAATAATATGCCTACATTAACAGGTTTAACATTTCATTTATTATAAAGTTACATATCTTTTAGTAGCAAGTATATCCAGTCGCTTTCATACTTTTTCCGAAAGTGAAGTTCTTGAAAAAATGCTAACTTTTAAAATTTCTAATTAAAATACTGAAGCAGCTCAATTTAAGCGATACAATTAACTTCAGTAGTAGTTAGTAAGTAAGTAAGTTTTATTTCGGTACTATCAGGCCACAGGCCTATGGTACAATATATATATATATATATATATATATATATATATATATATATATATATATATATATATATATATATATATATATATATATATATATATATATATATATATACAGTAAATCATGATGTTTGAGTGACACATTCTCCATTATGTCTCGATTGTAATGGAACATTTTTTCACCATTTCAAATACAAATTTGTTTTAAAATAGTCTCTCTTCTTTTGAATGCCCAGAATACATAGATAAGCTAACTGCCATATAATGGAAGGATTCTGTGAAACCAACCGATTATTAAATTTCTCTCTAGAAGGTTAATTGATGTAGTATTTAGGCAAGTTTTGTCTCATATCGTAAAAACATGGGCAAACCAACAAACAATGAAATTCGTCCTCTATTGACTGGAGGTTACAAAATTGACATAATTATTATTTACATAAAGGCTTTCATGTCTCCCTGTTTCGATTTTTAAGTAGTAATCTGATAACCTGAATTTAGTAAGGGCTATAGCATATTTTCTAATTGTTAAACACGACAAATATTTCTCTGGTTCAAGTAAAGATTTGAATTGTCGATATGTTCGTAATTCATCACTTTCTAGTATATCGTTACACCAATGAAATTACTGTCTTTAACTCTGTATAAAACTATTTAGGAAAATGTCCTCAGAACCAACCTCCTGAGACAACCAAACATGATTAAAACCATAGCGTTCTAATAACTTTCCGATGTGTGTTCACTGTTGCCCTTGTAACACGGCCATTCTCATCAAGGTGTGTGAGCATTTTATAACGTACACGCCTTTGGCAATCTTTAATCAGGCATTCGAAGGATTTTTAGTCAGTATTTTATACATCTTTTAAAAGATATGACGCAGAGTGTCTGCCTACCACACTCCCAAAGTACTGCTGCATTACTAGCATGTGATGATACCCCTAGCATTTTAGCATTACAAAAACTTATCTGAACTGTTTCAATACTTTTATAATATTTGTAACCCCAGACTTCAGCTCCATATGTTATTATTGGAGTTACCATTTTGTCAAAAATTTCCATCGCAACGGCTAGAGGCAAACCTTGACATTTTCTTGAAACCTGATTAATAAGGGTTACTGCTTTTTGACCTTGGGAGGCTAATGTACGCAATGCCGGAGACCATACAAGACGCGAGGAGAACAGCACACCCAGATACTTATAATACGGGACCACTTCTAATTTATGTTCACCAAAATGCCAGCTTTCATTTTGCTTAAGTCTTCCGCCATTTCTGAACACCATTACCTTAGGCTTCTCTAAATTATCCTTTAAACCCCGTTTGTTAGAATATAGTTTCACAGTATCAATAAGTTTTTACAGTCGCCCTTTGGTGTCTGCACATTCAACAATATCATCTACGTAGGCCTACAGCAATAAACAAAGATTTGGAAATGTTTCAATAATAAAGATACCCTGGTAACCACATTTCTCTACTTCTTCTATAAGCTCGTTTAGATAAATTGTAAACAGAAAAGGACTTAAAATACAACCTTGCGGTGTTCCAACCGAACAACTGAAAAAATCTGTTAGTCCCTATGCTGTTTGAACACACGATGCTAATTTTTCATACTCCAGTAGTGTAAGCCAGGTGATACTCCATTGGGCCTTTGAGTTATTATATATAGGCCTATTTTAATTGAAATTTAGAAACTATTTCGGAGTTAATTCATAGGCGATATCATGATATTGCCTATGGAATTACAAGGTCTTAAAAAGAAGGATAAACGAATTACGCAAGGGGACGCCCCTCAGATTTTTTAAAAAGGCCTAAGTAATTTTTCTTTTCTCATAGCGTCTTACATTTATGACAAGGTCGGGAATTTTAACGTAAATCAGACTATTGCGGCTTCAGAAGGCTTAGCTATAGGCCTAAGTTAGATTAATATTAGTAATAGATGAATACAAAAGTTGACATAAATTTTCCTTTGCCTAGGCCTATATAAGCCCAGTTATTTCTATGGCTTCACTACCGGTATGTCTACCCAACTAGCACACAACATTATCGTAACATTTTGAAAAGCTCTTATGAATGTTATATCATAATGTTTCGAAATTATGTTTTCTCACTATCATAATAACATTTTTGTAAAATATAAAATGTCTGTACAATATTTTTCAAACATTTCCAAATTAATGTTCCAAACCAACATCCTTGAAATGTTATTTTCATATTATAAATATGAACAGTGCACATGCCAGGAATGGAGTATAAATAAATGTTAGATGTTGATGTTCCAAGTAGATATTTTGACAATATTTTAGTTATGTTATGCAGCAAACACTTTTATATCGCATAAAATTATAAACGTTTTTGCAATATTTTTCAGATGTTTCCAATATAACATTCTAAACCAATATCCTTAGAATGTTATTTAAATGTTATGAATATAAACGGCACATATCCAGGAATGTAGTATAAATGTTTGATAATAATGTTACAAGTAGACGTTTTGACAATATTTAAGTCATGTTATGGAACAAGCACTTTTATCTCACATAAAATCATAAACGCTTTTATAACATTTTTAGACGTTTCAAAATAACATTCCAGACAAATATCCTTAAAATATTATTTTAATGTTACGAATATAAACGGCACATATGAAAGGAATGTAGTATAAATGTTGGATAGTGATGTTACACGTAGACATTTTGCATGTTTTGACAATATTTTTGTTATGTTGTGTAAAAAGCACTTTTATCTCCCATAAAATTATATACATTTTAACAATTTAACATTTGTTTTTCGCTAACTGTGAAATCGAAAATTATCATAACGTGATTTGTAATTATAAGCATTTATTCACGTGATTGTAATTTTTATGATTTGGTTTTAACCGTGAAAGTACATTTATTTTTCCGTGAATCGTGATCACAACCCCCCCCCCCCCCTCCCACTTGGAACCCTCATTGATGTCACAAAGAGAAAACTTAGACAACATTTTGGTGGTTCTATATATGCAGCAATTGGCCAGATTAACTCGCACAAAGGTAATAGATTTTTTGAAAAATGTTTCACATGATTACTAAAGCAATGTTTCATACAAATATCTTTAAAATGCAATTACAATGTTGTTGAAAAAATATTCCAGCTTGACAACAAAATGTTGTACATGAATATTCTAATAACTTGAATAATATTATGCAGCAAGAACCATTTTTTCTGTATAAATTGAACGTGTAGCTATGAATAGGTCCCAGATCTACAGGAATCGTTTAGCTATGGAAGGCTTAATTTTTTGCTCGTCTTTTTCCTCTGTAGGCCAACATTTTGCAATTTAGATGATTTCCTTGACAAATTTGTAACTTTAGACAAATGTGAATCTTCAGAACGCACTTTTAATATACCTAACGTATTTCTAGCAATGAAACCTTAAGTTTTTGCTCGACCCTCGTCCGCATACTTGATTTATGGGCCTATAATTAGGCCTATAGGCCTACGCTTTCAATTAGTTGAGTTCCTTCAAAAGTTTACAAAGTAAGAATAACATAAATCTGCAGACCCATTGTTTAATTTAGCTATTAACGTATTTCTGTATCATTACTATAATAAGATATATAACAGGCCTCTAAATGAAGGGGTATAAAGTATGGAAATCTGCAAAGTCAGGTTTTTGTGAATATTTTTACAACGTTTTTATAATGTCATTCAATAATAATAATAATAATAATAATAATACGAAAACAATAGCCATGGCATAGCTTTGCTTGAGGAAAATGGCACGCACTTGAATCCGTCAAACAAAAATAAGCTGATCAGTCGAAAGAAAATTATATGAAATCCACTGAGTTAGGCCAGGATATTAAAATCGACTGCAAGATAAATGGTCAGGGAGTCTGTGGAAAATAAAATTTACGAAGGTACAAGTTGAATACATGGACTAACTCTACGGCGGCCATATTTGTGAGAGCCGTCTGCACGTAGCAGGGCGTAGCAGCCGACACATACGCTTCACTTCGTTTAAATTTGCCGGACTGGGAATTGTCGAATTCTCATATATAGGTAAGATAATTCATTTTTGTCCGTAGATGACTGACCTTACGTTTACCCTTTGAAACTGAATGTTTGACAAGTACTAGAGTGACACTGAAAGGACATTTTACGGTCACCACTTCAGTTTCACGTGTTATCACTCAGGGCCATGAAATTATGTTTTCGCAACATTTACACAATGTTGTCAACATTGTGTCAATATTTTTTTAACCAGCTCGACATATTTTTGGCGGGGAAAAAATAGGACAGCTTATAGCAAAATAACTGAATGAAACATTTTGCGAATGATTCGGTTTCGGGCTTGTAAACTCCCAGCCCACGAGGTTCTATGACCATGTAGCCAGTTTTAACAGTTTTGAGGGATTATTTTGGAATTTGTCAAACTAGTGCTGGAAACGATTGTATACTTTTGTGGCCCACGTTATTTCCCGGAGCATTGGAATATTTTCACAACGTTTACACAGCATTCTGTCGATATTTTATTGCTAGCTCTACAGATTTTAGCCGGGGAAACAGCATTCACAATTAATTTTTTGAAATTTTGTAAATGACTGTGACTTCTCTAAACCTTCTGCCAGAAGTTCTAGACTCACTTTTTTGTTTTTGTTTGTTTGTTTTTTTTTTTTGAGTCAGTTACTGGACTGTTTGGTAAATGTTCATCAATATCATGTATGAATTAAACTTCCTTGCATTTCAAGTACACAAAGATAATGTAAGAAATCTGACACTACCACCATGGTAGATGCATATCCCTCTTAGGGTGGTAGTCTCAGCAACAGGTTTATTTTCTGATGAAATGCTTTACTCCCTTAGGCCTAAAAAAAGGAATGGTAAGGAAAATAAGTTTTTGAGCTGTCACATGGTGCATATAAATAATGAAGCAAAGCATTTTGCCTGATATCCTTTATCATTTTTAGCTCAGCTGACTTGTCAGTCAGCTGAGCTTTTGTGAGGGTCTGTCGTCTGTCGTCCGTCCGTCTGTCCACAATTCACATTTGCGACTTCTTCTCAAAAACCGTTAGCGAGATTCACTTCAAACTTGGTGGGTATGTGCCTTGGGTGGGTCCCTACCAAGTTTGATAAAAGGTTTTCCGTCGAATGATTTTTGTATTTTTATGAATTTTTGTGTTTCAATTTTTGGCAAAATCTTAAAAATTCTTGATCCCTGTAAATTCTCAGCCAATTGTTTTTATATTGCATACTGACACTTCTGGATAGAAGCTAGAGACATGGACGGCAAGTGAGTGACCTTGATCTCATTTCCAAGGTCACAGGGCAAATTACATGGAATTCACTGTTTATATGATAACTTGAGAACTATTTGAGCCAGGACATTGATATTGTCTTTAGTGAAGGCCAGACTTAGACAGTATATGAGTGACGCTGACCCCATTCCCAAGGTCAAAGGGTCACTTACAAAAATTTAAATGTTTACTTGATTACTTAAAAACTATTTGAACTTGAACCTTGATGTTGCATATGGTGGTTGTCCATAGCAAAGTTTAGACTACAACGGTACTTGGATGACCTTGACCTCATTCCCAAGGTCACAGGGACAATTATAAGAACTTTTCTGTTCGCAACGTAACTTTAGAACTGTGTGAGGTAGAACTTTGATGTTCAGCTTATTGGTGATCTTCTATGCAGGAAAGATACCACATTAGTGACCTTGACCTAATCCCCAAGGTCACATGGTCGGTTACATGAATTATACTGTTGATATAATTTGAGAACTATTTGCACTATGACTTGATCTTGCACATGGGGATGGTCCTATGAGAGCAAGATTAAGAATAGCTTGGTGACCTCTACCTCATTTTTAAGGGTACAGGGTTTATTCAGCTGAGCACAGGGCTGTCACAGTCCTCTTGTTTTTGTATTTTTTTAACATAGACACATCAGGTTTACATTATCACCATGTCAATGTAATTTTTAGGTGGTAACTTAATTAAGAACTATTTGAATTAGGATTTAGACATGTTACAGAGTGATTGTCTACAAGGACTATCTTTCCTGGTCTTATCCTAATCAACATAATGCTGGTAAATATCAGTTTCTGGATACAAGGGCTGCTGAGCACAGGACTGTCATGGTTTCCATGCTATCCATTCATGTCTTTTTCTTTAAATGCAATTGTGAATTAGTGTAATTGTCTTCTTTCTCATAGGTACGTCAACTCATGCTAATCCATGGTGGAAAGGATGTGGGGGCCATTTGTAGGGCCATGACTAGGGCCCCCATGACAAATGGACTGGAAATTTAGCCTAACCGGCCAGCAGACAACCCTTTTTAGGGTCATAGTGAGTGAGTAGAGACAATATTTAAATATAAACATCGGCTTTGACAACTTTTTTTCATTGGTGTCACAGGAATTGTGTTTAATTAAAATACCACTGCAATAAGAGAGGTCAGAATTAGCAAGATCATGTGTATTCAACTAAATGAAAAAAATGTAAAAAAAATCTACAGTTGTGTTTTTCCATTGAATCACATGTTAATACTATGTTCTAAAAAATGGCTAATTATACAGATTTTACACTACAATTTATGTATGAATTTCATGTGCATGTTCCTTTATTAGAAGTTGAACTGTAATGGTAAGCAATGGGAACACACATCCCTAGCCTGCACCATACTCGACCCTCTGGCGATATTCTCAAGAATAGGTCTTTCAAGCTTGACCTTGCCTATTTGCTACATGTACTAAGTATAACTTGTTGATGTTTATCGTTTTCTGGACAAAGACATGAAAGGAAGCTTTTAAATGCAAAGTACATGCACATTGTTACATATGAAGTGCTGTTCTAAAAAAAAAATTAAATCTGTCATTGAACATTTGTACTCCCAGCCTTCAAGAAAATCAATATCGTAATAAATTTAGTTTTGCTTATAAAAAAGATGGTTGGCATGCACTTACATGCATTATGCACTGTATATGCATATCTCGTATGGACAGTTGTCTTTTCAAAGACTGCACATGAAATTGATGCAAAATTTAATAACAAAAAGAAAGAAAGCCAAAGAGCTGTATGTGAGACATTCATATTCACCATTGTATTAGGGTAAGGGTAACTTCTGTAAATAACAAGAGATTGGTGACAGTTTTGTAAACTAAGGATATTTAGGAGATAGAGTTCATGTAAAGGTATCAAGTTTTATTTTTGATTTTTTTAATTTTTTTAATTTTTTTTTATTTTTACAGAAGCACTGAAGAAAATGACGAAAGGGCACATCAAAGACAATGAGTTGTTATACGAGATTGGGGAAGTGCTAAGGAATGCACCGAATCATCCAGGAGGTGTAACTTCCAAAAGGTGATTTCTTTGCATTATCATGATTATCTACATGTACATAGGATAAAGGGCTGTTAGAATCCAATTCTTTATTCTTTTCAAAATTGTTCAAAAAGAAAAAAGAAAATGAACTGGTAATCTGCTGACAGTGCACATGTTGGGTCAAATTCAAAATACCTGTTTGTGTGATGGACAGAATTTGGTGACAAATGGTGTGCTTATTGTGTTATCTGAAGTGACCATGAGTTATAATTTAGACCAAAATAGAAGTATACCAGAGTTTCATAAAATATCACAATCGCATAACATTCAGATTAAAATTCTGGGAGTTACTCAACAAAATGTCAGCTTGACGGATGAAACTAATAAAAGCTTGTGTGTTTGAAACTGTTGACAGATGTCTAAAATCCTATGAAAGTATTCAAACTGGATGGGTATGATTTTCTGTATACCCTTTCTTGGCCCTTTGGGCTCGAAACAATACAATTTTCATTAGAAAAGACTATCACAAATATAACTTTGAAAGGTCTCTAGTCTGCAGATTCCAGCTTGATAGAGAGAATACGAGACTGTGATGGATGGAATTTTATGTCATGGTAGTATTTTTTAACCTTGGAACAATTTTAGTGGCCTAAAATTGCAAATATGAAATTACAAGGAGTCTTCAAAAAGAAAAGAATATTTTTTGGCACATAAAATCATATCAATTATGAGAACCACTTAGGTGACCTTTTATTGTGACAGATGGAAAATATGATTTTTTGGACAAATCTAGCAACCTGTATACTTGAAGACACTGACATTTGGAAGAAGTTTCCTACTTCGTGTACTGCTGTATATCTGTATCTAAGTAATACTCTTTTCACTACAAGGCATATATACATGCACATTGAATACAATTTTTCCAATAAACAAGAATAAGATTATAATACAAAAATGACAGTTAAAAAGGACTGCATACAAAATTTGAATAGAAGAAAGCAAAATTAATAATATAACAGTTAAATTGTTAATGACCATCAATTGGCTCCCTATTGCAAGAAGAATGAAATCTTTCACGGATAGAATTGACCAGCTGAGCAAGGATTGTTCACACAAGTCCCTATTTTTTTGTCTTTCAGTTCTGCAAAAGATCTTTCATTCTTGTTTCTTGTGCATATTTAATTTCAGAAAAAGAAGAAAACGAGGCCCCAGACTCCAGAATCTGATGCACAGACGGAGAGCAGCTTAATTTAAACTCTTGGTGCAAGCTGTGATAGCTTTAAGGGATGTTAGTTGGACTTCGTCTATCACTTCTAGCACTCAACAACTTGAAGTCAGAGAGGACTTGACGGCGGTTTCCAATTGCTCCAGTTTTTTGGGTTTTTTTGGATCCACTTGTACAGAGATGTGGTTACAGTGTGTCCAACAGAAATTAAACTGTTGATATCCCTGTGTATTTAGCTACTTTAATAAAATTTGATTCCATACTCAATTTGTTTGTGTGATATTTTATTAACATTTTGAAAATATAGAGTGTATGGCATTGGAAATGTTACTTTAACATTATTTGCAAAATATTTTTACAATATTTTTATAATATTTTTATAACGTTTCACAAATATTTTTGTCATATTTTTACAGTATTAAAAGAATGTTGTAGCAGCATAGCTAGAAAACATGTTAACTCTCTTATGGTAACATTTCCATTACATTGGTCTTTAACATTAGTGTGATGTTTTATCAACAGGTTTTTTGAAATATTTTCCAGTAATGTTTTAACAACATTAACCTAATGTTATAACTATGTATGATTGAAATCATTTTTGGAATGTTATTGTAACGTTTTCATTACATTTCCTCTTAATATTATGGCGATATTTCCAACGCCATACACTTTCATATGATTATGACATTATCCAAGAATATTTTTACAATATTCAGCTGAATGTTTTTAAAATGTTTACACAATGTGATCTTGCTAGTTGGGTATGGCTTGATTCAGTGCTTCACGAAAGTTGACCATATCGGCATGTAGTCTGTGCGATATGAATGTAGATAATATCCACGGCAACACAAAGAATCACTTACAGTCAGTGTAGGCCTATCGATATGATAATCATTCAGGGATAATAAGTACATCTAATGACTTACCTTTCAAATAATAGGCCTATATTCGTCCGACGTCAGTCGCACTTGCCAGGCTTCTATGGTTACGCCCTGCCGAGTGCTGGCCGTCTCTAACTGCATGATACGCATCAATGCAGTAGAGCGCGTTAGGCCACATATATACATACGCAAGCTAAGGACAATGTCCGCTGATTTGATCCAGACGGCATTTTCGGCATCTATAGACATTTTTTTTTTAGAAAAGGCAAAAGCAAGGAGCCCCCCCCCCCTTCCCCTGGATGCGCGCCTAGCAAGCAGTAGCCTACTTTATTTTTTTTAAGCTAAAGGTGGCAGCACATAGGGCCTAATTTTTTTTCACTGATTTTGAGACGAACATCATATAGGCCTATTTAAAAACAAAAAAAATGCGTCCCACCTCCCAGATTCTAATGGTTGGTCCTTTATCTTTTCATGATACTGATAGGGAGATCATTTCCTACGCCCGCGTCTTGGCTTGGTTAGTGACACTCCCCCCCCCCCCCCCCCCCCCCCCCGTGCTCCGCAAGCGCCCTCGATAATATCCAGGCGCTGAATGACCTCTTGCGCCAACAATTCGGCTTCCCTTTGTTGGACAGCATTTTTGTCACGTGGTTGATGGCGAGATCAAAGATGGCAATGATGACCAAGATGAAAAGAAGGCGTGAAATGTACAAGATCGTCTGCTAGACAACCGCTTGCGCGTAAACACTGCATTTCGTCAACAAAACCACGTGTTCACGTGTGGAGATGCTTATGGTACTGTGGTATTTTTTGCTTCGCTAAGCTAGGCGTCTATGAACACGGTCTCAGCAAGATTCTTAGTGAGGCAAAAAAATCTTAGAAAGATTATTGAACTTAGATTTCAAACTAAGAATAAGACTTTTTTATGAATACGGCCCCTGGACTATTGGAAATAAAATCATCATATTTCTGCTTAGCTTGATCTACAACTGTGTTGGGAGTCCTGTGGGCCATGTGCCTGGTCACTGCTGTGGTGTGAGAGGCCTTATGATCAGTGAACCTCGGATGCATGTCTTAATGCATGACAAGGTGTCATAAGCCTGACCGGTGACTGAAAATTGGGAGAATCATTTATCTTGTAAGAGAGAGATTCATTGGATTTTTCATAGGCAAGCTGGTCAGGATGTCCTCTAAAGACCAACAAGCACCTCAGAAAAACATTATCCACATTCATAAATTTTAACAATAAGAGCAAGGTGAAATACAGCGAGAGGCAGAATTTCCAGAGTTACCAAAACATCAACATTCAGCTTCAATATTAATGCGAGGAAACAAATTTTACTTCTTCCTTGAGGCAGGCAGTCCCCAACAAAAGGCAAATGTTAGTTTTAAACCGGTCCTCAGACATCAAGAAAAGACAGGAAAAGAGTGGAAAATGGCAATGAAGATGATTCCTCCAGGAGTTCAGGATGATATCCCTTCATATGAGATAACCATATTATCTCAGAAAACTAATAAGTGAGGTGATCTTCCAATTGCAAAGGATTTGTTAGAAGATTTTTATTTTGACAGTTTGTAATGGAATTCAATTGCTATGCATGTAGGTGGCGCAGGGCTGAATATTTTAAGTTGATGCACCATGTGGCCCAGATGCACCATGGGACCCTCTACCTATATGTGTTGAAGTGTCTAACTTGTCCACCTTAGTGAGGAGCACACTCTACACATACTTGATGCAGTGTCTAACTTGTCCACCTCAGTGTGGAGCACCCTCTACCCATATGTGTCTACATTGTCGACCTCAGTGTGAAGCAGTGCTCTTGCCTAAGGCATGCATCACACAGGGGGTTCTATTACTAATTCTGTCCCACGCAGACCATCTTTATGCTCATATTGTGCGACAGAATATTCTCACTCTAGAATGGCGGACCAAAGTGAAGCCACACTGGCACATGAGAGGAGCACTTCACTATCTGGCAGATTAATGTGTGTAACTCAGGGAAAAACAGACTTTTATTATTTTCATTTGAACTTTGTGAATTTTGGTTGCTGTATTTGGCTTGACAGAAATTGAATTTTCTGAATTGGGAAGTTTGTCTATCATTGTAGCAGTAAAATGGTTGTTAATTATGAATGCGAAATATTAACTTGGAGGGGTAAGTCTATTGATGTTAATATCTATAAACCGCCATGACACTCAGTCGATGTTGTTAGTGGGATAACCAAAGTGACCCCTGACTCCAACTTTTCAGCTACAAGTCCTCCAGAGTTTTCAGATAAAGTGCAGAGAAACATAGATGTATTTTATGAAGAAGGTAAGTTGTGTGGGCAATGTCCCCTGAGAGAAGTCACTATTTATGTATACAGGTAACCATCTGCCCATATGCCAGCAGCCATATAAGACCCCATTGGCACAATGTGCCATAATGGATGACTGTGTAGACCACATGCTGAAAGCTGGTGTAATCTGTCCCAGTGGCTCCCCATGGGTGTCCCCGGTGTGTCTATTTGCCCCAGACAGATGGCAGCACATGTTCCGTGTAGACTATAATGATGTAAATGAAATTACTCTAAAAGAACATTATCCCTTGCAAATTGTGTTGCTGTGTGGTCCTGTGGTTTTGTATTGGCAACTGCTGAATGGACTGCCGCACTGGCTGGGTTACATGAGAGCAACCGACCCAGCTTCTGTGAATGTCATACACCTGTTTTATTGTAGTTTGTATATTTTATCGTGAAAATATACTGGCGAGCTTTGTGCATTTGTCTAGCTAACTTCTGCCTAGTTCTGTTATCTGAGAACTAAAACAAAGGTATCACCACTTGTGAGGGTGCGGTGGTAATAATTGGTATGGTAAATGCATTGTAATATGGTAAATAATTGGTTTTTATGGTATTTTTTGGATTGTATGCAATTGATTTAATTGTATGTAATTGTAACCAATGTTGATAACAATTTGCATTGCAGTAATAATCGGTATTGTAATGCAATTTGTCATTTATTATGTAATGTTAATAATTTGTAATGGCAATATTGGCAATATTGTGAGTACTCATTTCCGACTTGGTATGCTGATTTAATAAGCTGTCACATATCCACACATCACCTGGTTTATTTCTCGCTGTCCTTCTTTTGACTCCTATAAGGGACATAATTCAAATTCAAGTTGTTGCCAATTTCCATATTCTTGCTGAAGTTGAAATATGTCAATCCAGCTTAACATGTTTTTGTGATCCTCAAGATGTATGCCAGTGGGATATGCAATGTTTTGTTCAACTTATTTGAATGAAAAGTATGAAAAGATGTATATATATAGAATCTATGTTAATATACCCATTGAAGCAATATAATGATTTATTGAACTGTCTGGTGCACATAAGTAAAATAATGATAAGCGCAGTCAGCATAGTGATCTTTATGAAGTATGGTAGTGAGAGTATGCAGTGCCTATTATTATGTAAAGTATCATGTTACTTTATGCAGCATGAACGGGTTATACAAATATAAGACAACACTGACCTGGTTTTTAGTCCTTTGTATATCCCGGTAATCAAAATTGCATTAATCCCGGTGAGCAGATTGGGTGTTTAGTTTAGTACGAGAAGAACCCACCAAATTTATGGAGAAATTTTATATCTTGAACCAAGGTTGAAATCCATTAATGCTTAACAGTGGCGATTTTATGGTCTAGGTTTTGTAAAAGGAGAGGTCCCCAGGGGTTGAGCTCAGTGTGTACCCTGAACACATTTCTTCTTCTTTTTTTTTTTTTTTTTTTTTTGAACATTTCCTTGTGTGAAGAGGAAAAACCATGACGTGTGAATGCTCTAGTATGACCTCCAATTTGTACATGGGTGACTTGCCTGCTGGGTAACTTTGACCTACATGGGGATATATATCACGACCTAGACTAGGAAATAAAATCATTATCATTGTGCTTGGCTTCATCATCAACTGTGTTGAGAGTTTCCATGTCCTGTGCTCTGTGTGCCTGGTCACGCGTGTGGTGTGCCAAGCATTATGATCAGTGAACTTCTGGCGCATGTCTAAACACGGGCCAAGGTGCCACAAGCCTGCTAAAAGACAGTGAGTCGGGAGAAACATTTATCTTGTAAGACAGGGAGATACACTGGTTTTTTCATTACCAAGCTTCCCAGGATAGTCACAAGGTACACACATGTACTAAGGCGTTGTGACATCAGACCTTTATGTGGCACTGATATTTGATAGTTATCATTAAGTAAAAAAAATCAATCACATGCAGCAAAAAAAAATCACAGGGGGCAGAAAATCAATAATCTTCATCACTAGGCACACATAATTGTCAATCACACATCACAGAAAATAAAGGTGATCACTCGTCACACAAAACACCCCCGCCCCCTCCCCATTCAGACAGAGATCATCAGTTCGAAACTCACTTCCTGTCGATTTTTCGACCAAATGCAACAAAAGAGCTACACCTGTTTATTCTTGTTAGATTTTTTTATCCAATCAAATTCAAGGCTTTGCATTAGATGGCCGCAGCAAAAATGGCGTCAAGTTTACATTAATTATTTAACTTTAGGGGACCCCAAGCCCCCATAGGTGAAATTCTGTTACGATGTCTAAGCCTATATTCCTACGTAAAGTGAAGAGAATTGTGCCGCAGGCCGTATGGTAACATTTCTATGTTTTCCCATTGGAATATTGATGTTTGCGGCGCAGGCATTGTATCTAAAATATAAAAAAATCGGCCCAGTTAACATGGGAGTTGGCCAAATATTGGCCCACTGCTGGGCCATCCATGCCAACGTTGTGCTAATGTTGGGCCAACCTTTAATGCCAGCTGGGGAATTTGTTCCACGAAACCATGGATGAAATCGATTACCACGTCTGCTATTTGCATATGCACTGAAAGCCTTTTTATTTATTTCGCAAGGTTCCAGGTGTTCATTTTCTAGTTACCAGGGCAAACGGTCGTTAAAGTACTTTTAAAACATGACTTACTATCTTAACTTTAATCTGCCCTCTCGGTGTGTCTGAAGCAGTTATCATTATTTAATGATATAGTTACAAATCCAAATGCAACAGATACCTTGTGCCGGCACGTGATGAGCGCCATTTTGAACATTGCACAATGCATTGATTGACTTTTCCAGAGTGATCATTACCTGAAAATGTATATACCACACCGCACAGTTACTAGTTGTGGGCCCCAGAATAGGGATTTTGTATCAGACACTGAAGTAGCCCCCAGCCTATAAATTAAGTAGCAGCACAAGGCACACGAGGCAAGACCTCCCGCTGAGTCAAAGATGGAGCTTAGCGGAGAAGGTTGCCCCGATAGTGGATACAGGTCCGAAATTACAGGCGGGTTTTTATAGGAGTGGCATTTAATGGGCTATGCTGTTTATTTTCTTCACAAAAATTAGGACTTAAATGTGGTGAAAAAGAGAGAAGTCTGATTCTGGTTACCAGGGTAAATTGAACAGGTTGAGTGGCAAAAGGTCACTTCCAGTCCCTAATGACCTCTGTCCCAAAACAGACGCCAAGCTTCACTGGGCATGCCCAGCTGAGATGTCAACTCGGCTTATTACATATTTTTCATATACTGAATTATGTTATTAGCTATGGTTCCCTTAATCTAAAACGTCTCACAGTTATCTTTGTACATAGACAATTTATCTTCAATACGTTTGCTTAAAAATACAGTGAAGCTGCTCGATACTGAAATTTTGTGTCACTATCGACTCTCATAATAGTCTTGTAATGGTCATCCAAATCTTTGATTAGGTGACTCGTGGTAAATTTTTATGATAGCAATTATAAATAATATTCCAGAAAGAGGACACACACACACACACGTATATATATACATACACACACACACACACATATATATATATATATATATATATATATATATATATATATATATATATATATATATATATATATATATATATATATATATATATATATATATATCGCTTTCTGTACACGTCATTCAACTTAAAATAACTATGGTTGACGTTACTTTGGTACTTTGCAAACTTTGATTGGACCCGTGCCTGAATACCTTTTAGCGTATTTCCAGCAATCATAGAAAAATATTTTATAGTATAGTTGGAGCGTCAGCACTTTGATGTACCCTACGTAATAAACGCCGATACATGCTTGTTCCACCCTAGATTGCCATGCCCCTTTGGCTTGACAAGTAACAGTGATTATTATGAGGCCGCGGGGGGGGGGGGGGGGTGGCAGCTAACTTACAAAACAAAAACAACCAAAGTATTTTCCATTCAACCTTTTTTTAAGGGGGGGGGGGAGGTATGGCGGGTAACTCAAACAACAAAAACAACGAAAGCATCATTTTCCACTTAACACTTTTTAAAATGACACCGGTTTAAACATATTTATTTCAAGGAAAAAAATCAGGAAGAAGGACAACGCCAGTGTACCACCGCCCATCGTGTCTGGCAGGGACTCAATGAGCAGTATAGTGGAGAGAAACGTGTAAAAGGATAGACACCACACGTACAAGCACAGACAGAGGGGCTCATAAAATTACCAATATTACTATAAATTGCTAAGTTATCGCTTCACCTCGAACCGATTTGCTTTTTTTTTTTCAATTAATTCTTGCACATATTAGTATAACAATATAATGATATCGTATTCAAAACTGCAGATATTTTCCACCAATCAAAATCATACTGATAGAGAAAGGTACTGAAGTTCAGAATTAACAGTTGTGGGGTATATCTCGAGCAACAATATATCTAGGGCAGGTAAGAACGCAATGCAAGAAACTTTCGATTGTAGCGTCACACACACTCATGCAGCAGAGTCTTCCACAACTGTCTTGAAAAGATGTTCGTTTTATTGACTGTTGCCTCGAAAGTAGACCAAGTTCCGTGTTATCTCTACTACACTTGGTCTGCCCTACTGTCACAGGATTTTATTTGTAGTAAGGGAAATAAAACTATGCCGTGACCCTCCCTGTAGATTGAGGCACTAATTAGGAAGTTGATATTTTCACCTTGGTCAGCAGCAACAGCCACAGGTCCCTAGTGTACTGCAGCCTGCCACAATGGTAACCATACTCCGCCAATAAAAATGGAGTTCCTTTTCCAAAGCTAAGACGGTGACCTTGGTTAACAAGGGCAGACCCCAGCACAGTAAAACGGAGCTTGGGTCCGCTTCGGAGGCAAAACTGATTGACTTACGATGAGATCTAGTGTGCGTCATTTGGTGTGTGTTGGTTTCGTCATCCATTGAAGGAGACCAAGTTTATGGGTATAAATTCTAATAACGTCGGGATCATTAATAAGTTAACTTGTATTGATAGATACTTCAGAACTACATGCAATGCTTCTGTGGCTCAGGTTGATGTGACTTGAAAATGGCTTGGGTCATCCAAAAAAAATCTTACACTAAACATCTTTCTACATGGGCCATTTGTTGCATAAATATAAAAGATTTAGCTTCAATGGTATTACCTAAATAAATCAAAATGTCTCAAAATGGACATGTTCTTGGGCTCTGATATTGAAAATAGGTCAATGTCATCCAAAATAACTTTGTTTCAACATCCTTCCACATTAGTCCTTTGTTGAAAATATCAAAGGTCATTACCATCAGATATATAAATCAAAATGTCCAAAAATGAACACGCCCTTGGGCCCTGTGACTCTGAAAATAGGCCAAGGTAAAAACCAATGCACAACGCACATGTCATTAGTATGATCCATCTCTGGTATAAATTTCATTCTATCTTACAGTGTTTTGGGGATAAACGGTCGAACAGACTGACGCCCCTATGCTCACTAACGCTATGTCCCTCCGCACCATCTGGTGGCGGAGGACAGTAATTAGAGCATTGATTTCGTGTGCACGGCGATGTGAACGTTGCTCTGGTATTTTTTTAACAAAATCCAATCTTCGACCAATAATATGCCTCTCCAGAATGAATAAACAGACCCATACATTAACTATTACTTATCGTGGGCGTTCATCAAAGTGCCATCGCTCTAAATAAAGCACAATACATACAATGAGTATTAATAAAGATCACATGAAAAGCGGTGGTTCCAACTGGATTTACTTGTTAGTCTTTTAGAAAATCCAGAGAAGATCAATAAATATATAAATCCGCATTTTTCCGAATAAACGATCAAGCACAGCACAGTTACGTGTTTACTTTGAGACGCGACCACTTTGGAAATGCGATAGATGTTTTTCTTCTTCTTCTTTTTTTTTTTTTTTTTTTTTTTACCAAAACTGACGTCAATAGAAGGAATTCATGTCTCTGCGGACCTGTTCTTCCTAATTGTGTCCCTAGGCAACATAATTATGCCTCCACCATGTTGAGGACACTCTCAGCAATTTTGTTAATGAAAGATCTGAAAATCATATTTTTTCTGCTTAACAAATGAATAATTTAAGCACTTTTTTATGTTTTGAACCACGTGAACGGCTTTTCTTGAGCTTTTTCTTTTTCACATTGCTATTTTTTATTACAAAAAAACACATTTTGCCTCGTTGAATACATTAATGTACCCTCTTTCCTGTCAAGTTCCTTCTGGCAGGATATGGGTAGCCCATTGCCAGAGTTATTCCTATTATGACAAACTAACCTTCCCTTCATCGTCAACTATCGTCATTTTCAAAAAACGATCTGTGTCAACCTCTGCCTTTTCTTCCAAAACGGGATTTATTTTGCGGCATTTGGATGTACAAATTGATCTAGCAAGAAGCCGTTGGGACAGGATGAAAAGAAAAGGGACTTTTTTAGTCCAAAAAATCTCTCTAAATGAGCTTGAAGTCACATTACTAACATTTCTAAGTACATGTGTGTAGAGCGTACATGTTTCTGTGTTGCGTTGCGGTCAGCACATACTGACAATGTTCAGCGCATGACTTTTCCAGGCACTCGTTTTCAAGTTTTATTCATGCCTGCCAAAGTTGTGTTTGTCAATGCTGGATAAACATCCGTCTGAGAAGTTGTATAGGCAGCCTCATTACTTGGGACTGACAAGTGGAGCCTCAATGTGTCAAGTGTTAGACCCATACCGGAAGATGTGATCGGCAGTCGCAGGCGATTGTTTTGTCCATCCACAGGAGAAAACGAAAACTTGCGGGTGGCTGTCAACGCCGTGGGTTAACACGAGAGACGCCTCTTGTGATAACCGGGAGCCAGCATTTCTCAATATCAGCTCCATGTGATAACCCAACAGGGTGGACGGCCAATACGAGAGGTCACAATCACATTGTGTATTCAGCTGAATACACAATCCAATACACATAATTCTTTGGGACTAGAGATGTGTATTCCCATTGGATTGCATGTTAAACTAACCTCTAATTAAGAACACTACTTTTAAAACCCTGCAAGAGTAAAAGTTACGTGAACATCTCGAGTATTATAAAAAAAATTTACCACACAAATTTTGCGGTTTTTGCAACGAGTGGTTTTAAAAGTTATTATGCTGTTAATTACAAAGAAAAGTAATGGGAATGCACAACTCTAGCCATGAATGACTGAATTGCCCTCTACAGGAGAGCAGTAGAAGCTTCTGTTATTACTCTCCCTATTTTCATTTTTGCCTGTCGTTAGGCGTTTCCAAAATGTAGGAGCCTAGACCTTGAGGGTAATCCATGAGCGATTCGATGGTCAACGAAGATTTTTCGATCATATCATTATCAAGGTCATGACCATTTTCATAATGTTAAAATGCACTTCCCTGAATAAATTAAATACATAGTAACATGGTGGGTGTTCAGTTAGGGAGTA
The DNA here is from genome assembly GCA_964020975.1 of Hermodice carunculata. Taxonomy (NCBI): domain Eukaryota; kingdom Metazoa; phylum Annelida; class Polychaeta; order Eunicida; family Amphinomidae; genus Hermodice; species Hermodice carunculata. The sequence goes on along the minus strand of OZ026629.1, from coordinate 6,207,198 downwards.
CACACTGGATCATGGATATTACACGAAATGTAGCTTAAACATAGACCTATATTTAGGCCTATCAGATAGCTGGACTCCTTTCAGCTCCAATAATCTACCCTGAATTATATATATATATATTATTCACTCAGGCCAGGGTGCACAACTGAGTGATGATTTTATTGACATGGTGCGAAAGTTGAGGCATACTTCTGTGTGGCGTTCCGGTAAGCACCCTTGTACTGAAAGTATGGTCAAGCGTTCTTCATGTCAGGCACTTGTTTTCCACTTTCATACCTGCCAGAGATGTATTTGTCAATGCTGGAAGGACACCACCATCTGCGAAGTTATACCCTACTTACCTATGTTAACAAGTTAATATAAATTCGGAATCGTTTGGGAAAAAAAAGTATTGCACAATTCGTCAGGTGATTTAGGTGCAAACAGACAGATACATAATACGCCTACATTCATGTACTTAGGAATATGAATAAAAAAGCATTTTAGAGAGATGCATTGCATAACACTTGAAGTGATTTAGGTGTACACAGAAATATACAAATAACATGTTTACATGTAATGCTGGCATTTAAAATAGACTTACATGAAGCTAGACTATTTTTACCTTTGAATCTGCACTGCAGGCTGCATATACAAAAGGTGCAGATTTATAGAAAGTGGTTTGAAAGTAGAGGTATACCATTGTTGCCCGGTGTAAAATATGGTGAGCTGGTGCTGAAAGTTTTGATAAGGGCGACATTTTTGACACGTATTTTCCGCTTTGAGGCCCACAAGTAGTGCTTCTGCCATTGCCTGGAATAAACCCATCTGAAAGTTGTATAGGCGCCATAATGGGTAAACCTACTTGATAAGGAACTTAAAAAGAATTTAAAACCATTTTCCTGCTTACGAGATGTTGTTGCATGGCACTATGAACACATTAAGTATACACGGGCAGATGCAATTTACACGATATGGAATCTTGTTGGTATCAACTGAATTATTCATATCTGGACTGAGACGAATTTTTAAAAGACCAACGAACACCCCCCCCCCCCCCCAAAAAAATATCACATCATTAGTAATATCACGAGGACAAGGTTACACTTCCGCACAAGAATTTGCTAGCAGCAAGTAGCTCCTTGGTCAGCCGTGAGCAGTAGTGTGCGGAGCTCGAATAATTGGAATTTGCATCGAAATTTGCTTTGTAAAATTTAAAAGATTCCTAATCAACATTTTTCTTCATAATTGAATGTTAAATCAGATTACACTATCGTTGCGTAAAATGCCGTCAAAATTTTCAAATCTAACTAACACAAGGCTGGTATGGTAACATGAAATCCTGCAGTTCAGTTTCACCTTCACGAACACACTTGTAAATACATGCAATCATTGTTGGGGTACAAAAGAAAAGGACCTTTCGTAAATTCACTCTTTGCCATGTTGCCTTTACAAGTTAGCAATTAGATTTATTGCAGAGAGTATTACTCCTATAAATGTATCTGATGGTGTCTTGAAAATTAAAATAATATCTGATTAACATTTTAACACGTTCAAAGCTATTTCATTTATGTGAAGCACATGTACACTGATAAATGTATATATGGGATATTGTTGCATTTCAAATATGCCCCATAACTTACTTACTTGTCATTGAAAAGGACCATGGATGTAAGAAAAATTACAAGGACTATCTGATGATTTTGTTAAGAATGACGCGCAAACGTTTCACAGATTTTGCATCCATTTTGTACCAATGCAGATAACTCCTCTCTCTCTCTCTCTCTCTCTCTCTCTCTCTCACTCTCTCTCTCTCTCTCTCTCTCTCTCTCTCTCTCTCTCTCTCTCTCTCTCTCTCTCTCACTCTCTCTCTCTCTCTCTCTCTCTCTCTTCTCTCTCTCTCTCTCTCTCTCTCTCTCTCTCTCTCTCTCTCTCTCTCTGTGTGTGTGTGTGTGTGACTGACAAGCATAAATTTCGGTACATTTTGAATAGAAGCCTACCAAGGGTCTACTTCAGGTTTCTGTTTAGAAAACAAGTTGATGAACCTAGACCACTTGGAATCCTATACTTTCAAGGAAGTGGCACAAAATTTGCCTTTTGCAACTTGTGCTGCCACCTTGTGTGAGAATCAGACGTCTGCTGTGCTCTTTGTGACAGTCACCAAGTGTGAAGAAAAAGAAATGGCCAGATCTTTGTTAAATATGGTAGACTTGGGTAGTCACAACAGGGACAGTCACACCAGCCGAGCTTGAGGTGGGCCAACACTGAGTACGACAATCACCACAACCCATGGCCTCTTTTGGCCACCAAGGGGCAATCCAGATTTTCACTTTGTCTCACCTGACTTTATCTGAAACTCTCGGGATCAGGGAGAGTTAGGAAATAGGCAATACTGTAATGGGTGAGCAATAATCCCTATCAATAATATCCCGTTCCTCTCGTTTGGGGGCCAAAGCAATCACAGGTGGATGGACCATGTCTGGGTCTCTTGATCTGTCACATGTCAGCAGTAAAGTTAGTTGGATAGAATTGGTGCTGTAGGCCCATACTGTTGGAGTGGGGATGGGCTTCTGGTTCCACCCGGTGCCCCACTTCTGGTAAGATTGTTTTTCTCCCAAATTGCTGAAGCTGCCCCTTGGAGTCAGAGCAGGTCTATGACAACAATCCAGTGTAATTAGTGATGAAGACCATACCCCATCCCATGGCATTAGAGGGTCCCGAGTTGGGGATGGGAACTGCGATGAGGACTGCATACCACCCTGCAGTGGTTAAGGATCAGGGATGGGAACCAGACCAGCGAAGACTCAAGTCCTTTTCATGGTGGTAAAGTGTCCTCTGTTGGAGACAGTAACTTTACTGCTGAATACACTCTCTTGCCCCTCAAACAATGCCACAGGTGACCAAAAGGACGTGGTCCCGACAGGGCAGTGATGGGGCCAGTGGACTGATGATGACCCAGAGATAGTAAAGGCAAGCAGAGAGTGCACAGGGACCAGATGGGATGGGAACATGTACAGTGATGGTCATATTGTCTTGCATGACAGATGCTGCCTTATGCCATTCACTAAAGGTCTCTTAGATAGCTAGTGGAACTCTAGGGACTCTACAGTTGGGTTATGAGACTAAGAACAGGATCCAACCATGCTTCTTTGCTTTCTTGCATTTGTGGCAATGCCAACAATCCCTCCTCTTCTCCTTTCCCCAGCATAGTTCTCCCCAGAGGAAGGAAGAGAGGTACTGACTGTGAAGCTAGGGCCACAGAATGATGGGGACAGAACAGGAACTATGAAAAGCTGGTCTTGAGATGGGAGCTGTACCTGGCCCTGTAATGAAGGCTTCAATTGAGAGACAACCAACAGGATCTGCCTAGTTATCATCCCTGCCAGTAAAAACATGCAGTGATGTCCCATCAAAGTCTAATGCCACAATCACAGAGGCATGCGCATGTGACTGTGGCACTGGAACATTTGAAGCAGGAGTTGATACAGTTCCTCATGTAAGGTTATTGGTGGTGGTGGTGGCACACACTGCCAGTGTGGTGACAGTACCCACCAGAGCCCGTGATGGTTGACATACTGATACCAAAGACTGGAACTGGTCCCCCTGAGTGAAAGTGAGGCCAGAGCCTGAATCAAGGCCTATTTCTTTCTCTTCTTTTCAGCTCTATGGTCGACCTGGGCAATCTTTTTCCAAATATCCAGCAAATGTTGCAGGGGTTGCTTCAGAACATTTAGCTCCTCTAAAAGCCACCAAACAATAGCAGCAATGATTTTGGTTGTCCCAACTTGCCAACTTGCCATTGTATGTCCTATGGCATCCCTTTTATCAGTGCCATCGCGAGATGCCATCTTCGGAAAAAATAATACTGGGAAAAAGCACCACCCAAGTTATCTCAATGACCAAAGAGTACTTTTTTGGAACTCTTACCTTCTTATGTCAGAAGTTGCTCTAGTTCACACCCACTAAATTCAGGCAGATTAGATGAGCACTTAAAAACACTGTGAAAGTCAAAACTGCATTATTTACTAGACGCAATAGAAAACAACATGGATGCAAAACCAGCTAAACAGAGAGAACTGATGTTATTGGTCAATGCTGGTGGTCAAGTACAGGGCAAGGAGGCCAGCCAGTACAGGGTGCCCCATTAGCCTCCTGTGGAGAGGAACAGATAATGAGATATAGTTTCTGATGGTATAAAGTTTTGGAGCAGATATGATCTAAGGAACACCATATACCAATGTAGTGGATAGGTAGCGTATTATGACAAAAATATTTTCCAAATATGCCACTTCATATAAAACAGGTTTGAACTTCTGCACATTAAAATCTTCCCAAGTGTCCCTGATTAGCATAAATCATGATTTTACAGCTATTATTTTCGTTTAATTGGATGTGGTAACACCACAAATCTATATGTTGAAGTTGTAATTGACACTTCTACTGCCAATACATTTGAAAATATTTACATTTGTTATTTTTGTTAGCATTGAAAGAATAGGAACGGTAGTGTAGTTCATGAGGCAATGGTTACACTAGAGCATCTCGTGCAACCAACGTGCTGCGCAATAATATCCTCATGCTTGGCCTGGGACTATTTTCACTTCCCAATTGTTAGCACCTCCGAAGCGTTTGATTCATAGGCCTAAGCATAATGGGAAGACGGTATCAGATGATCAAGAATTGCATATCTACTCGTCAAAACTTGCCTAAATGTTTTCTTTTACCGGTTTTGCAAGTTTTATTGAAATAAAGTTGTTGTGTTATTCGGAACTATTTTCTTCCTAGTTTTGTGTTCCAGGAGTTGCCTTGACAACTGATGGCTGATGT
>OZ026629.1:5743733-6202192 GCA_964020975.1 Hermodice carunculata | reverse complement strand
AAAACAACACTATAAATGTATTCAGTATCAATTGTGATATGTGTGTGCAAATCATTTGTTGTTCAGTTCTTGAACAACCCACAACCCATGGTCTCTTTGGCCACCAAGGGGCAATCCAGATTTTCACTTTGTCTCACCTGACTTCATCTGAAACTCTCGGGATCAGGGAAGTTAGGAAATAGGCAATACTGTAATGGGTGAGCAATATCCCTATCAATAATATCCTGTTCCTCTCGATTGGGGGCCAAAGCAATCACAGGTGGATGGACCATGTCTGGGTCTCTTGATCTGTCACATGTCAGCAGTAAAGTTAGTTGGATAGAATTGGTGCTGTAGGCCCATACTGTTGGAGTGGGGATGGGCTTCTGGTTCCACCGGTGCCCCACTTCTGGTAAGATTGTTTTTCCCAAATTGCTGAAGCTGCCCTTGGAGTCAGAGCAGGTCTATGACAACAATCCAGTGTAATTAGTGATGAAGACCATACCCCATCCCATGGCATTAGAGGGTCCCGAGTTGGGGATGGGAACTGCGATGAGGACTGCATACCACCCTGCAGTGGTTAAGGATCAGGGATGGGAACCAGACCAGCGAAGACTCAAGTCCTTTTCATGGTGGTAAAGTGTCCTCTGTTGGAGACAGTAACTTTACTGCTGAATACACTCTCTTGCCCCTCAAACAATGCCACAGGTGACCAAAAGGACGTGGTCCCGACAGGGCAGTGATGGGGCCAGTGACTGATGATGACCCAGAGATAGTAAAGGCAGCAGAGAGTGCACAGGGACCAGATGGGATGGGAACATGCACAGTGATGGTCATATTGTCTTGCATGACAGATGCTGCCTTATGCCATTCACTAAAGGTCTCTTAGATAGCTAGTGGAACTCTAGGGACTCTACAGTTGGGTTATGAGACTAAGAACAGGATCCAACCATGCTTCTTTGCTTTCTTGCATTTGTGGCAATGCCAACAATCCCTCCTCTTCTCCTTTCCCCAGCATAGTCCTCCCCAGAGGAAGGAAGAGAGGTACTGACTGTGAAGCTAGGACCACAGAATGATGGGGACAGAACAGGAACTATGAAAAGCTGGTCTTGAGATGGGAGCTGTACCTGGCCCTGTAATGAAGGCTTCAATTGAAAGACAACCAACAGGATCTGCCTAGTTATCATCCCTGCCAGTAAAACATGCAGGGGTGTCCAATCAAAGTCTAATGCCACAATCACAGAGGCATGCGCATGTGACTGTGGCACTGGAACATTTGAAGCAGGAGTTGATACAGTTCCTCATGTAAGGTTATTGGTGGTGGTGGTGGTGGTGGTGGCACACAGTGCCAGTGTGGTGACAGTACCCACCAGAGCCCGTGATGGTTGACATACTGATACCAAAGACTGGAACTGGTCCCCCGAGTGAAAGTGAGGCCAGAGCCTGAATCAAGGCCTATTTCTTTCTCTTCTTTTCAGCTCTATGGTCGACCTGGGCAATCTTTTCCAAATATCCAGCAAATGTTGCAGGGGTTTGCTTCAGAACATTTAGCTCCTCTAAAAGCCACCAAACAATAGCAGCAATGATTTTGGTTGTCCCAACTTGCAACTTGCCATTGTATGTCCTATGGCATCCCTTTTATCAGTGCCATCGCGAGATGCCATCTTCGGAAAAAATAAAAACTGGGAAAAGCACCACCCAAGTTATCTCAATGACCAAAGAGTACTTTTTGGAACTCTTACCTTCGTATTTAATACAAAGAGAAACTTAACAAACCTAATTCTGTAAGCCCAGTGCCGTTTGAACACTATCAAGTCCGATATTCTAAGAGCAAAGTCCTATTCCGTACCATTCACTGAAAAACTGTATTGTTCTAAATCATAATAGCAAATTAATTTATGAAAGGAACAAATCATATTCATAAAATTTGAAATTTAGAAGAAAGTTTTAGGCATTATTAGCCTTTAAAAAATCGGGTCATCAGCAGGGAACCAGCGCAAGACTTATGTCAGAAGTTGCTCTAGTTCACACCCACTAAATTTAGGCAGATTAGATGAGCACTTAAAAACACTGTGAGGTCAAAACTGCGTTATTAACTAGACGCAATAGAAAACAACATCGATGCAAAACCAGCTAAACAGAGAAAACTGATGTTATTGGTCAATGCTGGTGGCCAAGTACAGGGCAAGGAGGCCAGCCAGTACAGGGTGCCCCATTAGCCTCCAGTGGAGAGGAACAGATAATGAGATATAGTTTCTGATGGTATAAAGTTTTGGAGCAGATATGATCTAAACAACACCATATACCAATGTAGTGGATAGGTAGCATATTATGACGAAAATATTTTCCAAATATGCCTCTTCATATAAAACAGGTTTGAACTTCTGCACATTAAAATCTTCCCAAGTGTCCCTGATTAGCATAAATCATGATTTTACAGCTATTGTTTTCATTTAATTGGATGTGGTAACACCACAAATCTATATGTTGAAGTTGTAATTGACACTTCTACTACCAATACATTTGAAAATATTCAACGCTTACAAGTCAAAGTATTGCCTCCAAAGCAGACCCAAGCTGCGTATTTTGTCTACTCTGCTGGGGTCTGCCCTTCTTTGACAAGGTCACTGTTCTGCGTTGGAAAAGTGACTCAGTTTCTAATTGGCCGATTGTGGTTACTATGGCAACAGGCTACAGTACACTAGGGACCAGAGGCTGTTACTGGTCTAGGCGATAATGATGAACTTCCTGATTGGTGTCTCAGTCTAGAGGGAGGGTCAGAGTATAGTTCTTTTTCCCTTGCTATAAATAAAATCCTGTCGAAGAAGGGCAGACCAAGTGTAGTAACACGGAACTTGATCTGCTTTGCAGGCAAGTCAAAGTATGCCTAATTATTTTAATTCAAATCTTCCATATTTCATTTTCATTTCAGTAATGTACCTATAGCACAAACCTAAAAATTGAAGTTGGATCGACACTTCTGTCTGTAATATGTATGGGGGAAAACTATATAATTGTCAGAAAACCGTTACCCATATTCATAAATTTCAGCTCAATAATGACAGCAAAGATATTCCAAAATTACCAAAACATCAACATTCATCTTCCAACACCAATGTGAAGAAGCAAATTTTAAGGCTGACATGAGACAGACAATCATAAATTAAAGGGCAACTGGTGGTTTTAAACAGGTCCTCTCAACCTTAGAAATATTCTTCATTAACTACAGAATTCAGGTTTTTAAAAACAATATAGGCATAACCATTTACAATGCAAATTTTATCATTTGTGTTGAAGATAAAAAGAGACAAATAGGCCTGTCACGTTTTGTGTCTCCTGACTTGTCAGTCAGTTCAGTCAACAGCAAAAGAGTCAGTAGAAACATGTAGGTCTTAAACATCCTCAAAGCACTAACAGAGAAAAGAGTAATTCTACTGCTACTGGTACATATATGCAGTGTGGTGCATGGGGGATAGAAACTTGTAGCATTTAAAATCATGCTTATTAGAAGCATTTTACACTTTGGAACTCGAATATCATCAAATGTTACTCTCGGTAATATACATAATTCCAAGGTTTATTTATACAGGATGAAACCTCTATTGTGGGCACCTTTGGCAAATGTCGACTGTAAGGAGGCATCCACTCCAGAGAGTATCAGCCCTTTCGGGGGTATGGATGAGAATGTTCATGTAGAAATAAATATTATTTGTATATCCATATGCTAAGTATACATAATATCATGATCCAAGAGGATAGAACTACATACAAAACACAGCTGCCGTTGTCCTTTATCACATGAAAAATAGAAAACAAAAAAGAGACAAAAATACAAGAACTGATCTGATACTAGAGAACCTATGAAGAGCAAGACTCATTTCACTGGTTACAAGAAGAGAAAAACACCAGTCTCCCACTGGAGGCTTAAGCAAGTCACTGGGATAACACTGATTGTTGCGCATCTCAATGAAGATAGTCCGTAATAGTGAAAATACTGTATTTCCAGCATGCTGTAGTTGTTTTTTTTTTTGCAAATAAAGTTAGCCGAGTCAGGTTTCCTGCAGTACACAGTTATTGCTGGTCATGTAGGTGCACTGTCTGATAGGACAGGTGACTGCTGAGGAAATACAATATGACCCTGGACAGAGCACAATTCATACACGGAAATACAATGTGACCCTGGACAGAGCACAATTCATACAAATGTATAAAGCTAGCATCCAGGTGTTGCTTTGAACTTCAATTATAAAAAAAAAATGAGCTGTATTTATATAGAATAAAGTCATTGGTGTTTTTATGATCTTTGGATGGGTTAAGTGCTGTTCACCAAATATTAAAATTTGAATATGCTGATTTTCTAGCTTCAAAATGGCTAATATGTTAAAGAGAAGAATTTATAACTGTAGTTTACTGCTTCCACACTTGAGTTCTGTGTATTTAGCATTAATTGATATTCTTCAACTTTTGTCTGCCCTTGACACAACCAATACATCGAACAGGCAGTAGCTCCTCGATCTAAAATAGTTTTGAAGATATGGAAGATTTAAATGTTCAGTTGAATTTTGCGCAGATTTGCGTAATTTTGAAAATATTTATTGTTCCAAATCACGGATGAATTCCAATTATAGAGCTATGGCCATACACCAGTTGGGATTTTTAGGTACAGCCAACTCTGAAAGAAAAAAATGTGGACAAAATGTAGGTGGTAACAACCCAAGAAAGAAAGAATTTTGAGAAGATGGAATGTTTGAGTTGCACACAGGCATAAATACAAGACATGTGGGCCCACTGATCTATATAATCATGCCATTACCATGATGGTGGCATCAATGCATTTCATCATGCCATCGACTCCTGCAGAAGTCAATTGGTACTGGACCACTCAGGAACTTTTGTTTAAAATTCTCAATCTGTTATACTTATGTTAACCAAGAAATGGTCCTAAAACATTTTTTCAATAAGCCAGTGATGCACGTCGTAAACCAGCCTTCCTTCAACCAGAGTTAGCGGGGGGGGTGTTTTTTTTTTTTTGTTTTTTGTTTTTTTTTGGGGGGGGGGGGGTTTATGTGCATGACATGCCTCGGGCACCTTCTGCATTGGTTTCCTTTTTTGAGAAGGCCAGCGCTAGCATAACCTACAGGCGGATCCTATGGTGAGGAAAGTGCTGTAAATTTATGAAAAGTATATTCATTGTTTCTACACATGCAGTGGTTGTTGCTACCTCTTCTTGTTCTGTAACCTCAATACTTCCACATATTCAACATACAGTTGTCCACTACGGCGTCATGCAATTCCTCTGTTGCGAAAGGTCTGAATTATTGTGTTCAAGGTGCTACGGTCGGAAATAGTAAATTGACCACAAACTGTTTATTTCTGTATTTTTAAATAACAAAACATTTCAAAATCATAAGAGTGACACGGATTCGGTACAGTAGGATGGATTTGTATTATATACGAACAAGTTGGTTTCAAGCTTTTTCTCCCATCTTTACGAAACTAAGGGATACCAAGTGAAGTTTAATAACGTGTCTTAACGGACCCCTCACATCACACTGAAATGCAGAAACACCATAAAATTTTATGGTTTAATTTGTCGAATCTTGGTACACGACATTAATCTCTTCATGCAAAAATATAATCTCACTTTGCAACCGTAAGCACCCTTTCTGTGTATTTGTGATGACATGCATAATCACTACACAAACAAGTATGCCTTATCTCGGTTTCATACAAACTTGTGAAGTTTATCAAATTTTGTTTGAGCACCCTTTGTGTGTATGCGTGATGACATGCATAATCACTACACAAAAAAGTATGCCTTATCTCGGTTTCATTTTAACTTGTGAAGTTTATCAAATTTTGTTTGAGAGCAGCATGTCACATACCAGGATATGTGGCTCAGTTTGCATGGAAAGACGTGCACACTTCTTCAGCGAGAAATCTACATGTATTCAGAAAAATCCCATAAACAGTACATATTCAGCATGTGGCAATATACTTTTACACCCAAAAAGAACACGTATGATACGTCTACTGAAAACACGCCACTAAAAACGTGTTTGCGTGACGAGATTGACAGATATACGATATGACTCACCAAATTCTATCAGTTGGAAAACCACATAATAACTTTACACACCACAAATGTGGTGTACATTGATAATTTTTGCACACACATATCTTAATACCAGACATCGAATAGTTGTGAGACAATTACATGTCACTTTCATTGTATATATCAGTCAATGAATACGAAATGCAGTATGAGGGAAAACATCCCTCTCCAGACTTGAGACAGGTATCAACATAAATTATGTAGTAGCAACTCTCAACTGTAAGAAATATCTTGCCTCAAACATGCATTGTATAAAATATTGGTTACAACTGTCAGGTTTACATTCTTACAACATCATTTATATAACATCTCAAATCCACTGGATATTTATATAATAAATTTTCATTTCTACCCAGAAACTTCAGCAACGGTCATTATAATTTCTTATTTGAATATTCCTGTTTCACAAGTTTTTGAAAGAGCAGTAAATGCCTTTGTCAAAGTTGTCAAAACCAGTACATACTCCAGCAAGAGCAATTAGATTTGACACCATAAGCTGACCAAGTGCAATATTACTATCCCAATGAGGTTAATTTATTATGTTAAATTCAAAATCATTATGTTTGTCATATCATTTAAACTTCAATTCCCTTTTATCATTATATAACATTATGCCTGGTAATGAACATTCGATGCCATGTTCTGTTGTTTCTTTTCATTCCAAATCATCAGGCAGGGTATATTTGTGAAATATATTCACGAAAGTATTTATTATTGATGCTTAATAGGTCATCAATATATTTAAATGCCAACTTAAAACATTTATCGTGAAATTTATTCTCTCTTAACAGCTTTACAAGAAACTTATACTCAGGGTAACATAAATACTAATTGGCCAAAGAGGTGCACAATTGGTACCCATTGGAATCCCAATTGTCTGTCTTAAGATGCAATCTCCAAAATTGACAAATGTTATCAATCAAAAAGCTCAACAACTCAACAAACTACTTATATTTAAATGCAGACAGTCCATCTTTCATATCATTACCAAAATATGTACCTTAATAAGCTATAATCATTCTTTGAAAGTTATTTTCTTAAATGTTTTATTTATGAGAGACTTGATACATTGTTTTAAATGTGAATAAGGAATAGTTGTACACAAAGTGGAGAAGTCCCAAGAAAAAATCTGTGTAAAAGGTAAATGATTATCGGTACCTTTCGACTGTTCCAACAAGATCTTAGAATTAGACAAAATCCAAAACCTTTGAATACCTGAAGATGCTGTCTGACCACAAAAATTAAATCAAAACTATATCTTCAAGCCTTTAGACAACAAAACTGTCGATTCTTTAGTGGAATAAAATTTCGAATCTGTTATAAATTGTATTTATATGTAGTTTTCGAAGTAAGTAAAGGTGACGCAAATGGGCACGTGCATCAGAAAATTTCAAGCCAAATGAAGATAAAAATTGTTCATGTTTGTTCGAAATAATATCCAATGATTTATTTACTTTTTCATATGTGGGTCAGCTTGAGTTGGTCAACAGGCCTAATTCGTCAATGAAAACCTTATAATAAAACTGTTTGCGTATGACAAAAATATTTTCAGACGCTTTATCAGCAGGTGCAAAAATATATTTATCATGCATCTCTTAGCACAGAACAACTTCTAGAACTCATCAGAACTGGATCTGGTGGTTGTTTGGTTGTTTTCTGTAATTATCATATTCTGTTTGTGATGATATGCCTTATTTCAGTATATTAATATTTTTAGAGCATTTGCAAACCTAATCATCATACCACTGTTGGCTGATCATAATCAGTAATTGTGATGTATATGTGAAGTGAGTTCCTGGCAAGAGGGGCACATATAGGCTCAGCCTGCTCCCAAACTGCTTTTCAGATACAATACCTTTAAACCAAACAACTCACATATATACCCAGTGTATCGGATTTCTACATGTCACTGTGCTTGCCTAGCTGCCTGATATGTCTGCCGTTCACCAATATCTCCCAGGTCTTTAGATACATGTATGATGTATAGTGTGTGTCTTGTCAATACATAATGTGCCACAATCCCACGATATGTCTGTCAATCACAGAACAATGCCTTGGTCGCGAGGTGCACACGTCGAACCACTTGTCAACACACTATCAGTGTTATTCCTAACTAGGATGCTGTCTGAAATTATAATCGTAGAGGATCAGCAGTGACAGTTCCTAGAATGAGAAATAACAAGTGATCGTATTGCCCAGCAACTTTACTCCCAAAAATGATGAAATCCAATAATAATCACACCTGTAGCGCTAATTTATTAGCCAGTATGTCTTCCAATGAGGAATAATACTCCCTGCCTGTGCAGCCATTTTCATGTACCTCCCCGTGGGTATCTGGGGACAGTATGGACTTGTTTCCGCGCTCAGGAATTCTGGTCCCAATATTGATTTCAGGTATGGGTATTTCATCCTTTGGTTTGTCATAAGGATCTTCACAAATTGTGGGTTTTAGCGACACACTTGCCATCTTTGTGTACCCTTCTATGGGCATGTCACAATCTGACGTGTCCTGCAATGCTGGGGACGAAATGTCTGTGCAATTGCAGAGAAGACTAGAGTGAACAACTGGATTAACAGGTGAAGCGTCCATCGAAAATGATGACTTGTCACAAAGACCAGGCTGTCTTACCACAGAGTTCCTATTACCCAAAATGCCTTGATCTGAATCATAATCTGGGTGGGAAAGATGTGGTTTACAGGGCAGTCTGGTGGATTGGGTGTGATCTGTTTCGACAGCCACTGTATCACACAGTAACTGAGACAGTAGCTCCTGTGGCAGTGAAGAAGATGACAATGAACACTGTCCACTGTCGTGATTCTCAGAATGATCAGATGCACTCATTTCCATATGCCAGCTGACCTCCTCAGTATCAACTGGTAATTCAGGCGATGTACGCCTATCCATGTGTTCATGAGGTGAGACTCTTAAAATCCTTTCCGGCGGTAAAAACTGAGATAACTGTGGAGGAGAGTTTGCATCGAAGACAAAGGGGTCATCCTCAAATACCGGCTCTTCGTCCAACTTACTGGTACAATCTGACTCGTCCCATGGTTTTGGCTGTTGCGCAAACCTGTGATACCCACTTGTCCCTTCCTTCATGTTCCCACCTGTCTCACACATTTCGTGTGGTTCTCGATCCCTTTGTACATCTGTTCCACACTTGCCTTTATTTTGAAAGCCAGGTACATTTCCTGTATTTTCGAGTTCGTTGCTTTGTTGCTTTTCATCCTTCACAGTATCAATCTGTAGTGCCGATGGCTCTTTAGGGGCGACAGTGTCATCTTTGCCACTATCATAAAAACCGTTAATGACAAAGCAATTTCTATCTACTGCGTTGCTTGATTCTTTCTGGTCACAAATTGCTGACATTTGAATATCTTTATGCTCTGCTTGCTGTTGGACTAATGAATGCAGCAATGAAGTTTTTTCAAGTTCCAATTGAGAACCAGAGCCCACTGCACTGAGTGTACATCGATTCTGCACATCTTGAATAGTGTATTTGTCCATGGTTGTATCATTCTCAGGAAGACTCTGTAAAGTAAAATAAAATACACATAATCTAGAATCACATGTAAGTAAGTGAGCAACAATTTTTGAATCAGAAGCAAGTGACCACGTGACACCAGAGTTTGCAGTCATTCAGTCATAAGCAAATGATTACGTTGCTATCTCGGCAGAAACACTGACAGTGTGAACAATAAACAGCTCCTGCTTAACCCTCTCCCGCTCAATTCACCCAAAAGTGTGCGGGTGTGAATTGTCGTCTGCCTTAACGTTTTTACTTAAATTTTATCGTTACTAGAAAACACTTTTTGCGGAGGTTTGTATGTAAGACCATTCAGGATGGCGCGTCCTAGGTCAACAGCTTTCTGTGGTGTGGGTTGGGCGTATTGCGCCGAACCCGCACCAAGGAAGGCTATTGACTTAGTCATCCTCTTACCAGAAATGAGTAAACATGTAGAAGACATGCGCATTAGCAGAAACAATGAAACACTGCGGGTGATCTTAGCCTTACACAACAGGTAGTGGTATTGCCAATGGATTGTGACCCACATAACTAATGCCAATTTTCAATCACAGAAAGGTATATAAATATGCAATTTATTTTCATGGGTCCTTTGTAGCACACACGAGACATTAGAAACAAAACCTGTTATGTGAACCAACACAGTCTCTCTCTCTCTCTCTCTCTCTCTCTCTCCTCTCTCTCTCTCTCATCTCTCTCTCCTCTCTCTCTCTCTCTCTCTCCTCTCTCTCTCTCTCTCTCTCTCTCTCTCTCTCTCTCTCTCTCTCTCTCTCTCTCTCTCTCTCCTCTCTCTCTCTCTCTCTCTCTCTCTCTCTCTCTCTCTCTCTCTCTCTCCTCTCTCTCTCTCTCTCTCTCTCTCTCTCTCTCCTCTCTCTCTCTCTCTCTCTCTCTCTCTCTCTCTCTCTGTGTGTGTGTGTGCGTGTGACTGAGTCCGTGCATGCGTGTGTGTATGTGAGCCTCATGTCTATTGAAAACAGCAGCCCTGTCATAATGCACGAAGATACTAAATGTTCTTCACCAATCCAATGCCAAGACAAAGGGCATGCACAGACAGGGGGTTGAGTGTAGATTACTAATCACCAGACAGCAAAATGCCACATTGTTTCTAAAAATGCATTATGTATTCTGTTTCTGCGTCAATATGGAAATCCACACAGTACCACTGGGTGTCAAATTCCGCTTCAGACCAACAGTACCATCACTGAACATCTGACTATTTGATGGTCTATTGGAGACAAAGGTAGTTAAGATGGGCCAATGCAAAATATTCATACAGATATAAACCCACTTACCACAGTTGTCCGACCAGGTACAACGATACTCGGAAGCTTCACAAAGAACTTTGGATAGTATTTCTTCAGAATTCGTCTGTAATATTGCATCAAAATAATTCGATTTATTATTTTTTTAAAAAACTTGACAGATATTTTGAACATACGATAGCAAAAACATTATAACTATATGTAGCAATACGTAGGGATCGTCCATGGAAATGTGGTACTATAATCGTAGCTGTTAATTCAGTTAGATTAAGGTTGTAACTAACTACACAAAAATTACGCAAATGGTTTTACATCTATTCGTCAAGAGAGAAAGAGAGGCGCAAATAATGCTTTCTGTTTAAAAAGAACAATGCAAACTTCAACCATTTCTTATAATAAGGCCACATTTAGCCAATACTTATTACATACAGGTACACCTAGACTTGGTGAAGTCCTTCCCTCAGGTTGTTATGTTCCACAGTGGAGGTAAACATCGAGTGCGACGATTATTTTGCATGTGGAGGACGTAGAGTTCCTTGCGTGAACAGAGGGAGCGCTTGCACCTTCGGCACAGGTAAAATAATCGCCTCACTCGATATTTACCGCCAATATGGGACAAAACAACCTGAGAGAGGGGCTTCTCCAAGTCAAATGTATATCCTGTAATTGCTCTATTCTTTTCAAAAGAAATGAATGCGTGGGTGGCATAAAGCTGAATTATAACTTATCATAAGTTGCACAGATCCATAGTGTATAGGCTTGCCGGTAGTTTATGCTATATTTAAAGGGGCCATCAGGCCCATGCATTATTATCTAAGGATAATTGCAATAAGAATTAGCAAGTTGCTTTGTAGCTACCTACTTCAAAGGGACGGGTCTAAACATTAGTGAGTGTGTACAGCACGTAAGGGATATCCAATGATCACGTACAATTCATTACAACAATTTAAGAAGTGTTATTTTTGTTGTAACTTACGAACAATAAAATTACATTTACATTAAAATTATCTCACGCTCACTGAGCAAAACAAGACAGTTACCACTCAGCGACATTCTGCAGGTACCATTCGCGGGAACTGTCACAGAAAAAATGTTCTGTCTGTTTCAAAATTAATTTTAAAAACTTTTTTTAGATATTTCATGTTCAATGTAATTGTTTTTTTACATGAAAAGTTGCATAAAATAAACAAAATGAAGGTCATAATCATGACTGACGTCTAAATACCAAAAGCATTTCTACGATTTGTTAAATAATGCATTTTCGTTTCCCCAGACTGAGAAGCAATTTGAGGGAATCCAAACATTTTCCAACGTATATTTTGAAAACGGTATTATTTCAAGATTTCAGATTTGAAAAATAGAATTAAAATGGCATAAACATACAAAATCCTGAGGAAAATGTTAAATATATAGACATCGTTTTATGTTTAAGGTTTGTCTCTCAGCGCTCAAGATAGGAAGCGGTGACAATGTTTTCTTTTCCAACGCAAACCCCATATCATGGCGTCAAAATTTACCAGTTTGCATGGTCGCTTTCAAAAATTTTACTGCGGGATGCCCCTGGACCGATCTCCAACCGTTTTCGCGCCGGGTACTCGCCACTCACCCGGGTCGACAAAATATTCTTGCACATATACAAACCACAGCACCAAGGTACATCCCTGTATATCATAACGCAAAACTCCTGCGTGCTGAGCGATCATAGTTTGTTGGGCTTTAAAACTCTTGTGTACGGACAAATATCTACAGTTAATATTTACTGCTAACAAAAATTTGTTTACAAATTATGAACGTATAAAGTGGCTCTTTGATTCAATGTCACGTTTAACAACGGTTTGTGCATGACTAGAATATGCAGAGTCCACACTTAATAGGCTTGTTTTTTCTTTTGTATTGGTGTTTAAGTCGTGCAAGAATAAAACTTACGAATTAAATATGCATCCGCCCGACAAAAATACCAGTATTGCTCCGATGATTCAATGTCACGTTTAACAACGGTTTGTGCATGACTAGAATATGCAGAGTCCACACTTAATAGGCTTGTTTTTTCTTTTGTATTGGTGTTTAAGTCGTGCAAGAATAAAACTTACGAATTAAATATGCATCCGCCCGACAAAAATACCAGTATTGCTCCGACGACAAGAACAATTATTCCCCACAATGGAAGATGCCCTAGAAATTATACAAATCAGTGATGATGAATGTAGAGCATATATCAATCAGGCAAAAGCACAAAGAGAAACTAGAGGGCTGTGTGAACAGCCCCTTGCTGAGCAGACCTCGTTCACAAAATCAAGGTTGCAACTGATTACACCTGTGTTGAGCCTAAGCTGAGTGCATATGACGCTTAAAATATTTCTAAGATTCGCCTCAAAAAAAATTTATTAAAATATTAATTTTATTGGACCATGAGAAATTGAAGAATATTTAAAGAGACCTTTAAAAGGAACTTCGCTACTTAGTATAGAAAATACATGATACTGAGTATTAGATTACCCATTGAGTTACATAGTAATCAACAGGAAACGCGCATTTACTGATGAGTACCCGAATTGAAAAAAAAATGCTAAAACTCAGGGATCCACAGCAGTGCTACCTAGTGACTAACTTTGTTTGAACCTTTCACAAGGAGCACATGCATCAAATTTCAGCTTAATCAGAGTGACAGTTCTGGAGAAGAAATTAAAAATAACAAAAACACACAAAAATCATTAAAAAATATAAAAAATTATAGTGCCACCTGGTGAACAAATTAAGAACTAGGAGGCCCTAGAAGTGTTCCTGTGTGCTATCATAGTAATTGGGTGAGGGGTTTCAGAGAAGCTTTTCTTTTTTAAGATTTTTCCAAAAAAAAAATGAACAAGTCACTGGAGCGTGACTATTTGAACAAACTTGGTCGAGACCCACCCAAGGTACACTGCCACTAGGTTTGAAGTGAAATTGGCTGACGGTTTCGACGAAGAAGTCGAAAATGTGAATAAGCATTAAAATGCCCATTGACTTACATGGTAATCACTGACTAGGTGGATTTACCGACAAGTGCCCAAACAGACAAAAAAATCGTTAAAAATCAGGAATCCACAGCAACCTAGTAAACAAGTTTGTTCGACCTTTTCACAAGGAACAATGCACCAAGTTTCAGCTTTATCTGAGTGCCGGTTCTGGAAAAGCAGTCGAAAGTAGCGAACACACACAAAAAATCATTAAAAATAGAATAAATGCAGAGCCATTTGGTGAATACATTAAGCACCAGGAGTCCCTACGAGTGTTTCTTTGGGATGCCAAAGCAATTTGGTAAGCGGTCTCGGAAAAGGAGGTTTTTTGAGATTTGCCCCCCAATAAACAAAAAATCCATAAAAAATCCGAAAATTACTGGTGCATAACCATTTGCACAAAATTGGTTGAGGCTCGCCTATGGTACATTGCCACAAGGTTTGAAGTGAATCTGTCAAACGGTTTCTGAGAAGAAGTCGAAAATGTGAATTGTGAACAGATGACGACCCATGGAAAAAGAGTGATGGCATAAGCTCTGCTGGTTGGCAATCCAGCTGAGCTAAAACCTCTTCCCACACAACTTGAACCTAAAGGCATCAAAAATCCAGATAGAATTTATAAACTCGATCAGTTTGACCAATTCTTCATGAAAAATTTAATGTGCGTTCAAGTAAACGGATGGGCAGATGAATTAGATATTCATACATCCTACCTGATCCAGTTGGTAGGGTTTTGGCCATTACTGCAACACTCTTGCTCCAGTAAATTCCATTTTCTGGCCGGCACTGCACATTTATACTATATTTGACGCCAGGATGCAACTTGACCAGTATGACATCATCTCTGTCTGTTACTGTTTTCTCCTAAATTAGATATGTATGAAAGGAGATATAGAGGACAGACAGAGATAAAAAAAAGTGTGAAATTAATTATAAATTTCCAAATTTGTTAGCAACACTTACCTATCTACTACATTTGGTATGATCTGTCTGAGATCATATCTGCTCCAAAACTCTTCCCCATCAAAAACATTTCTCATTACATGTTCCTCTGGACCGGAGGTCATGTGGCGCCCACAACCGGTTGACCCCAGCGCCCAGTACCTGATCTTCATTATTGACCAATCACATCAGTTCTTCACAACAAACTGATCTTGGAATGATGTGATACGGGGTCGGCTGGGTGGATCTTTGTGTATTGGAACTCAGTCCACTTAAAAATTATACACTTTCAAAGAAATGAAGACGAAGGACAACTGGTGCCAACTGGTGAAAGATGGACCTGGTCCCCTTTGTTTGTTCATACATACGACTGCTGTCCGATTGTCCAAGTGGACCCGTACATGTTTGGTTAATAGATCCTGCAGGAACCTCTCCAAAACCAGTCGGGGAGCCTCTAGTTCCAGCTGATTGATGGGATAAGACTTGTATTGGGGAAGCCAGCCTCTGGGTACAGTCCTCAGGCTCATGTGGGCCCTATCCCTGAAGCACTACATCTGTGTAAACAATTTCCTGTGAGCACAGAGAGTCTAGTGTCTGACTGCTGTGTCACCATAGTAGTGATTGATGGACTTCAGTGGATATTACCAGGAATTGTTGTTGACAGAGTCTGCTCCATAATGCTACAAATGCTTGCAGTACATGCCTTTGGCGAAATCTCCCCATGAACACCCCAAAGTCCAGATACAATTATACAGTGATTTGTTAATCTGGCAGCCTTGCTAATCCGGCAAAATGACCAAAAACAGATGGTGCCAGATAAACGCGGCCTGACTGTATATAAAACTCTGTCACTCCACTCAAGGAACTCAGCATTGCACAAAACTTGATCCACGATCATTTCGAGCATGCTGAAACATTCCTCTGATGGTTTGCAGACAAACAGTACTGTCTGATAAAGAGTCCTGTGGAGCGCAATCTCCTGAGATGGTTCCAGGTTTAACTTTGGGCCATTCTTTGGAATACGGTCTGGGTGTTTTGAAGTGAAAGTATGCCATGTATTATTAGAAACTTTTGCAGAGGTACCAGTACTCTAGATTAGTTATTTTCCACTTTATAATAGTACCTGTAGCTTCCGTAGTCTTCATGTACCATACTAGTCTAGTAGTACTGCTGGTTCTCGCTAGATGGTGCTCCTTGCAATGCATTCTCACTCAAGCTTTCAAGTTGGGCATGAATGTCAGGGATCACAAACAATCCCCGCTAGCTCAGGCGGTAAGATAGGAGGGCTATGGGAAAGGATTTGATGTGGGTTAAACGCCCACACAGGGTAGTTGAAGAGGTAACGAGAAGGGAGGTGGGGGTACCCCTACATAAGAAAAACGGGGTGTGGTGGAACCTCCCACCAAAGAAAATGGCCATTTTTGAAAAACGAAATAATAATAAGGAAAACCCAAAGCTCCAAACTCTGGACTGTATTCGAAAGAAGCTCCTTACTTTAGATAATTCACCAGCAGGCCTAAGGCTAGGCATATCATTAGAATCAAGGATGTGTCTGCTCAAAGTGCACATGATGGAGAGCAAATCAACCAATGGTTCAGGGTATACAGGAATGTGTACATCTCAACGGGGAATATAATCAAATACCATGCTCACTATCCTGGTGAACATGGGTGTCACAGCCAGGAAACTCAGACCAGGTATGCAACTTCATTCAGCAAGAAACACAGGTACTACTGGCTAAACTTAGCTACCAGGATGTGAAAATACACATCTTTTCAAGTCCAACGATGCCGGCCAGTTGCCCAGGTGGACCACAGTTGCTATGCAAGCCAGTGTCTCCATCCTAAACCTCTGCCAGAGAAAGGTGTTGAGACTGGAGGGATCCATCATCAGACTCCACACCCACTTATCCCCTTCCTTTTTGAAACTAGAAAGAGTTGGCAGTAAAACCAGGGGACTGCAAATTTAAAACTCTCTCTACTCCTCCTTTGTGCATTAGAGACCTTACTGCAGTCACGAAGTCATTTGGTGTCCCTGTCCCTTTGGAGAGAGGGAAGTGAATAGGCATGTTTCACAAGGAAGGTGGCCTGACTCAGTAAAAGTAAGAACATAACCTGTACTTACCAGTCTTAAAATATATTGATCTCTAGTGTATCAGTGGCATCTGTTCATGTAGTATGATAGCCTGCCCCCCATCTGTTGAGCTCCTGGCCAACAGAAGGCTGTGAGATGAGGGATGAATTATGTTCACCACCAGGTGCATCAGCTGGCTTGCTATGGGCCTGAGCCTGATGCTCCTGTGCCACTGCCTTTTCCTGCCTGTAGCCACCTTTGCTTCCTTCAGGGTCCACCATGCTTTAACTTCTTGCTTTGGCCTTGGAAAAGCTTCAATCTTTTACCACCACCATTGCAGTCCCCTCCACCTCGGGGCTTTTCCCAGTGATTGCTAGAGAAAGGCCTGCTGTATTTGCAGGTGGGACTCCTCGTGGTTGTCCTTGACCACTGGGTGCAGCACCTTGGGGTAGAAAAGCTTGGCATATGGATGAAGTATACAGGCATGACCACAGGTATTGCCCATCAAAGGGTGTCTCATGTCCCCTGCAGGTAGTTGGCATTGGTGTGACGAAAACAAGGCAGGTGTAGGGTGACATGGTGAGCAGGAGGGAGACTTGGATCTAGTCCACTTTTTCCTGTTCATCTTATACCTGTGATGGTGCCCCTACTCCTCTGTCCAGTCTTCTCTTGGAAACGGTGTTCCCTTGAGAAACTTGATGGGACTGCCAATGTTGATGGAGATGGTGATACATGAGGGGCAGGAACTCTTGAAAGTTAAGCTTGGGTCATAAGCAGTGCCAGCTCCAGCAGTGAAGCCTGCAGCTGTGAGAAAATTGCTGGTCATTGCTGCATAATACCTGCCCCCAAAGCATGGTTAGTAGCCTCATCACAGGCAGGCACAGGGCCTATTAATGCAGATGCCTGCTAGCCCGGTACTATGGCAGACTCAAATCAGGTCCCTAGTCATATGTGACATTACAGCCTGGAACTAGGTAGTGACTGGTCCTGTGGATGCTGTACTGATAGTAAAGAATCTTGTATGTTAGGTGACCACACTAACTCTGAAGTAGGATGCACCACTGGAATCAGCAGATAGCTCATCCATGACAGCCCGATGGTCTCAAGGAAAGTGCCCTGCTGCTCACTTTAGCTTAGGTAGCACTGGAGACTGGTACAGGAACAATGACTATGTTTAGGGGGTTTCTATGGATGAATAAGCCGGCTTCAGTGATATTAGCAGTCAGTCTCATGAGGGCAAAACCCTGTGTTTGGAAACTGTGCTAGTATCCACAACCATGACTGGGCACAAAGCCAGAAACAAAGCGTGACCATGTGAGGTCTTCCTCCTCCTCTGGCCTACCCTGCTCTGCAGTCCGTCCTGGTGACTTTGTCCCAAAACACCTCGGGCCAGGACTTGCAGACATCACAATGGTTTTCCGGAGTGCACCTAACGGACTACAGGCCTTGACACCAGTGGGTATGATTGTCCCAACTCGTCATAGCATGTCCACTTGTGTTCTTCTTGCCAAAGCTATCATGATATGCCATGTTGAAAATCAATGAAGAGGCACAAATCACACCAACGCAGAACAGCCTAATTTGTAACTAAAAGGTGCTGGTTGATGCAATACTACTAATTTGCCAAAACAATATAGAAAACTGCTTATAACGAATGGCGACAAAAACTTAGCATAAAGAGGTTTACAGAGCAGAATTTGATATGGACGCAAAGCAGCCAAAGTGAGAAAATTGATGTGATTGGTCAATGACAGAAATCAGGTACTGGACACCAGGGTCAACAGGTAGTGCATGCTACATGACCTCCAGTCCAGAACAACGTGTAGAGAGAATGTTTTCTGATTGGATAGAGATTTCAGGTAAAAATGATCTCAGAAAGACTGCACCATATATTGTTGATAGGTTACAGTATCATGATACAAATGGATATTTTAGGTCTATGTTCCTTAACTCTTTTTATCTGAATAAAACGGAACGGAAAAAATGTATTAAGAGTAAAGCAAAAATCTTAATAGCTAGCAGCGTAGATTTATCTACAGGGCTAATGCCACTGCTCTGCGTCTGTTAAGGTCTTCCGTCCGTGCATCCGTCGTCACCCACATTTCATTTGAACTTCTCTGCAACTGTTGATTAAAATTACGAAGGTAGCCTATCTAATCTTTCCACCACATTTGTTAAGTAGGTGTAAATACGTTGCATATATTTATCTGAACAGGGTCTGTTGCCCTTCCACAAGAGCAAATGGGTGAAAATTTCCCTACTATTTAGCAATCTATAACACATTTTCTATCATCTACGAGAAGTGTGATACCTTGTAATCCATACTGTACTCCACTGCATACAATATCCTACATTGTAAACTGTAGAATTGCATCGGCCCACGTGGTCTCCGCCATGTCAAACGTATGCTATTCTTAGTAATGTTCACAACGCGCAAGTTACGTACTGGTGGCGTTTTAACTGTAATAATATAAAAAAAAAAAACATTATTTTGTCTCTCCTTTTCATATGCAATGATCCCCGTCTAACAAGGCCACCTTAATTGCACCTAAAATATTGCTTTGTAGAGCGATGGTCTGAGCCTCTCAGGCACGACAGAATGAAAATACAATACTAGCAGCATGGAAATAGTCTTTGTAGAGAGTGGTAGACTGTCTTGTGGGGGGTCTTCATAAAAAGGGTGACCACTAAAGCCTGTGTGATAAATTAATCTAACATTTGATGTGTACTTTATCTAAACATTCAATTAGCTGTCCATTTAATTATTCATCATTACGTTGCATATATATATATTTATATAGTGTGTCTGTGAAGGATGAGTGTTTGACGCTTAAAGATGGATTGAAATCCCGAAACCGATTGCGTTACACAACTATGAGTGAAGCTTTCATGCCGCCTTATTATAACATATGCACCAGATACATGCAATTCTCATTTTCGACAAGGGGGTGGTGCTGAAGGTTGCTGGTTTGAGACTCGGCCGTTCCGTTGTCAAAAAAAAAGAAATGTATACTTTCAAGGTACACTTTATTGTATGGTATACACACACACACACACACACACACACACACACACACACACACACACAATTACAAATGTATATACAAACTAGCAACACGTTTGGTTCTTCTATGTACAAAATATTAAAATCAACGTAGCGCTGGTTTCCTTTTTTTCCAAAAGCTTGGTAATTGCAACATCTCTGCCGGATGTCAAGTACAAGCGTACACTCATATTTTCCCTGTATTCTGTTGCAAAAAATGTCCTTTCCTCTCTCTCTGTACAAGGGCAGTTCAAAAGTACATATTTTTCTTATGTTCTATTTTGTTACAATCGCAAAACGCACAAGTTTCGCCTCCTGATTTCTCATTATGGGACGTTATAGTTTCTATTGTCAAACAGTGATTGCTATGTCCAATTTTAGATAGGTCTTCTGTATTTGAAATCCCTTACTCTATCTTAATGAACTTCTCAATCATGATTTTTGGTCACATTACACAGTGCGCCAGATGTTCAATCAAAGCAATGAATGCTGGTCAGCAAAAATAGTGTAAAAACGAAAAAGTACCATTACATAACTGACTATCAAGCTGTTGCATACTGTCAAACATAACCACAAAATCAATTTTAAAAATACTGTTACAAAAATATATATACTACAATGCTTACCTATACAAGTATCTGTAAATATTTCGTGCGTATAAGTCACGCTGTCCCCGGTTTTGCGATCAGAAGATGTTACTTTGATAATGTAATCATGATTTTTGCGAAATTCCCTTTTTTTATTCTGGCATTGTCCATACGGATCCAACTTCTTATCAGCGCCACAAAGATAACACGTACACCTGCCTTTTGTTTTGTGTATGTCACAGCTTTTGGGTTTATGTCGACCCCTGAAAAGTCCAATACGAAGAGAGTTTTGGCAAACAATGATACAAAGAACAGTTCTGTTGGTAAATCAAGACAAAACTCTTGACAGAACACTGACCTGCCCATACAAAAACAAACAAACAAACAAATAAAAACTATGTATCTCCAATCGGATGTGATAGCTGAGAGGAAGCCTTCCTATGCCCATGTTCCCACTTTGGTGTTCATATCTTTTCGTAGCATATACTAATGATCTTGACCTTTGCACTTGTTAATATTCAGCCCAACATAAGTAAAATGGAATGAAATGTGAACGAGTTATGGGTAGATAAAAAACCTTCAGGAGGCCAAATAATCTCTACCTTTTGATCTTGGAGATCGTAAATAACAGAAAGGTGCAGTGTTACAATTCCAACACTTAAAGCCCCACATGATTAAATTTGAATGAACATTCCTCAACGTACAGCTAGATGAAAATCTTGACATGGCATAATGACCTTGACTTGTGACATATAAAGGTCACATGTAAATTACAAAAATTGTGAATTATTACAATTCCTACCATTCGAAACCAACATGATTGAAATGAAAATTGATAGAGTTACACTTAGTTGAAAAACTTGAGATGGTCAAAGGATCTTGACATTTAACCTTTTGGGGTCAAATGTACGGTATTTGATCGTGCATGGCTACAATTTGTAAATTCTTGGCCAAACATGATGAAAATCGAATGAAAGTTGATCTAGTTACAGCTACTTGAAAATCTTCAGATGGGCAAATGACCTTCACCTTAGCGGTGTAATGTAAATGTGTGTAGCTTGACCTTGAGTTCACTGTATGACAAAGTTAACACATCCATCAGAGAAATATGTAAATGTGCACAGTTTGCCCTTTAGATGGTCTATGCCACCAACTTAACATCATCCAAATATTTGTAAAAGAATTAGGTTATGACTTTCAAAATGTAGGTCAATGTTACAAATCATGTATCAGGTGTAAAACGTTAGCACACAAGTGCAATCTTGCTTAAGAAAGGTATTGTCGTAAATGTAAGATCTCCTCTCTTGTTCACTCGATTTTGGCCATGGCACTGGCAGGCCCCAACTGTCTCTGAGATTACAGAAAAGTAAGTCAATGTCACTAATGAAATAGTAGGTGCAAAATTTCAGTAAAAGTAACTCCGTGATAATGCAAGGACATCATTGCGAGCTTTACGGTTTCTGAGATACCGTGCATGCAAAAATGTAATAAGTCAGCAAAACCCAATTTTTTCTTTAAAAGGCTTTGGCCTTCAAGTCTGACCGTACATGTTACTATTAACAAAATGTGCTGAGGGAAACCAAGATTTCTATTGGTGGTGTGTGCGATCGGATCAGAAAATAAATTTTGGAATTGCTATCAAAAATTAAAAGGTAACAGTGGATGCCTAAAGTCACATGGACAAAAAAGTAAATCACCAGTAAAGAGTATTTCTAGTGTTGCTCTGAGTTGAAGTTTTTGTCTGGAGAGTCATATAGTATATGAGGTATAGTAAACTTAAAATGGAAAGAACGAAAACAGATTTTGGAAAATAAATCTCGATGACGGTTAGGCCATTTCAATGATATAGATTCTCAAAAGGAGAGTAGAAATAAACTGTACAGCAGCACCAAGTCTCCCCATCCCCATGAGGATTTAATTATAAAACACTGGATTTCAGGTAATTTTGTTCTGAACTGAGAGTTTGAAACGTAACGTTCAACCCAGAAGGCTCAGGCTGTACCCATTCATCCACTTTGTCGGGTGGTAGTTTCCCAATCACATACTGAAGAATAGTCTGGCTCCCGAACGGTTCGTCATATTTTGTCCCAAAAAAAGGTTATTGCATTGAATTCAAAAAAAGGGGGAAGGCACACAGTCGCCGAATGCGCTGACTTATTCTGCGCGAAAAATCGGACCATGTAGTCGCCGACTAACTGAAGACCTCAGTATTAATTTCCCGCCACAACTGCATACCTGATTCCCTAGTCTCGCTTGGCGGGATATGGCGAGATACGGGTCGGTACCTGGGGAGACAAGCGGGATATTACTGATATTTTGGAAATAAAGAATATTTATAAAAGACAGATGGAAATTTTTCTTTTGTATGGCTCGGGAAATACTAGATGAATACCAGTTTGACATTTGTGAACTTAAATTTCTCAAAAAACGCTAATTTTGTGAGAAACGAACATATGGCCCTATCTGTGACAGTGATGTGACCCGCACGTCCCCGTAATCGCCTGGTGTCAAACCCGTGCTTTGTGGCGTGAAATGAATATGCATACGGCGTATTAGGCTGCCATTTGCTCCAATTAGGTCATGGTGACACCAAAATCTAATCAGTTCATCTTGCCATGTACGATATTGCCAAATTTGACCAAAATACATGGAGACATTCTATAGATATCGTGGTAACAAAAATGTGCTCATCCAGACGGACGGACAACCCGAAAACACAAAGCGCCCCCATGGGGCGGAACCTTAAAAAACCTAACGTCACCAATAACATATGTCACCAACAGATGGAGCTACGAGCACATAAAAACTTATGGCATGACACATCACTTCTTGTTGGCAATGACTGACCAATCAGCCAATGACTGACCAACCAGACGGGCTACGTATATTTTTGCTCCAAGTGACTCCATCCACTTCTGTCGGTTACTTGGTACAAATACTGTTAACATACATTATTGAGCCACACGGCTACTATTCAATGAACGTGTAAAGATATCTCGGTGTACTCACTTAACGGCCCATGTCATCGCCCAGCTGTTCTTCGTGCCGTTCTCAGCACAATTCCAACCACATGTCAGGTCCAGATAGTTGTAGGACTTGCATTGAACATCCAGATCTAGCCACAAAGCACAAGGCCATTTTTAAGTGCATACATCTTCTCAGCAAATGTCAGCAATCAGAACAGTTCCGTTTTCTGAGAGCGTTGGTATTTATAAGTGTCTTATACATAGCTTGCCATGTAAAAGATACTTGTACTTTTGTTGTTATTGTTTTGTGTTTGGCTCGTGAATATCGACTTCCATGTACATGTACTTTGATGTAAACCTGTTTATTTGACGAACTACCTTATGAATCTCATATTGGTGCAGCTCCATTTAATTATGTTTTCCTTTTTTCTTTAACAACAGACAACACAGAACATATCTAAACAAGAGGACTGTGGTAGCCCTTAGCTCACCTTACCCTAAATTTAGAACATGGTCGTGTCTTGCTTAAGTATGACAGACGAGAAGACAGTCCTTATACTAGTCAACCATTGTGCCAAATTTCCAACTCTTAATTTGAATATCATTTAAAAATTACATTGACCCAGTTTCACTATGACGGCAGGTACTTTAGTCCTGATACATGTGTCCACATGATTTGACATTAAGTCAAGTCCTGTTGTCCAGGACAAGTAAAATTGTGGTATGACATGTAAAATGTTTGAGTTCTATGAAGGTTTAACAAAGGACTTGTCCCTAAATCGTGGTAAAAGTCATGGTAAAACTAGAGAAAAACAAAAAAACAAACAAACTTAAAAGTCAAACTGGATCAGAGTGACGTTTCATGAAATAAACTAAAAGTGCAAGGAAATCTCGCCCATAGATGTGAAGTATCATCCACAAGGTCAGTATGGTGCTCTAAGTTTTTCTACAATAAACCGTCAAGTCCAATTACAGGCATGTTTTAAGTTTTAAAAATTACGTTTAAGAACCATAAGGGTGTAGCCTTCACATCCATTCACTTTCCAAAACCGAATGACTGGTACTGGGATCAAAAGTAAGGTATACACCTATCACAAATTACGCAAAATGACAGCTTATTTTTTAAAAAATGGTATAATGCAGCAGTGAACATTCCAGTGAACACCGGTGATGAGAATGGACCCGAGGTACATTTAGTTTGAACAAAATCAGGCCCGCTGTTTGGGAGAAAAAGGCGAAAATTTCAAAAACACACAACTCATAAAAACATAAAAGTGCAGCACCACCTGTTTAGCAATTAAAAATGCCAACAAGTGTTTTCACACAATTTGGAGGCAACTGGTCATGTATAAAATTTTTGAAACTTTCCTTGCAAAAATGAAAAACAAGAGGACTCTGACGGTCCTGTGCTCAGCTGACATTGCATTAACAAACTGAAGTGGGCCTGTGAACTTCAGAACAATATCAAAGTCACCTTCAAGAATATCTTCACTTTTTGCAAAGTCCATCTCCAATCATACAGCCCACAAATCATTTTTCATTGAAAGTGACAATCCACATTTTACAATGATATTATGCCACTGTGTCAGTTCTACCTGTCAAGATCACTCTAGGCCAAAATAAGCAACATCAAAAGAAACCCCACAGATACTTTCCTATTAGTGTTTAACAGTAACCATGGTCCTATGAGCCACCGTTACCGAGATATTAGCCACCATGTTAGTTGACCTTTCAGTGTCATTCAAGGTCAAAACTAACAACACCAAATGAAACTCCACAGGTACTATCAAATTAGTGTTTAATAGAAAGCAAGAACCTACGATCCAAAATTACAGAAATATAAGCCAACTTGTCAGATTTCTCTGCTACTTCTATTGTACAGTACAAATGACACCATGTACATACACCGCCACCCATTTGTTTTAATTTTGACAATTTGTTAAATATCAGAAATTGACAGTAACGCCATGTAGAGAATGAACTTGGTGGAGGTCAATTCCAGGTACACTACCACTATGTTTGAAAAGAATACAGCTACAGCTTGGAGGAAGAACGGGGAAAAGTGAAAACTCCAAGAAATTTATCAAAAAATACGGGGGAATCTGTAAAACAAATTAAGGTCTAAGTGTCCCCAGAAGCGTTCGTCTGTAATTTCTGAGCAACTGGACGGACTTTATTTGACAAGATTTTTTCAAAGATTTTACCAAGCGAGAGGACTATGCTACCCTGTGCTCAGCTGACTTAAAACACACAGACTGAAGTGTTCCTGTGGACTTCAGAATGATATCAAGATCACCTTTGTTGAAACTCGTCATCACTGCTATTAACATGAACATATCCAGTTTTGCCTACATTGGAAGAAAAAGTACTAAGATTTCTCGGCGTACAGTCGAAGGAGTGTAGAGACCGAAGGGGGAGGGTTTGGGAGGTGGGACGCCTCCTCCCAAGGCCAGAAAATTTTGAAAAATGTAAGTTTAAATGGTGCATTTTTTGGATTCAGGAGACCAAACTATGTTGATAAAAGAATCATTGTATAATGCTTTAAAACACTGTAAATGTGTCAATATTGTCCCAAAATAGCAGACTAGCAAACAAACAAACATGGAATAAAATGTTTAATTCCCATATACCAGATGAAGTTAAACTTCAAATTCATTTTCGTTTTCTTGCGGAAGAAATGAAAAAAAACTACACCCCCAATTTTTTCGGTAGACTTTTTTAAAAAATACGTAGATTTTGGCATTTTTTCACATTTTTTACGTAGTACTTAGACAGGTTGAGAAATACGTAAATCTCGTACAAAAGTCGCAAAGTTGGCGACACTGCATATCCCTTTACAAATAATTCCGAATTTTGATAATTTGCAAAATATTATTGACCTTCAGCACCACCTGTATATGAAGAGTATGCGCATTACGACCGGAAGAGGCATTTAAGGCTGGTCCAAATACATACACATAGCTAGAATTTCCGTTGCATACACCATCGTCTTAAATAGTAATCAACAGGAATGCATGCATTCACCGACAGGCCCCTGAATTGAAAACTTCGGTGAAAATCAGGGATCCAAACTGAAAGTATATATACTCGTAATAAACTCCCAAATAAAATACAAAAAACTGCAGTGCAACTGTTGGACAATTAAGGTCTGAAGTCCAGAAGCGTTATCAATTTCAAAACAACTGGCCAAATTGTTACGGACAAGAAGATTTTTTTTAACATTTTGCAAAAAATGAAAAATAAAATAAAATAAAGCTATTCGTTAATAATTCCCCAAATCACTGGTGGATTTAAATAAACTTGGTTGAGACCGACCCGAGGTACATCCCCAATAAGTTTGAAGTGCATCAGGTTCACGGTTTTGAAGGGGAAAATAAAAAATGTGAATTTCCATTGCAATAACCATTGACTTACATGGTAATCAACAGGAATGCGGGCAATAACTGACTGGTATACAAATTGCAAAAAGTTGTTAAAAATCAGCAATCTAGAGTATCATCAGCTTTTGACTAAGTTTGTTTATCCTCCCTTAAGCTACATTTTCACAAAGTTTCAGAACAATCTAAGCGACGGTTTTGGAGAAGTTGATAATAACGAAAAACACACATAAACTGGTTAAAAAATAGAAAACATAATCGCATTGCTACCTGAATAACAAATTAAGGTTAAAGGGTCCCCGGCAGTTGTCCTTGTGAATTTTCGAAGCAATTGCCCAAGTAGTCTCAGAGAGGATTTTAAAGATTTGGCCAAAAGATCAACCAAAAAAATATTAAAGAATTAAAAAATTAACAAATCAAAGGAGCGTAACCATGTGAACAAAGTTATGGAGACCAAAAATCACATCCCTTCCAAGTGTGCAGTGAATCTGGTTGACGGTTTTGGAGAAGAGGTCGAAAATGTGAATTGTGGACGACGGATGGACAAACAACGGAGGCCTCATCCTCACACTGCCTCAGCTGACAAGTCAGCTGAGATAAAAATTAGAAGAATATCGCAGTGTCACCTGTGAAACAGTTAACGTCAGGGGGTTCCCAGTAGTGACCCTATGCAATTTCAAACCAATTGGTCCAACCTTGTCGAAGATTTTGCCCGCCAAAAATGATCGAAAAAATGAAAATTCACTGGTGCAGGACCACCTCAACAAACTTGGTAGAGACTCACCCCAGGTAAAACTCCACCAAATTAAGTTTGACGTGGAGCTGACTGACGGTTTAAGAGAAGAATTTGAAAATGTAAACTGCGGGCGCCGACGGACGGACGGACGAAGGATCAAGACCACCGATCATACAAGCTCAGCTGATTGACAGGTCAGCTGAGCTGAAAAATTTACAAAAAATCCAAAAATTAGTTGGATCATCCTTCAAAAGTAAAAATATTCACGAAAAAATTTTTTAAAAAATTCCTGAAATACGACCATTTGAATACACATGACCTAGTCAATGTACATCCCCATCAAGTTTCAAGCATACAACCTGGCTAACAGATTTCGGGTATTGATCATATGGAGAAACTGTCAGACTCTGATTTTTCAACAGAAAATCAAATGTCTCCCCGTGCGCCCTGACCAGTTGTTGCCCTCACCAATTCCTCATACTAATCCCAGTGACCTACAAGTAAGGCCAGGGTAAGTTTCCCCCTCCTGTCAACCATGTGCTTCAACCTTCAACAAACTGTGTCAGCAACGTGGTTACCTTCATTGAAATGCATGTTGTAGTGAGCCAACTTTCTTACAAATTTCACCATACAATGGCCACTCCATGCATGAATGCCCATTGATTTACATAGTAATAAATAGGAAAGGTACCTTTAACTTTAAGTTTAAGTACCCGAATTGAGAAAATGGTTAACGAGAGGGCTGTGTGAACAGCACGTGCTCAGCTGACCTAGATATTCATCACACTTGTGGTTCTGTGAACTTAGGATACGACAAAATACACAGACACGTATGAAAAGTACATCCCTACCAAGTTTGACACAAATCTGGCCAAAGTTGTTTAAGTTATGAGCATTACATGTTAAACTTTCCTATTAAAACTTTTTAAAGATTATAAAAAAAATAATAATAAAAATCCAAAAATCACTGAAGCATAACCATTTGAAAAATTTGGTAGAGTCTTACCCAAGGTACATTGCCACTGAATTTTAAGTCAATTTGACTGACAGTTTCTTCGGAGAAGTCCAAAATGTGAATTAGCATTAGAATGCCCTTTTACTTACATGGTAATCAATAGAAAAGGTGTATTAACCGACAATCACCCGAATTGAAAAAACATTAAAAATAAAAAAATCTACAGCAGTGACACGTGCTCAACAACTTTGTTTGACCTTTTCACAAAGAACTTATCCACCAAGTTTCAGCTAAATCTGAGGGACGGTCAATATTAACCCGGGATATTCGCTACTCTCTCACATCGTCAGACCATAGTCATTCGTATGGCCTCCTTGATCAAACCACAGAGGAAGGAAGTCTCTTCTTTCATCCATGGTCAGACCAAGCGCTAAGCTACAAACACAATGCAGTACTCGCTGCATCAGTGATCTGACAAAGGTTGAGGCATAAGCGACCGTTCGCTAACGGCCATCATATGGTGCACAACTTATATGATTGACGGGTGCTATTGTATGAATAGGGAACCAGAAAGACCCATGTGGTACTTTATATTCGAATGGGGTTTTTTTTCATCATTTTCTCATATTTATGTTTTGCGTTCCGAATTGAAATATCGACAGTCGATAGATACGATGTACATCTGTCAAAATCAGCAAAAATCCTAAAATTGATTGTCAAAATGTTTTTGGTATATCTCGTGTCGTTAATCTGAGTGACGGCTCTGGAGATGAACTTGCAAATAGCGAATCACACAAAAAAATCATAATAAAATAGAAAAAAATGCAGCACCACCTGATAAACAAATTAAGAACTAAGAGTCCGCAGGAGTGTTCCAGTGTGATATCAAAGCAATTGGGTGAGCGGTTTTGGAGAAGATTTTTTCAGAATCGCCCCAAAAAAGAAAAAAAAATCATGAAAAATCCAAAAATCACTGAAGCGTGACCATTTAAGGACACTTGGTAGGGATCTACATAAGGTACATCCCCAACAAGTTTGAAGTGAATCTGGCCAATGGTTGTGGAGATGAAGCTGAAAATGTGAATTGTAACGCCGGACGACGGACGGAGGATCATAAGACAAGCTCATCTGACTGACAATCAGCTGAGCTAAAAATCAGTATCCAAAGCAGTGCCATCTAGTAAACAACTTTGTTTGACCCTTTCACAAGGAAACATATCCACCAAAACAAACAAACAAAAAAATCAGAAAAAAATCACTGGAGCCTCACAATTTGAACAAACTTGGTAAAGACGCACCAGATTTGAAGTGAATCTGGCTGACGGTTTCAGAGAGTGCGGAAATGTAATTGTGAAAGGACGGAGGAGGGACGGACGACCGATTTGGAGCCTCCTAAAAGATCAGCCTGACTAGCAAGTCAGCTGAGCTGAACACACACACACACACACACACACACACACACACACACACCGTGTTTTAGTTTTATCTTATTATCATATGCTAAGATTGGCTCTTGTTCTGATCAACATTTTCAATTAATTTTTTTTCTTGCATAAATAATAAATCGATGAGAATTAATGGTCTGAACTATTATGACAGCATTCAAGAGGTCAACAGTTTCCCTTGGCGAGGGTTCGAGGCAGTACGTTCAACCCGCGCCCAGCTGTTTGAGCAGTTTTATTCTGAGCCAGAAAGGGATAATGACCATCCCAGAAATTATACTTACGGAGCACATTGATGTAAACACCGTCCATTGAATCATGCGACGATCCAAGATAACAGTAGTACTGGCCCTGGGCCTCTACTTTTGCATTCGGCAAAAAATACTGAATAGTTCTCGAATTTAAGGTACGCTGATGTTTCACAGAGAGAATGTTTTCGCCAAACCCAAATGACAAATCGCTGGCATTGTATCCTGGAATGTCCCTGGTCAATGTGCAGTTTAGTTGTAGCGATCCGCCCTCAATAACAAATTCTGTCGCCGCCGTAATTTCTGTCAAAGAATGAAAGAATTTCCAATCCAGCTGATAGGACAGTCCTTCTTCCTATATACATACCAAGCAGAATGTACGCACCACACACGTAAATCTCAAATATTCCAATGTTTCACTTCCGTTACGCAGTCATTACATACAGCAGTCAACTGGGTTTATGGAAATGGCAAATTCTTTATAATTCAACACGATCACGTTATGCTCCTCTCGCTTTGCCCTTCTGCAGCCACCATGCATTTATTGAACGTTTTGAAGAAGTGTAGACTGCTAATGATATATATTTCCTTTTAAGGACACCAACAAGTGAAAAAAACATACATACATACATACATACATACATACATACATACATACTCACTGATATCTCCATTTCCAAAAAATGCCTGGGATATGTGAAAGGTAGTCCCCATACACAACAATAAACGGTGAAATATGCTGTGACGAGAAATCAACACAGTCATGGCCGTTGATGAATTATGGCGAACAGCATTCACTGCTGATGTCACCAACGCAGGATATGTGCAGTCTTCAAAGTCTGCAAACACAAGACATAGACAAACACATCAAAACTTGAACCATTTGTTGCAAATATGCAATTCCTTCGTCAAAATATTTTGATGAATTTTCAAAGTATGAGAGGTACTTTGAGGTAAGGGAACCACTGAGGATAATACATTCCAGGCCAGCTGATATACCTGGACCGTTCTGGATGAACACTGAAATCATACAGCACCCCATTCACAGCTGCTCAAAAGGACTTGCAAGAATGAACACGGACAGCGGATTTTTTCAACAGCAAAGAAATAGAACATGTCTGTGCGACTTGTTTCGTAACACACAGTTAACACTTCGACTTGTTTAGCATACACTTTACAGTTCAGCCAAGATGATTTATAGCCATTACTTTGCCAAATTCCACTGTGACATCCAACCGTGCCAAAAACATCTTTCATTCAGTTATCCCATTGATATTTTTGAAGTAGTAACAATTTCCTAATGTTGGTAGACCCTCAGCTCCAAAGAAAAGTTATAACAGGATCCTGTTTAAACTGGATCCTTTCAAAATACAGCATAAACCAGTGAAGTCCAGATGAAACATGGAATCAACCACTGTTTATGATATTCCCTTCACTGGATATCCTTCATTTATACTAAACATAAAAGTGCACGGCTAATTTGCAAAACAAAAAGGCTTTGCTCTGCATGATAAACCGAGTGCCGTAGTTATGCACCAAGAGCTTTATGACACGATATTGACAATTTTGTATGAAATTTAATATTCCAAATACACGGTGTGCATATTTATCCACATGGACCCCTGCGGATTACATACTCACCAACAAACCTGGGCAATTACCTCTCTTATTTTGAAAGTCACCTGTGTTTCTCCCCTCGGTGCACATTCATTTGGGTTAGAGCATTGTCGGGTATTTAAAGTAAACTCCCAAGTAACCGGCCGGATATTACTCGTTTTTGCCAAAACAAAAACAAAATAAAACAAAACAACGCCATACACCAGGTACCGTTTGAGCGACCATCCATGCGACCAATCAGATCGTGCACGAGCAATGAAGAGTCAATAAACAATAAGGACAAATTCTATCATTTGTAATATTCATCATCAAATGCACCATCATAGGCTCTGTAACATAATGATCAGGTTGTGGGATCTTCCTTGTACAGTTATCGGTAAGAGTACTATTATCATAGACCTTGCCAAACACATAATGGCCAGGAGCAGAAAGTGACGTATTAGCATTGGTGCTTGCCCCGCCACTCCAGAGAGCTTTCATTGGATTTCAGGTCAGGCTCTGAGAGAGAAGGGACATAACTCTCTCCCGGAATTCACTAATTCAAACTGTTCTTCGGCAGCTAACACTGGTCCACATAGAATACTGATCACTGATGATTAATCTCTATAATATGCTTCGGTGAGTTTCCGCTTCGGTGGTGGAGGCGAGTGCTCCCCCACTTTTTGCTTTCACAGCAAGTCAGATTGTCAACCTTCTCTGTTACCAGAGCAAACGCAGCTTCACATGACTTGACATTCAAGAAAAGTACTTTATTCAGATATCCAGTTCTCGAAGGCTGAAACCGGATATTCGAAGAAAATCGTTACCCGGGTACCCGAAAATTATTTAGGTGTACAGTAAAACCTCTCTTACCGAACACCTCCGCATACCGAACACCTCTCTATACTGAACACCATTTCTCGGTCCCAAATATGTACTTCCAATGTAAGCAAACCTCCCTATACCGAACACGTTTTTCTGGTCCCAAGGGTGTTCGGTATAGGGAGGTTTTGCTGTATATGATGGTGCATGTCGTTATGTGGAAGGTCATGCATAACTGAGTCATTTTAAGTCCTTCTGCGTTTGATCCACTCTGACAAAGATGTGCCCCTGCAAAAAATGCCAGAAGCTTTATGTGTCACAGTGTGCACAGTGGAGGTTTCGGGTTAAACCTGTGGGATAGGAGCACGGAAAATAACAATTTAATGTGTTGTAGCTTTACGGGTAAGTATCATGCAACAGCTTTACCTCTCGACACATTAAATCGGTAGTTAAAGACAGCCGGCTTGCAACAGTTGACACAAGATTGTCATTGTTTATCACGCACTAATACTGCACCTACTATTGCTTGGGGGGGGGGGGGGTTTGTTTGTTGGGTTTTTTTTTTTTTTTGTTTGTTGGTTTTTTTTTTCACTCCAACACAACTTATATATAAACTGCGGCGACTCATACGAACCAGTACTCAAGTATTTGACTCGTATCTTTACTGCAGCAACTTTAAGGATCTTCAGTGCCCAAATATACAACCTATATCCTGCAACCTGCAACAACTTATCATCACCACTACTACAGTTTGCAATGCATATCTATGCTGCGTCAACTTAAATCATCAGTATACTACTTACAGTATTTTGATTTAAACATTTTTGGCTGGCCTTTTGTAGAAATAGTTGACTAATATAAAAGGTTCTCCGCTAACGGAGAGACGCCCAGAATGTGTAAGCAAAACGCACAAGAGAGTACAAACTATGCTACCAATTGATACATTTCTTCAGGATGTTACAGGAATAAACACCATGATTCGGTTCCCAACTGTCACTAATAAACGGGAAAAGGAATGACAAAAATGACATTAAAATCGCCATATCTCTTGATACCTGATTCCACGAGTTAATTTGGGGCACAGTTTTCCAGCGTTAGAAATAACTACGTACCCACCCCCCCCCCCCCCCCCAAAAAAAATAGTGGAAAGTGATCCAGAAAGGAGAGACAAAAACTTTTTTCTTAAAAAAGAAAGAAAAATCTATGCTGCACCAGCCAAAATGGCAAAAAAAAATCTTTGTTTCCCCTGACACGACCCACCCATTTGGGATGCTCAGTGGACCAGCGAGACCGCGCTGGCCTGTCACCGCTGGAGCCCGGGTTTGATCCCCAACGATGGCACAAGTTGTTCGCCCCGGGAAGCTCCATTGACGTTGAGTCTAATAGGGAAGGGCAGTTTTTTAAGTTTCCAGAAACCTCCACTACACGGCGCGAGTCATTGCTTTCATCCGGGTACTCGCTTGCGGGTGCACATTGGTCTCGGTGGATTTGCAAACACTGTGATAACATTGTACGTATCGGCAATCAAAGTGCCAAAAAATGTTCCTTTTCACGTAATATCTGCTTATAAATTTTACGCACAAGAAAGATAAGATTGTGTTTTAGCAGAGCATGAATGCATTTGTTCGTATGTTGTGTTAAAAAAGTGAAAAATCCATTTGAACCGCGGTGATCGGAAACCGCATTCTGCTTGTTACATTCCTGCGTAGCGCCACTCGACTATGTGAATGGTCGAAAGAAATGCAATAATAAAGAATATTTTTCGACATTTATTAAGATAATGCAATGATCACATATAACAAATTAACGACATAGCACATAATATGGACTGAACAGCATGAGGATTTCGTAAGACTCCTGTTGCAAGGATTTAATGTGTCCGGGTTCATCGCGGGCGATAATGGTGGATCGAGTAGGATAAAAGAACATTGGTCATCGCGATTGTATTTTATTTGCCGGGTGTGTTGTCATTGTGTAAAAAATAAAGATAAAGTAGACAACCTCATCAGAGTATGTTATTGTAGATCAATTCCCAAGTTTTACAATGTTCCTGTATGTGTGTGGGTGGGTGTGGGGGGAGGGTCGGCAGGTAGCGTTAAAAGTTAAAATTAAAATTAAAATCAAATGTGATTAACTCCACAACAATGTGTATTGGGTTGATTCCTTGATTGCATTACTTTCTACAAAAAGTATTTATTAATGATAACATTATCATGATTATGAGTTTAACTTGGTTATTTCATTCGCCAAGAAAAACGCTCAGTTTGCACCATGCGTTAACACATCATAGCATGCGACGCTACTCAGGTTGACCCGCTATTGAATACCCGGATGAAAGCTGTCCGCAGCGCCATATGGTGGTCAATGAGAGAACGCAGAGTTATTGCTCTACCATATTCCTCCGAGGGTTCGAATTTCACGGCGTTTTTTGGCTGGGGGCTCGTGGTCGCATGTGGCAAGGTTCCCAAACACCTGCTGAGCACCGTAGGTTTTCTCCGGGATCGCCGGTTTCCTCCTACATTAAGTTTGGGATAATGGAGCTAAGATCTTGCCCACTGGACCCTGTGGAAGAACAGCCACAGGCTGAACAGGCTATCCAGTATAAAGATGTTCAATTATCATTATCATTATTATTATCATCATCATCATCATCATTATCATTATTATTATTAACCATATCTTAACCCCCTACCGACCCCCTGTTAACTTACTTCTGACCAAAAAATAAAAACACCCACCTACCTAAAATCGTGGAATATTTAACAACAAAAAAACATACCGACCGACCCAAATTGTCAAACTAAAAGAAAAAAGGCTAGACATACCTTCAACGCAAAGCGTTGACTGAAGAACCCGCCTGAAAAAAAAAAATGCTGCCATTTGCTCAAATTAGGTCATATGACACCAAAATCTAATCAGTTCATCTTAACATACTAGGCAAGCATACTGCTAAATTTCAGCAAAATATATTGGAGCACTCTAGAGATATTGCAGTAACGAGGCCTAACAAACATGTAATTCGGCTGCCATTTGCCCGACCAAGGTCACGGTGACACCAAAGTCTAATCAGTTCATCTTGGCATGCAAGACAAGCATACTGCTAAATTTCAGCAAAATACATTGGAGCATCCTGGAGATATTGCGGTAACGAGCCCTAACGAACATGTAATTAGGCTGCCTTTGCTCAAACTAGGCCATGGTAACACCAAAATCTAATCAGTTCATCTTGGCATGCTAGACAAGCATACTGCTAAATTTAAGCAAAATGCATTGGAGCATTCTGGATATATTGCGGTAACGAGCCCTAACGAGCATGTAATTAAGCTGCCATTTGCTCAAATTGGGTCATGGTGACACCAAAATCTAATCGGTTCATCTGCCAGGTAAGGTACGCATATTGCGAAATTTGAGGAAAATACATGGAGGCATTTTGGAGATATCGCGGTAACGAGAATGTGCACAGACGGACGGACAACCAGAAAACAGAAAGGGTCTCCCCATGGAGCGGACCCTTAAAAATGCTTACCTGCCCCCCCCCCCCCCAAAAAAAAATGGTCCGTTACGGGAAGCTCACACGTACATACATAGTGCACAAAGTTATGATCTTCAGGATCTACACTGCAACTACTTTTAATCACCAGTATCCTAGTATATCACTCACAAAGATGATCTATACTGCAATAACTTGTAAACATCACCACTCATGCACGTCCACACTGACGCAACTTCAAATCGTCTTAAGCCCAGTGTACCACCATCATTCCTACATACTACCATTGAGTTTGAGCCATTTCACAAATATCTGGGGTATAGTGGCTTCAGATACTGGTTGGTTCTCAATGTTCAACCAATATTGTGCAAATGTAGTTTCTGGTTGGCACATACCGTTTAATTTCTGTGACTTTTTACATGTAAGGTTTTGTTGACTTTTGGTTGGCTCCGTTTTTCATTATTTTTTTAGAGCAACCGCATGCTTTTGGTTGGCTCCGTTTTTCATTATTTTTTTAGAGCAACCGCATGCTTCTGGTTGGCACATTACTGTTGGGTTCTGACTCTTAGCCAACATTGAACCAAAGCTTCATACCAATCATGACCCCAACTATAACAATCCGCACAAATTTTGTGCTCTGAAGTACAATCAATGATGGAATTAAACAAAATAAAAAGTTAGTGATACTCTGGCGGTATATTATAACTACAATTGTTACAAGGTCGGGACTCCGGCAATGGCTTGATATTGGTTGCACATCGGCGATCAATTGCTCCGAACGAACCAGAAGCCAATGTTATTCCTACATTTACACAACGTCACAAAACTTGACTACCTCCATAACAGCCCCCTAAGACTTAGACCGAAGTTTCTCACGAGGGTGCTCCTCTGGCAAAGCAAATGCATCTGCAGAATCACATCTTCTGTGACGGTAAAAAGAAAAGAAAAACACACAAACAGAAGTTCCTCTTTGAAGCTATAACATATACGGTGGTGCATTGTAACCTCTGTGCACATACTATTGGCTTTTTCACATTCAATGATTATTGAGCAAAAGTGCTTCCAGTTTATATTATACTAAGGTATGATAAATTTTAAATATTCAATACCTTCCCCTGTACAGTGCACAGCATTGAGCAATGCCATTCAAACGTTCACCAAGTTCCATTTCGCGGCCACATTAGATGTGCTTCTATGCAAATATAATTTTCTGGTTGCATCTTCACTGCCTCCATATGAGGGTCTTTCTATTGCTTCCGGAGATTTTTTATATACAATTTAACAAATTTTTCCCTGGATATTAAAAGTGAAAGTCTTCTTTATATTCATTATGTGGTAAGTAACCACCATATAGAAACCAATGTCTGTGCCCGTGCCCCTCCGTAAGTTGTTTTCTGCTAAAGAAAAAAAAAAAAGAAAAAGAAAAAAAGAATGAAAACCAGGAAGAAGATAGAATCTTGTCCCAAATGAACGGGACCCATAAATCAGTATCATGAGCTTTTTCATAGAACTTGTAGCCAAACGGGTCAACCGTAACATGTGACATCTTACAATAACAGATGTATCTGCAGCTTTACCGGTATACCCACACAACGTCTGCAAATTAACCATTGGTTCCTGTTACACTTCCAACTTATTATTTTTTTTATGACAACTCAACATTCAAGCAAAACAATGGAAAACAATTGAAATAGGAGGTGTCAAAAATTAACCAATTATCTGTGTGTTCATCTGAATACACAATCCAATACACAGAATTCTTCAGGGCTAGAGATGGGTATTCCTTTTGGATTGCATGTTAAACTAACATCAAATTAAAACACAACTTTTACAGTTGCAAGAATAAAATTTATGTGAACGTTTCAGCTATGTATATAATTTGACCACACAAATTTGCTGTTTCTGCAACAAGTGGTTTTAAAGTTATTAAGCTGTAAATTACAATGAAAAGTAATGGGAACACACCACTCTAGCCCTGAATGACTGAAATGCCCTCTACAGGAGAACAATAGAAGCTTCTGCTCTTGCTCTCCCTTATTGCATGTCGACCTATTTGTCCGGAACAACATGGAAAAATCTCAAGAACAACATTGTTCACATATCGACTTGAAGTTTCCAAATTTTCACATATCGACTTGAAGTTTCCAAATTTTCACTAGTTTTTAGTTCACGAACAACCGTTTTATTAAAGTTTATTGTACGGTTAATCGCTTTAGTCTTTTATGAATGCCAATGAGAGTCCCATGTGATTAAGTGAATAACAGGCCTATTTGCAATTGAAATGTTCGTGGCAATTCATTATAGTTATTTTTATAGTTGTGAGATATATCTGTCATCTGTTCTTTATTAGACAGCCGATCAGAGTGGTTTGGGAATCTTCGCCAGACCAAAGCTTATTAATTCAACACATAAAATGGGCTGTGAAAAAAAAAGATAAAATAAAACAAAAATAAAGCAAGAGATGGATAGGGACTATTTGTACAAAACACTG
The DNA here is from genome assembly GCA_964020975.1 of Hermodice carunculata. NCBI lineage: Eukaryota > Metazoa > Annelida > Polychaeta > Eunicida > Amphinomidae > Hermodice > Hermodice carunculata. The sequence goes on along the minus strand of OZ026629.1, from coordinate 6,163,548 downwards.
CTGGGTCAGTAACAAAGGGTTCTCATCGGACGAGTTTGCATCGACAAACTTGTTTAACTCCTGTTTGCGGATCCAGTGAACAAAATTCATCTTCAGAAAATATTACAAGGATAAATGTCCAACCGATGCTCGATATATTGCAAGTTAATGTCGTAAAATATAGGCCTTGAGTGATGTCTATATATGTTACTTTCTCACAGGTCTTAACATTGATTTATCATATAAAATTATTTTAATTGAACCATGCAGAATTGTTTATGTTTACATGTAGTTTACCATCCAGATGTATGAAGGGTTCCTTAGAAGAACAGAGCTGTGTTTTTAAAAGGTTACCCATGGCAAACATATGTATAAACAAACAAGCAAGTTTTCAACAACAACAACAAAAGAGAGAAAAATCCAAAATGCTCCATCTAAATTTGGCAGACAACCATGCAAAAAAAAAAAAACGAACAAAAACATACAGGCATAAAAATCATGCTCCTGTGCGTTTTGAATAGCCGCAGAGCACAGCCTATTGTCAATGTTGTTCCGAAAGCTTCCACAAATAAAACTGCCTTGTCATGATGCGCTTACATGCGGAAGCAAGGCGTCACGGTCCTATGGCAAGCCAAACCTGCAAATATTCCAAATAGAGATACCTGTATTTCTAATACAGATATCTGTATTTTTAATTCAGATATCTGCATTTCTAATTCTCATCCCATTTCTTTCTTTTTTTTTTCCTCTTCGTTTTTTCCTCGAAATTATATATCAACTTTGCGCTATTTCACCAAGATTGGTATAAAGTAGTGCTTGAAACAGGTTTGCACAAATAAGGGTCCAGAAACTAAGTTTAATTATTACATCTGGTAAATCAAATCTGAAACTTTTTTGGGGGGGAGGGGAGCAAACTATGCATGATTACATGTACAGCTATTAGCAAAGAGATCGACGTTTTGCCAAGTATCATGTTGATGTTCTGTATTTAAAACAAAAAGGATTTTCTGAAGGTTTACAGGTAGTTGGTCATGTACATATTTATAGTATAATTTATGTTTAGAGTAAAAATGTACAACTTTTGTCCAATCATGTCAAGATAATTATGATGATAATGTAATGATAATGCAAAGTGGACACTTTGTTCCCATGAATGGACATGCCCTGGACTTGAAAAGAAGTATTGTTGGGGGTTGTGTTTGTCTCACCTTGCCAGACAGAACCTTTGTGTAAGGTGACCTGAGGCCCGATGGCCAAGGATCTGGGCGACAACAGACTTTGGTACTGTATGGACATGGGTTTTCCCTCCCTCAACATATGTGAACCAAAGACAGTGATAACAGCGACACTTCCAGGACATGCTCTACCGTGAAAAATCTGTAAGCAAGGTTACTGGAGTCTCTTACTTCAATAACTTAAGACGCCCTCCTGCGACTATGTGCAAATTGGTCACCATAAAACTTCCTCCATATTGCCTGGGTATATTTTGTTTACAGAACATTACATGTATTACTGCATGTATGTATCCACACGCTCCCGGGAGTTTGATATTTTCCAGAATCGGTTTATTCAATAAACAGCTGTGTTTAAAAACCAAATGACTTCTCAAATAACCGAATTAGATTTAAAAGGTGGCCAGCATACGGTGGGCAACCGCCTTCAGCTCGACAAGAGAAGGTAAAATCCTCCATCGAGCTGCAGGCTCCTAAGCGCCATGTGTCGGTCTTGTTCCCAGTCCAAACCTCAACTTGATGACCACTTTTTAAATGCCTATCATCTTTTTAAATATAATTTAGTTAGTGATCCGACGTGTTCTTGTGGTCTAGGTTCAGAAACAACAAAGCATTTTCTATTGGATTGTGGAAATTTCAAACATATTCTAGACCGCTTATTTAGAGAGATCCCAGTGGCTTCTAGGTCTAGTGTAAAAACTCTACTATGTGGAAATCCCCATATATCCAACACACAAAACGAAGAAATTTTCCGTTTGGTACACGAATTTATATTAACTTCAGAAAGGTTTGGGCGTGCATGGTAAACACTTCAAATTTTAACTTGTGGTGGTATCATTCAAAATTCAATATATAATTAAGTCTTAATGATCTTCTTACTTTAAAGCCGAGCCCAAGAGTCAGTGTTTTAATGAGTTTGGTTGGTATGTGTAAACATACTTAACAGTACTTGGACAGTCATGTCAGTCTTCATATTATGTTGTATCGTAACTCTGTATCAAGGAGAGGAGTTCATAGAGGCCGCCGGCTTGTTCTCCAATCCTGTTTTTCACGTTATGGAAAATAAATACGTTTAAACTGTCTGAGAGACAAAACAAATCGTGCTGATCAGCTTCTGGTAAAATAAATATTTTTTTACTGAATCAAATGAACTTTTACAGATAATGTGTATTTTCTACAAAGAAAATACAGCTCAGAATGCGAAATAGATGTTTTCTCTTCCATCTTAAATTTTAAACAATTTCAGGAAGCATCAATGGCAGGTGTGTTCTCCATTCTTCCACGATAAGGATTACTATATGGCTAAACCTTTTTCCAATTGTTAACTGCCATCTTGATTATTGTTGATGACAGGTAGCGTACTGGTTCTTGCAACCCACAGCCAGGCTTTAAGTGGCGAACATATCACTTTGAGGGGAACAATAATCTATCAAGTACACTCAAAACAAGCTAAATCGCCGGCCTTTGATGTTCACCTGGCAGTACTTCAAATAACGTACACGTACTTTATCGCACATTGCAGGTTTTTTATGGTAGTCACAGCCTATGCTTCCGACTTTTCACAAGTGTAAAAGTAATATGCACACAACCAGAAAAGTCTCCAATTTGCATTAATCGATCGGTAGAATTCACTTTATACTGGATGGGGCTCCAGTTGCTTTTTGTTCAGGGTGGTCTGATTTAATCTCTGAGAACCAGCTGTTTTATACGTCAATACCGATGTGACGAGAGAGAGAGAGAGAGAGAGAGAGAGAGAGAGAGACAGAGACAGAGAGACAGAGAGAGAGAGATTGTATATAGTATTCTCAACATTTTGTGAAACTTCATGTCCGATGAATAATTAATTTATTCAACGTTTCTTCCTATATTCGCTATGTATCATTATCTTTGATTTCAAATTAAATATTCAAATTCAAATTAAAACAATAAATGTGTAATTTATTCAAACAATTTTTAAGTCCGGTTCCTGTTTTGGAAAACAAAAGGTGGTCACTTGCATACAAATGTTGTTCACATGTTCGCAATCCTTGTTTGACTTATCTTTGTAAAATTATTTCATCGGAAGGACCTTTGCTAAATTTTGGTTGCAATGCGTATTTTATACATGTCATTTATGATACTAACTACATTGCAGCGGATTCCGTGCTTTAATACAATGTAAAACGTCAGCCATGCCAGATGATTTAGAACGCTTTCTGACAATTCACAAAATAGGCATATACATTTTTTTTCTCTTTTGGCCAGAAATTGCATGTATTCATAAGAGTGTGTACTGCACTTTTTTCAGTAGTTTGTACACGTGTGAGTGCCAAAGCCCTTTTGGAAATTTATCAAAATCCAATCCTACCTTAAAACACTTATTACTGTTGCATTTTTTGTATACACATGGGCCCAGTATGGTCACTTTATAACGGGTACAACACTGAAAACCGCCGACCGTAAAGCAAAGTGAAATCAAGTTTCGAACATCCATTTAGCGTACTGCTTACGCTCTCATATCTGCTTTCTAGTGAAAGTGTAAGAAAAAAAAACAATTTGGCTGTATCATTTATCGCACCATCGCAATAGACCCATGTTATGTACACCATGAAGTGACTTTAGTACGGCTTTGTGCGACGATCTATTTTTCGTGTGGTCAAGTTTTTACATCATTCGCAAACAAGAACGTCTCCTTAAAGAAGCATGGACTCCATTTACAAAGTAAGCTTCCATATCTCAGTCTGGGGTCCCTGCTGACCAGTGGAGAAAATCAAAGAATACATACCCTTTGCAAGGTGCAGAAAATGCAGTGCTATTTCAGGTCAAGTAACTACCTTGTGGAGTTCGTGGAAAATGTTGCTTAAAAAAAAGAATAGAAAAAGGAAAGAAAGAAATTGACTAAAGAGAGAAGTATGGCCATTCTTCCCACTCCTTGGTCACGGCTGGTGACTTCACCTCAAACATCAAAACTTTTATCTTCCTTGGAAAGCTGTCAACTTTTTTTCCTTTGGATTGAGTCATGAGATATCTTGGAGAGCTCTATGCCCAGGATACACCGAGGGAAACTGTTGGCTTATCGTGTGCGTCGCTCTTGATAAAAAAAGTACTTTTTAATGGGAAAGAGAGTGTATGTTCTCCACGCTATTGCGATCTTCTAAATCTCTCCCCTCATTAGTGCTGTCTACATGACATGGATACACTGTTAGCCTTTTCACTGTGTTATAATAATTTCTATACCCGGCCCAAACGTTTGAAAGCTTTTGCCGTGTATCGCCACTTGCCGAAATCGTTCGGAATGACATTATGCTCCTTAAGGTGGTAGAGATCTGAAGCCAGCACCTTTGGATAACCTCTAATCACTTTTTCATATTTTTGGATAGTCTAATACTTAAACTACATGCTCCCAAAAACTCAGATGTGTGAACATAAAATTTATATGAGAAAATTGATCTCAAAACTTTTGTTTACACTGAAAAGTGTGAGCAGTGCAGGGCACATGCATGGCTTTGTTTGCATGGGCATGATAATGAACCATGTCATTGTTTGCACAGTCATTAGTCCATAACCCTTGGAAACCAATTGAGCCATTGACAAGGGTCACTCACAGGAAACCATTAGTCCTGGCCAGTTCAGACTAATCACTACCATTGTTCTGATTACTCTGAAATTCTCTATTGATGTAAAAACAAATTAGCACAATCCACTAACTGGTCCCCAAATATGGAAAGCCGCATGTGAACCCACACGCAAACAAGCCAAGTATGGTATTCTCAAGTTAAAAAAGTCGAAATTTAAGCCACAAAATATACTTTTTTTAAATGAAAACATCACAGAGGTAAAGCTACAAGTTTATTTCACACAATAATCAAAACATAGGACAGAAGAAATGAGTATCTGCCATATTACAGCCATAAATGCGTAAGAATTTTCTCGGAACTGTTTTTTGCTCAACCTCTATAATTTGTGTCTCACCTCACAAACCTACGAATTGCCCTTTTACATTAAAATCAAGGGACATTAAAAGAAAAATATCATATCCAGGAACGGTACCCAGGATTTTTTTTCTGACAACCCCTTCTGTGACTTTTGGAGCAATTTATAGAAGAAATGAACAACCTGTCAGGACTAAATAAGAAATTATATAACTTTTTATTTATGCTATTTCAGGACTAAACATTGAATTCGATCCTGGGTATGGACATACATTTTAAATTTCTTCTAATTTCAACTGGATACAAACAATTTTGTGTGACTTCTGCGCGAAAAATGTGAAAATCCTACCAAGTCAGAGAGAATGCTATAAAATCTACCAAAAAATCTAAAATCTATGGTTATTTAGTAATCAGAAAATATATTGGTTTAATGTACTTGTGAAAAAATTAAATGGGTAAAATCGATCCAACGTTTCCAGTCTCACTACGCACTAGCTTCACAGCTTCCACGTTAAAGTGTAACATCGGTTAATAGCCCAAAGGTTGATGCCAATTTTGCACTGAGCATCTCCCCAATGGAATTAAATATACTTGTGAAAAAATTAAATGGGTAATATCGATCCAAAGTTTCCAGTTTCACTAAGCACTAGCTTCACAGCTTCCACCTTAAAGTGTAAGATTACTTAAAAACTCAAAGGTTGATGCCAATTTTGCACAGAGCATCTCCACAATGGATCCTTTTTGTGAAGAAATATTAGCGTAGAGTCGTTGCAACTTTCCACATATTGTGTGTCTCACGCAAACGCCTCATCCTTTCTAAATCTAAATGTCATGACCTGGAACCTTCCAGTAGATGATCCTTAATATTTCTGTGGCGTTACTAGAAACACCTCAATGATAGGTTAGAAAATCCCGAAGATTCAGAGTGTCATTACAAAATTACATTCCCATTCCATTGAAAGCTACTTGTAGTTGGGAGAGAGGAATGATAACATTCTTACATAGTTTTCACTATGTCTCCTGAGATTTTTGTTCGCCCAATACAAATTGGAGAGCCCAATTTCTTCTAATTCACGGAATACACTTGCACAAAAATTGGTACCCTATGTAATATTTTAGGCCAGCCAGGGATATAAACGATGTTTGGAACACTATCCCAAGGATGCCCCCACAAACTGATTTACACGATTTTAATCGAGATCTATTCAACATTGATACAAGAAACAAATAATCTGAACTTTAAGACCTAATTCTAAGTAATGGTTGTGTGCCTAACATAACTTTACCAACCCGATTTTCAGAGAGAAGAGCTACTTTAATTGAAAATTTTTGTAGCTTCAGCCATGGTAGAAAGTAATGTTTATCCAGCATAATATTTACAAACCTATCCGATCACCTTCTTTACTCTGAGAAACCTTTTATTATATTTTTTAATCTTCTGTACCTGCCTTTTCTAGTTTTGTGTATTTAGTTCCTACATTACCGTTTTTATTTCCTTACTTTTTAGAAACTCCATAGCTTACATATCTGTCTTAATTTAAGTTTGTGTGTCATATTTTTACTCACTATATTGTGTCTCTGTATAGTGAATGTCATTTATTGTTATTTATTTCCACTATTGGTATGAACTTGGTTTCACAGAGTCCCCTGGAAGAACAGTCTGCGACTCAACGGGCTTCTCTTAAAGGCTTTATAAATTAATTACTTAAATACTTGTTAGGATCAAAAGCTGAAGTTTCGCGGTCCCCTAAAACGTATCAAACCTGGAACAAACAATGAAACGAGCTACAGCGAATTTTATCCACTCGGCTGTACATTCACTATTGGAAGCCTTTAACCCTGATCCTGACAATGACCCAAATTTAACTCTTTCAGTGCCACCACTAACATGCACTTGACTTCATCTAAATTTCAGATCATTATGTAGGCAGTGACTCTACACAAAATTCACTGTGTCTCTTTCAAAAAAAACGATGTGCCAAGCAAACAGAGTATCTCTAGTGATATAAATAATGAGTTACATAAAGCGCATGATTGCTTTGCAGCATATGAATTGTCTTTAAACATTTCAAAAACAAAACCTGTGGCTTTTCATTTCCGAAAATGCAAAATTTAAGTTGAAAAAAACAAGAGGCCCATGGGCCTAATGTTCTGCTGACCACTATCAGCAAAAAAATTCATTTTCTGCCACAATCAGCAAAAAATCATTTTCTGAAATGTATTCCCTCCAGGATCCTGAATAATTATTTAAGGTCATCCATATTATGCAATATCAAACTTCCACACGATACACATTTGTGGCTCATTTGGCATCATTCTCCTTATTCTTCATCAAGATATTGAACTGAACCTTTTCTCAAGTGCTTAACGACCTTGAAAATAGGTCAAAGTCACACAATCATTGAATCAAGGAGACCAAAAAGTAGGTCACCAAGTAGAGCTTTATATACAATGTACAAGTGCAATATTGATCTGGAAGCTCAATTCTCTTTGCCACTGATGTCCAAGCTAAACCCTACCATTTATAAAAAAAACATTTCCTCCAACTTAACAGGGCCGATGACCTCACATAAATTGTTCAAAGTCACTGATCTTAGATAACATATTAGCATTGGACATGATCTATATATCCTATAAACTTGACTAATTCAATTATTTTTCGACATATGGAATTTTGCATCTTTCAAGACATTTTAAGTCATAGTTTTTGTCAAAGTATAGGTGGTACCACTAGTATCATAAGCAATCGAGATTTTGACATTTTAACTCAATATTTCCGTCAAAGTATAGGTGGCACCACTCGTGTCATAAGCAATCAAGATTTTGAACTCTTCTACAAGCCCACTTAATGTCATGCAGATAAAAAAGTAGAATGCTGGACTGATCACAAGATTTTCACATTTTGACCCATTTTTACATAATACTATAAGTGGCGCCACCAACGTTGACGTCGACATATATTCCGGTACACTGTATATATCCTAAACGGTACATAAGCTTAACTAAAAACTGGTACACAGCATTCACAAGATGACCCCAATATTCCAACTGGCCATGTGACATTGACTTTCAACTGGAATTAAAAATTGTAACTGTGGGTCCTGCATCTAGCTTTCCATTGATGGTCTGTTTGTTCAAATCGGGTAATAACTTTTCGAGTTATTGATAAAATAACTTGGACAAGCACCTAATTCCATAATCACTGGATCACGGTGACCAAAAAAATAGATCACCATGTAGAGTTCTGTATGCAATGTAATCAAGTGCAATCTTGATCGGGAGGCTCAATTCTCTTTGCCATTGATGTCTAGTTTGTGAATGTTTTTACCAATTTTTTCCCGAACAATTCTGACGGCAACCAAATGGAACAGCCATATCATAGTAATACTTTCCCTGGTTGCCTTAAGAAGGAAGCCAAAGCTCCGTGTTATGTCTGCTCCGCTGAAGTCTGCCCTTGTTTAACAAGGTCGTTGTGTTTTCATTGGAAAAGTGACTAAGTTTCTAATTGGCTGAGTATGGTAACCATGGTAACAGGTGGCAGTACACTAGGAACCAAGGTGATAACGATCAACTTTCTGATTTGGTGTCTCAGTCTAGGGGGAGGATCTAGGCTAGCAGCAAATGCTTCAAAAGTGCCCTAAAAATAGGTGCAACCCCAACCAAAGGTATAACAAAACACAACCTATATCAAAATGTGCGTACATGTCTCCTCTTTACAGAAAAATAGGTTGTGGAGTCCAAAAAGCGTTTTTTGGTATGTTTACACGCCCGTTTCTATGGCAACCTCTATTTTTTTTGGAAAATGACTACTTTTCACTAATTTTTTAATATCTGCCTTAATTTTGTAGATAAGCACTCCAAATTTCATCAGAAGGTAGCACTAACCTTACTCTTTCAACAGGCATGATGTTTTTTAAAAATTATTTGAATAACATCATTATTATTGTAATTATTTGAAAAATATTTTCATCTATTTGGCAATATAAATACCTCTATTTGTTGATGTTGTTTGCTGCAGTTGCCAAATTACCAAAAATGGGGGTAAATGTTAAATGATGAAGGTAATATAGTTCCAGGGATATACTGATACCAAATTTACTGGAGTATATGAAGTGGACACCATTACATGTATGCAAATTAGGCTTCAGATGTTAGGGTTTTTTGAAGCCATTCCGGAGATGTATATCACACATTATGTGCTGTACCAATGCAAAAAGTTACATTTCCTTGAAAAGTGCTTCTAATCATATAGAACATAGAATCCCAATCGTCTTATCAACATTTTTTGTTCACAGCTTTACTGAAATTGTATGGGTCCGCCACGGGGGGGGGGGGGGCATTATGTTTATGGGTTGTCTGGTCTGGCTAGCTTGTGCAAAAGTGCTTTCTCGAGAACGCATTGTTGGAATTTGAGCAAATTTTGCATATATATTACCGAAAAAAAAATGAAGTGTAGACAATTTAGAAACCCTATCATTAAATGTATGCAAATGAGGTCATCTTCAAATTAGGATTTTATAATTTATGTGTTGTGTTTTAGAGGCACCAGAAAGCACAAATCTGGGCACATTTCTGTGATTGTCTCATTATCAGTGTTATTGAGAATGACTGTGCATATTGTCAAAATGCGTTGCATGATTGATAATATACACACGGTGAACTGGATTATTTTCTAAAATGAAGCTTGGACCTGGTAAAAACACCCACGTTTTAATGTATTTGCAGGTTAGATAATTTTGTACCATGAACCTAAAATCATGAACTTGGAACTGCCATTCAAAAAGCCACCCCCAGCCAAGCTAAATCACAATACCTGTTTTATGTAGCAAAGCTCTCAACACAGGAAAAGGAACTGATTTCAAAACTACTTTGGAAAAGCTACGATATATGATTGCTTCCACCACAGACCGATCAGCTGCTCAACTACCGCCCACTGAGGATGCATTTGAGCAACATGTGAAAAGGGCACAATAACAATGTGCCATCTGGTGCCACAATGGCATTGATCAATTACATACAGCTCTTAAAGCACTATCATTTCGAGACATAACAAAAATTGATGAATATTTGGGTCTTACTGATTCAGAACACACATTTCCGCAAAGTTTTTGTGAAATTGTGTACGCTTACACAACAACTATTCGAAAACCAGATTCTAATACGAAAAAATTAGATCAAATGTTTTGCAGCATTCCTTTCAAACACAAAATTATTGATTCACTAAACATTCAGTCCCTTTTCAAATTGAAATTTGTTCGTAACATGTTTCCCAAGGATTGCAAAATAAAAGACCACCCACCCTCCCCATCATTTCCTATAAATATGGCAACAATATTGGACAAAGTATCATGAATTACAAGCAATTTCTGGCTTCAATTACTCTTGAAGATATCGCAGCGAATCAAAATTGTGATGGTATGTCTAACAGTAAGTATTCACATTTTGTTGATGGATACCACAAACATGTATTTACAGGTAATTTAGATATCGTACAAAATTCAAGTTTAAAAGAAATTATGAAAAAAGGTACAAAATTTCGGATAGGCCCCAAGTTGAACATTGACAGTATTTTTTCAGAATACATGTGATGCATTTTATTCCTACTGTATGAGCTGGGCAAAGAAAGAAAAATAGAATTTCGGAAATTTAAAGGACGGTTATCAAACTTGAAAAAAGTCTCTAGAAAAAGAATTTATTGTTACAAATCCCACATTAAGAATTTCAATACGTTTAATCTAAAACAACCTGAAGTTTCAAAAGCAGTCAAAGAATTACAAGAAAGTTTTGTAGTCACTAACATAGATAAGGCAGGGAACAATCTTGGGATCATCGGCAAAAAATATTATCTGGATGTTTTGAAAAAAGAACTTGGTATAAACAATATTTCAGACATAAGAGGAAATGATGTATATAAATTACACAAACAATCCATTGATAATTTGATAGATACACATAAAGATGAGACGAAAGGGAATTTTAATACCAAAATTCTGAAGAGGACTCCTCTATTCCACTTTTGTTCTGGATACCCAAATTACATAAAAACCCATTTTAAATATAGATTCATAGCCGGTGCTGCAAAATGTACATGAAAACAATTATCAAAAGAAAGAACATTGAGTTTGACTGCAATTAGGAATCATTTTCGTAAATACTGTAATGCAATTTGTAGAAACAGTGAATTAAATTGTTTTTGGAGTATTAGCAATTCTTCCGAGTTAGTATCTAAAATCAAAGATGTAAAAACAAAAAATATCAAATGTTTTTATTTTTCTTCACTGCCCACAAATCTACCCATAAATGAAGTCAAAAGTTCACTTTCAGAATTAATAAGCAAAATGTTTAACCATATGATAAACCATACATTAATATTAATTCATATACAAGGAAAGCATAACACAACAAATATTCAAAAAGTAACATTAAATCGTACACTGTTGAAACTTTGATAGATGCTATAAAATTTCTTTTGGATAATACTTTTGTTCAATGCGGACCATTGTTTTTTCAACAAATAAAAGGCATTGTAATGGGTAGCAACTGCCCCCGTTTGCTAACAGATTTGTATTTAACCTGGCTTGAATTTAAGTATATGGATAAACTGATGAAAAAGGACTTTCAAATGGCTACAAAATTATCAAACAACGCAAGATATATTGGCGACATTGCTTGTGTAAATGTACAAAATTTCAGTAAAATTTACCCAAAAGATATCCCTTTGGAGGGTAACAATTCAGATGGTTTCAGAGATGTGTTTTTGGACTTGGATAATCAGGTCACAAATGACAGGTTTTGTATCAAAGTCTATCACAAAATAGATAAGTTTAACTTTGAAGTAGTTAATTATCCTTTCCCAGGCAGTATTATTTCGGATACTATTGGATATAATAGGTTTTTTTCACAGAATTTGAGATTTGGTCATATTTGTTCTAAATTTCAGGACTTTGCATCTCGAACCAAATTTTTCATTTACAATAAACTTGAGTCAAGAGCATTCAAACATGTACTTTTGATCAAATATTTCCACAAATTTTGCTGTAAATATCCGGAGATGGTTAGAAAGTTTAGCTTCAATAATTTTAGAGATTTTAGACTTGCCTTTTTTCGACTTAATTTTATCTTTTGACATCATTCTGTTTTAATGTTCACCTTTCAAACACTTTAAGCTAGCTTAATTTCTCTTAGGTTAAACCCCCAGGGGCTTTCGGTAGCGAGTAGCGGCCTGCGGCAGTTAGAAGCTTGCCTAATCGTACTTGATACCTGGTTAATATTTTCATTGCATTCTCTTGACTGAAATATAAATGACTATCGGTAGCAAGGAGCGGCCTACCACAGTAACATGTTTGCTTAATTGTACTCAAAATCCTGTTAAGAAAAATTGTTTTGATAACAAGTTTATGGCATAAATGCTAATGACTTTTATTCTTTTCTGACATCCCTAAATGCACTTTTACTCAATGTTAAAAAATTACTCAAAAGTGACAGCATTTTTTCAAATATCACAAACCTGACACATTACGTTGATACATTGACTCAGGGTTGGCAATGAAATAGAGCTTAATTGTTTGCGGAGAAGGTGTCATCATGGAGTTTGTTTTACATTTCTGGTGCAGGATGTACATTGTTGCAGTCATTGTTAGGGTCTCCCTTGGTTTATACAGGTGGTCTACCTGCAACTGTTTATTTTACAATCACTGGGACTGAATATAATGCCCCAGCTTGTTTCCACTTCAGTTAAACACTGGCAGATGGTTTAACCAGAAAAAGCTGTCCAGCTAGAAAGGGTACATATTGGTTCAGGGGTAAGTCAAATTGTTCTTAACTGAACCTGTACTACACAAATTTGGTAATTATAGTTTGTTTGCCAGGTATTCTGCTTTCATAATGAAGGTCTACATGTATATGCAAAACTTTACGTATTTAGCTAATTCATCATTTGCCATGTTCATATTTATTCATTATTATGTGGGTAGTCTTTGCTGAATATTTAGCTTAGACAAGGAGCCGCTACTCAGAGAGACATGTACGGGTAAAAGGCTCCGAAACATGTTGAGTAGTTACTCGCCAAAGACCCTTTAATTTATTTCGGCTAATACAGCCTATGTCAAAATTTTACGGAGGAACGTGTGCAATTTGGACAATAGTACTTTTATATGTATATAGGTTAGACCGGGACAGGTTAGCTTATGGAGAGTAAAGAGTTCGGACTGCGGAATAGGGTAATGACTACTAGGAAGTGGTTTTGGACAAAAAGACACCAATACAACAGTCACATTCCTAACCCTAAAGTGTGGGATCCCAATGGTAACGGCTGGGAAATGTCTAATGATGGCTACCTCAAGCCTTCGATGTATACCAATGAGGTAGCCCCACTGGAAGTCCGCAACCTGACTCATATGTATTGCACCGATATTGAGTGCATGTCCCAAGAAAGTACCATTGCCTCCAGACAGGACTTAAATGCACAGAATTATGTGCATGCCTTGGACATGAGTATGCAAATGACACTTTTGACACTGAAACAGATAGTGATGATGAGGAAGATGATGATTGAATCTTGGCGTAGAATTTCCAAACCGTGACCATCATTGATCAGCTTTCTATATTTAGTGTGTACATGTACTTATACTGTTTTCCTTTACTAAAAGGCATCTTGAATTATAGTTTGATGCCAGAGATACATTAGTTTTGTTGCAGGACTCCAAGGGATGGTTCGCTGTAAATTACGTGTAGGTGTGAATACATGGTACAAAGTACTATCTTACTTTATCAGTTGTATTGGCAATTGTTATCACGGTTCCCTAAGCGAAGATGACATATGATAGCCATATTAGCATATTAAGTAATATGCATATGGTATACTCATATAAACATGATAAATAAAACTTGTATGAGTACTGTTCCTAATCATTTTGCCTTTTTTTAAATAAACGAAACTATATCTTAGTAAATATAGTATGTTATCCGTAGCACAATACTTAATTTCGATGTAAATTTCATATATTTGCATGAATTAACATATGATAATTAGGCACTTTGAGCAAACTCTGTATCTTTTTACTATATTTGAGCAATTGAGCACATTTTGATGTTTATTTAGCCTTTCCACAAGCAGTATCACCAAAGTTATTATTTCTAAGAACTAATTTTAGTTGTCTCAGAAATTGCATAGGTTGTCATGGAAACGGGCAGAAATATATATGATAAAACGCTTTTCAGATTCCACAACCTATTTTTTCATGAAGAGGACATATATACCTATAAGAAAATATAGGTTGTAACTTGTTATACCACGGGTTGGGGTATGACCCCCGAAGGGCCCTGTATGCCGCAGGTCTAATCACAATATAGTTTTATCTCCATACTGTAAATGAAATCCTGTCAAAGAAGGTCAGACCAGAAGCCCAAAAGCTCAAAATATGTACATAAAGGGGTAAGTGTCTGTAGGAAGATTTTAGATCCGCCTTGCTCAACTCTGTTCGGGTTCCGAAACACAACCAATGTGGTCACCTCGTCAAGTTCAAGTATTGAATCTGAGCGTCTTGGTCATTGGTGTTAGAATTGACCGAATTACATGGGCAAAACGTGATCGAGGTTCCTGCCTCAGGCAACACGCCCGCGGGTGAAGATCAGACTTTTGAACGGAGGAAAATCAAATGGTCGTTTAGCTAACGTTTCCTGACGCAGCCCTTGGACGACAGCGGAATATTTACTGACCTTACTTGTACAGCTAACTTTTCTGGGGCTGTGATATGGAATTCTAAAGCCGTGCGTAAACCATGTGTAAACCATGCTCTTGTTTGCAGAAAGGCAGCAGCCGATCCGGATAAGATTTGAATGATGATATCAGTAGTGTCGGCACATTAAACCAACTACTGTCCTCCTGCCTGTTCAGCTTTATCGCCATTTGCGGTTCGTTCAGTCGTTGGAACACATACTTAGCACCTTTCGCCAGATCCGCGTATATTCAGTACGCTGGTTGCGAAAAATGGGTTTCCCCGAGAAGTCACCCGTGACTCACCTGGTGCAAACCACCACGTGTGCAGACGAGGAGCCATCGGGGCGGGTATGAATCATGTGAAGAAAGCAGTTAATTACGCTGCTTTTGCAATTGTATGTCTTTTAATACCAATTCACATTTTAAATTGATCATGCGAGACTTGTAAAATGATACAAACAACCAACAAGGCATAAGTGCCAAACGGGGGAAGGGTTTCACAATCTGTCCAAGCTGCCCAATAAACAAAATCACCAGGAAGCCTTTTTATGTTTTGTATTTCAGCTTCCTTTTAAGTTTCACTGGAATAATGAATGACATGTCTGGGGATTGTATTAACAATGGTCTCCACATTTGCCACAACATTGATAATATTGCCATTTATTGTCCACTGCCCTCCACATTTTGCTGGTCTCAACTGCATGAAGGGTATGTGGCTTGCAACAAGTCTCTCTTCCAGTTCTGTCATTCCTGTTAATACAGGGGGTAACTACGGAAACGACATTCCATTCACAACTGCAAATGTGGGCACCCCAGCATTTGTCATTTTGCTATCTTCTTGGTGAAAAGTCCCTGGAAGACATGTGGTGGGACAAGTTTGTGGAACTGGATTTTCTTCTACATCATTTGCGATTTTAAGCAAAAGGACACAATAACTCATTCATACAATGTACACTGTATTTCTTTTTTTGTACCAACAATCTGGCAATAACTTGTTATTAATCAGTTACAACCGACGTAACTTATTACAAAGTTTTGGTGCTGGAATATTTAATATGTGGAAACCTGATCAAGGCACTGCCCATGGCAAATTATCACACTTTCCTTGGATATGCGTAGTAACAGAGTTATTGAATAACATGGCTCATTGATCATGGCTAGATGCTGGCATTGTTTTGGAAAACTGTGGCAATGCAAAGTCTAACATTTGGAATGAATAAGATATCTGGCACATTGATCAAGGCATAGACTGTGGCACTTTTCTTGGCAATATGTGGTAAAACATAGATATTCTATGATAATTTACTCAAAAATGTGACCCACAAAACATGGATAGGCAGTGGTACAATTTTGGCAATGTATTGCAATAAATACAGATGCTGCATAGTGTTAATATTTGGCAAATGTACAATTTTTGCTGCCAAACGTGGTCAGCGGTCAGTAAAATAAAAATGAAGTTTTTACGGTCAGCGGTCAGTCAAAATCAAGCTTTTGACAGTCAGCCGTCACTATACAAAACGCAAAAAAATCTGTGGTAACAATGGTTAACGGCCCTTCTAAAAATGTGCGGTCACTTCAAACGGAATCAAAGCAAGATTTGACGACACCGGCATGCAGACGTCAGATCAATTTTCTATACTGGAAGCGTAAATTTACCTAACTTGGAAACGGCCATAAAATCAAATATAAACCCCGGTAATATCACTCACCGTCGGGCATATGTTCTTAAAAGGTCTTTAGGCTAATATTTGGAGGAAATTTGTGTGTTATCATGCTTCAAAGTGTTAATATTATTCCTTCAACTTCGCACGTGTTTACTCGCAACAGCGAGGATGCGTCCATGTTGACCTAGTTGCATGATGCATCATGGGAGTTCTTTCCTTTTTTTTTATTTTGGTTCCGACCGCGTACGGAAATTACCGACGTTCGACGTTCATAAACACAACAACGTGGTTTTGTGAAGCGATTACAATGAAGCACGAGCGTATTTTCAGGTACAAATAATGATGGAATCTGTTAATCTATATCGCCAAAGCAGCCAGTTGTCATCCTTTTTATAGTGGTTTAAATTTAAACTGCTAGCAACCAAATTGACCGCACCGATCATCGCAATTTTTTTTGCCATGACAATGCCGCAAGGCCATTTCACTGTGTGGCAGTGGTCGACCCAAGTGTTGACAAATGAACAACTCTCAAAAGTCTAATCCCAATAAAATTCTATTACCATTCCCCGTTGCCTCATCCTCTATAGTTACCACAACATTTGTCCCCAGAAGTGTTTGCGTCAGACCTGTTTACTTCTACGATTTCTCTGTAGTTTCTACGGAATTTGAATGCAAAATACGCTCCATGGATCAGCCATCAATTTCTACACCTACGCTTGCGAGCAAAATTTTCGATATAATTTTCGCATTCTATTTTTAAATTTTGGGCCAGTAATTTCCATAGGAGCATGGTATTGTTCAGTCAGCCTGAGCACTGAGGATTTAAGAAGCCCTGTGCCAGGCCAGCCAGTGATGATGCTTTAGAAGTTGTTGCAACTTATTGACAGCTGAGCGGATTAGCGTTCCCTTTGAAGTCCAGTCAAACGCAGGTCCCGGTGGGCCATATTTGCAAACCTGTTGTGACCGGTCACTTGCTGTATGCGGTCACTTTTACTTGGCAGAAGGGGGGACCGCATACAGCAGGTACTACTGTACATTGATCAGTGATTAGGCGCCTATTAGCGTTGTTTACCTCAGTTTTAGCGGCACTGCAGCACGGCTATTTTCACCGTAAGAGGAACGTTATGATTGGCGCAATAAGCCTGATGTGACCTACACCATGACAGGGAGGAGTGCGAACACGTATTTGGTTGCGATGAGAAGGAATCAAAATAACTTTGGACGACGAACCCCTCCCGAGGCATATATCCCTTTGCATGATTGGATTAGAGTCACGGCCAAGGTCGCCGAAAATTGGCGCGAAAATAGTAGTTCCCGGTTGATATTCATGCAAGCAATGTGGGGAAACAAAATTGAACTCGTTTACAGATGACACGTCATTCACAGTAATACTTACATGGTTGTTACACTGTTTCAACAAATATTGTGAGTCTTTGTTTCACTGCTGCATAAATCACCATGTAACAGCTGCCATACAACGGGACTATATGCACTCGATGCAAGATACTAAAACGGCGCCTCTTCACTCATTGGCAAAAAACAAAGAATACAGTTTTTTTCTGCACTACTTGAACGAACTATGTTCTCAACCTCTTCATATTAACACAGGCCACGATTTATAACTATAACGCATTTTTTTTAAATCAGGAGCTGTGGTTTCCAGGCTTTTCTGACCCCCCAACAACCATCCCATAGGATAAGTCGGTGGCAAGGTTTAAAGACCCTCGCCCCCCCCCCCCCCCAAAAAAAATAGGTGCTAAGTAGCATCACCAAAATATAAAATAAATGCATGGGGGATCGAAGGAACTGGTTGACTTGTGACACAACTTAATCATGGCTATTTTACTTCCTCTTGAGATTTAGGTAACGTTACCGTTCTTAGCAGCACGGAAAAACACACTTCCTTGCGTTGTTGGCCAACGGAAGGACCCAACATCAAAATATCTGTGTCCTCTGACCAGATAATATGGTCTATCGATCAGAATTATTGCTCATTCTTTAAAATTACATTTAAGTGATCTATGTGCCAAACGCTTGTTCCAGATATTTCATAGAGATTTTTTTATGATCTTCAAGTTGCAGAAAACTTACTATTGCTCATTCTTCAAAATTACATTTAAGTGATCTATGTGCCAAACGCTTGTTCCAGATATTTCATAGAGATTTTTTTATGATCTTCAAGTTGCAGAAAAACTACCCTATGATATTTCCATATTTATATATATATATATATATATATATATATATATATATATATATATATATATATATATATATATATATATATATATATATATATATATATATAATGCCTTCTATTTTTGCACCTTCATCTGTAGAAAAATGAGCAGAACAAAGTTTCCACTGTCTATCGACGACAGAAATATATGGCGGAAAAATGTATGAAAAAGAATGAATATTTGGTAAAACAGCATGTCTCTATTCACACACAAACATAAATAATTGGTAGGTAGGTAGGTAGGTAGGTAGGTAGGTAGGTAGGTAGGTAGGTAGGTAGGTAGGTAGGTAGGTAGGTAGGTAGGTAGGTATACATTTTTCTGCCTGAACGAAACAGTTGTGCCCATAGCAAGCAGCATGGATTATATCCCGATATCAGAATTTAGAATAGGAAGGTCGTGGAGCAGACTGTATCAGGAACTTATTATTGTAAACAATGAATTTTCAAAGCGATAAGTGACTGATGGAAAATTATGCGTACTTATTTTAAATTTTTGTATGAAAATGGGAAACATCATCGGCCCGGGATCCTTGGCAGCCATGTTTTTCTTACCTTCCATTGCTGAGCACATATTTCATTTAAGGGTGTGTGTCAACACACACTTTTTTGGAATTCTTTCTTTCTTTCTCCTTTCTTCTTTACCAGCAAATTTGTCCGACACTTTTCTCGGACACTGTTATACATAGAAACTCCAGACTTGGTATGAATGGACCTCCAAACAAGGAGTTTGACCGTTTTATACAGAGAAATGAGGATGTTTAAAATTATGTAAATTAGGGGCATTGGAAATTTTTAATCTTGAATATCTTCAAAAGTATAATAGATAGAGATGTCATTCCAACTTCTACTAGGGGGTTATTGACTACTGCGCATGTAATGAATCTAAAGCAAAAGGAGCCATTTAAATTATGCTAATTAGCAGCATTTGAAATTTTAAAACTTGAATATCTTAAAAAATTATTATAGATAGAGATGTCATTTTAACTTACACTAGGGGGTTATTGACCATTGCGCATGTAATGAATCGAAAGCTAAAGAAGCCATTTAAATTATGCTAATTAGCAGCATTTGAAATTTTAAAACTTGAATATCCTCAAAACTATTGTAGATAGAGATGTCATTTTAACTTCTACCAGGAGGTTATTGACCATTGCACATGTAATGAATCTAAAGCAAAAGTTGTAGCCATTTAAATTATGCTAATTAGCAGCATTTGAAATTTTAAAACTTGAATATCTTCAAAACTATTATAGAGATGTCATTTTAACTTCAACTAGGGGGTTGTTGACCATTACGCATCTAATAAATTTAAAACAAAAGTTGTAGCAATTTAAATTAGATGCCAATTAGCAGTATTCGAAATTTTCAATATTGAATAACTTCAAAGCTATAATAGATAGCGATGCCATTCCAACTTCTACTCCTGTATTATGGAATAGTTGTACATTGATATACCATGTTCAGTTTAAAAGCTTTGTCATGTAGGAGAGTACCGGCTGCCCGAAGGGTACGGCGGCTTCGCTGAGGCACAATGCGGGCGTATACTTAATACTTACACTTATAAGTTTAAAAGAAGTGATGAAAAAAGGTATAAATTTTCGGATATGTCCTAAGTTGAACATTGACAGTATTTTTCAGGATACATGTGATGCATTTGATTCCTACTGTATGAAATGGGCAAAGAAAGAAAATATGGAATTCCAGAAATTTGAAGGATGGTCATCAAACTTGAAGAGAGTCTTTAGAAATAGAATTTATCGTTACAAATCCCACATTAAGAATTTCTGTACGGTTAATCTAAAACAGCCTAAAGTTTCAAAACCAGTCAAAGAACTACAACAAAGATTTGTAATTACTAACATTGATAAAGCAGGTAACAATTTTGAGATCATGTGCAAAAAATATTATCTGGATGTTTTGGGAAAAAAAACCTTGGTATTAACAATATTTCAGACATAAGAGGAAATGACGTATATAAATTACACAATCCATTGATAATGGGATAGATGCACATAAAGATGAGATGAAAAGGAATTTTACAGTCAAAATTTCTGAAGAGGTCCCCTCTATTCCACTTTTGTTGTGGATACCAAAATTACATAAAAACGGTTTTAAATCTAGATTTATTGCTGGTGCTTCAAAATGTACAACAAAACAATTATCAAAAGAAGTAACGGTGTGTTTGACTGCAATTAGGAATCATTTCCGTAAATAATGTCATGCAATTTCTAGAAACTGTGAAATAAATTGTTTTTGGAGTATTAGCAATTCTTCCGAGTTTGTATCTAAAATCAAAGATGTAAGAGCAAAAAATATCAAATGTTTTGATTTTTCTACACTCAAGACAAATATACCCATAGATGAAGTCAAAAGTTCCTTTTCTAAATTAATAAACAAACTGTGTAAACATAATGGTAAACCATACATAAATATTAATTCATATACGAAGAAAGCATGTTGGTCACACAATAAATATTCAAAAAGTACCGTTAAATCTTACACTGTTGAAACTTTGATAGATGCTACAAAATTTCTTTTGGTTAATACTTTTGTTCAATGCGGACCATTAGTTTTTCAACATCTAAAAGGCATTCCAACGGGTAGCAACTGCTCCCCGTTACTGGCAGATTTATATTTAACCTGGCTTTAATTTAAGTATATGGATAAATTGATGAAAAGGGCTTTCAAATGGCTACAAAATTGTCAAACAACGCAAGATATATTGATGACATCGCTTGTGTAAATGCACAAAATTTCAGTGAAATATCTAAAGAAATTTACCCAAAAGATATCCCTTTGCAGGGTAACAATTCAGATGGTTTCAGAGATGTAATGACTACTAGGAAGTGGTTCTGGACAAAAACACACAAATACATTTCTGGACTGGATATTCGGATCACTAATGACAGGTTTTGTATTAAAGGCTATCACAAAATAGATGAGTTTAACTTTGAAGTAGCTAACTATCCTTTCCCGGACAGTAATATTTCGGAAGCTATTGGATATAATACGTTTTTGTCACCGATTTTGAGATTTGGTCGTATTTGTTCTGAATTTCAGGACTTTGCACCTACAAACAAATTTATTTACAAAAACTTGAGTCAAGAGGATTTAAAGATGTACTTTTGATCAAATATTTCTACAAATTATGCTGTAAATATCCCAAGATGGTTAGAAAGTTTGGCTTCAATAATTTTAGAGATTTTAGACTTGCCTGTTTTGCTACTTGATTTTATATTTTGGCATCATTCGGTTTTAATGTTCACCTCTCAGACATTTTAGGCTACCTTGTTTTCTCTTAAGTTAAACCCCCACGGGCTATCGGTAGCAGGCAGCGGCCTACGACAGTTACAAGCTTCCCCAATTGTACTTGATATCTGGTTAAGAAATTTTATATTTTTATTGCATTCTCTTAACTTAAATACAAACGACTTTCATTATTTTCTGACTTGCCCTATAAATTTTGCTGTTAATATCCAAAGATTGTTAGAAAGTTTGGCTACAATAAATTTACAGTTTTTAGACTTGTCTGTTTTGCTACTTAATTTTATCTTTATGCATCATTCTGTTTTAATATTCACTTTCTGACATTTTAGGCTTACATGTTTTCTGTCAGGTGAACTCCCCCCTGGGGGGGGGGGCGATCGATAGCAAGCGGCGGCCTACAACAGTAACAAGTTTGCCTAATTGTACTTAAAATCGTGATAAGGAAATTGAATTGATTACATGTTTCTGGCATAAATACTATATTAAATAAATGACTTCCATTCTTTTCTGACATGCCTAAATGCACATTTACTCAATATTAGGAAATTACTCAAAATTTGACATTATTTTCTCAAATGCTACAAACCTAACACATTGTGTTGAAACATTGACTCGGGGTTGGCAGTGAAATAGAGATTAATTGTTTGGAGACTTTCAAAGTGAGGAGTAGGTGTCATCTTGGAGTTTGTTTTACATTTCTGGTGCAGGATGTCCATTGTTGCAGTCCTTGTTAGGATTTCCCTCGCTTTGTACAGGTGTTCTAGCTGCAACTGTTTATTTTACAATCACTGGAACAGATATAATGCCCCAGTTTGTTTCTACTTCAGTTATACACTGGCAGGTGGTTTAACTAGGATAAGCTATCTAGCTAGAAAGGATACATACTGGTTCAGGGGAGAGTCAAATTGTTCTTATCTGAACCTGTACTGTACAAATTTAGTAATTATGTTTTTTTTGACAGGTAGTCTTCTTCCATACTAAAGCTCCGCATTTATAAGCAAAACTCCACGTATTTAGCTAATTCATCATTTGCCAAGTTCATATTTATTCATGATTATCTGAGTTGTCTTTGCTGAATATTTAGCTAAGACAAGGAGCTGCTACTCAGAGAGACATGCACGGATATAGGCTCCGAGACATGTTCTGAGTAGTTACCCGCTGACGACCCTTTAATTTATTTGGGCTAATACAGCCTTTGTCAAAGTTTTACAGAGGAACGTGTGCAATATGGACAACAGTACTTCCATACGTATAGTTTATACAGGGTAAGCTTAGCTTATGGAGAGTACAGAGTCCGGACTGCGGAATAGAGTAATGACTACTAGGAAGTGGTTCTGAACAAAACGACACAAATACAATACAAGACTGGGAAAATGAACATCGCATCCGTCTGTGTTATTTGCTTTTTATGCACCCGACGAGTAGGCCTATTTAACAAACCCAGGACTTTATTGGAAGACTGAGTCAACGACTGTTCGGACAGAGAAGACAGTATACTTTTTTTTAATCTTTCATTGCGGGACCCAAGCACGTGTTAGCGTATTGCTCCGATTGGACAAAACCAGAAAAAAAAGGTTCGTGAATTCAATGTGTTTTTTCTCTTACCTGTTGAACTCAGAACTCAGAAATATTTAACTGAACACATTATAAAAACTATAATATAACACCAAAGCTGTTATGTCACAATATCAGAATATTCGACTTTACATAATTGTATGTTAAAACGGTTATCTGTTTTTAGAACATTCTAAGACAATTTTTCCATGGCAGCCACTGTACATTTTTTTTATTTCGAAAAAGCTAGCTCTGTCTGAGACGCGGCGAACATTGCAATGAAAAGACCATAAAGAACATAAAGAATTAATAATAATTGTGCCGTCCTTGTTTTAGGTATGTTGTATTAAAGAGGGTCTATATGAGTAGTTTTTAACTGCTTATATGGTATATTCCAATGGGCAATAAAATGATGATACCTCTAGTTATCCAGTTGGGGGTTTTTTTTGTCTTTGTGTCGATTGAACTTTGCAGTTTTTATTGAGATGTTTCAATCTAATGCCTCTTTACAGACCTTTTCCGGGATGTAATAATTTCCAGTTGGAGCCCCATCAGGATTGGTGTTCAATTTATCGTACATACTTGATTTATCTATATCATTCAAAAAACCGACATGAGAATTCGGGGTGCATAATTTAAGTTTGACATATTTTTTGGTTGGTTCAAATACCTTTACAAAACCTAAGGAAATGAAGTGAGGAAAATGGTCTGTAATACGACTTTTCAGAATACCCGAAATAAGAGATTTGCCAAAATTAGAAAATTTCAGAAGAAAGTTATCTATTAAAGAGCCTCGATGTTCAACATGTCTACTCAGTAATATTATTTGAAGAAAGAAACTAAACGATGTGACAGTATCAAAGTATGTACTGACAATATTTTTCTCGCTTGTGTTTAATAGACCAATGTTAAAATCACCAGCAATAACTACTTCACGATTTTGGTTATTATTTAGATATTCAAGTACATGTACTGCAGTAAATAAGTTTATGAAAGTGACATAATTCTCATTTATACCTCTAGGATGTCTATACAGATTTCCTAGCATTATTTTGTTTTGAATTTTATCACTATTAATTTTTATAAATTGTCTCTCCCGTATATTAGACTCTTTGTAGAGTGTTAATATCATAAAATTATAGCATCCCCTTAAATATATTGCAAAACCACCATGGATTGCACATTTAAACCTTGTGTGATCAGATTGTAGCCATCTAGTTTCAGAAGTGATACACCAGTCTGATTAGGAAGCCATGTTTCTTGTAGACATATTGCACTGAACACACATTGATTATCTTTGGAAATATTCAACTAATATTATATCTGATCGCATTTGACATTTAAAATTAAAGATGCATAGTTTAGGCTAAATATGGTGAATTGGTTGCCCTGTTCTCTGTAAAGTAGTAATTGGATCATAATATGGGGACTTTTGTATTAATTGTGAGTCAAAACTAAAAGATTCGATGTTTTCTTCCAATATATTGTTACGCTTGTTAGTTGGTGAATTTGATTCTATTCCTACTAGGCTTGAGGGGATATTATTATTATTATCATTGTTATTCATCTTATCTTAATAAGTTACATCAAAAATAAGAATATCCCTGAAGTGACTCGTTAGTTATTTAGTAAACGTTGAGTACACCTGTTATCAAAGTTGAAGACAACAATGGATGTTGTGAAAATATTTGGGTTTAGTACAGGCATCGAGTCAAAGAAAAGAAACTATAGGAAAGAACAAAAAAGAAACAAAGTCAGACTGAAGAAGAGCAAAATATCGTTGACGGAAGAGCCATCAACTGAAGTTGTTTTGCACATCATCCGATCTGCTCGTCATATGTAGAGACAAAACTGTCAAAAAGAACTTATCACCTTTCATTTGTCTATTCCATTTCCAAGAATGATATGTGCCGGCTTATGAAAGTCTTTTCGGCACTGAGAAAGGCAATAATGTGGGCAAATAAATTGATAACATGAAGAGACAGGTTCATCAATCTTTTAGCAGACGCCATGAATATTTAGCGCGGTACTTCTATCAGACACAGAAACAATTTTGCGGCGGAATACAATATTGAAATTCGCGGTAAAAAGGGATGGTCCTTAGCTGCGGTATCCAAGCAGACATGACAAAAGATTCAGTGGACCGAGTTAAAGAGAAGTCCTTATTTGATCATAATGCTAATATAATAAACTGATGAACAATGCCTCTTATTGTTTCTTAAACTTGCCAGGATGGAAATCAATGATGTTTTCAACCAGACTGTTCATCGATACTATGGGAATGGCAGTACCATTGAGTCTCTTAATGTATACAGTTCCGTTAGCAGCCCACTTCGTTTATATCATATTGCTCTGCTTAGCTTTTATCGCGAGGAAGAAAAGTTCTGATAGTAGCTTGGCCAAATCTTCATTTATGTAAACATTTAACAGCCTTTCCTGAGTCAACTTCGCGCGTTGAAAATAAAGCTTTCTCTTATCCCACTGGGCCGTGAAAAAATTGACAGGATTCTGCTTTTGTTGGGCTGCTTACTATCAGTCCTAATCGCCGGGAATGTACTACAGAAATATACTTCTAATTTGGAGGCTGCCTCCAACAGAACCTGTAAGGTTGCTCATTTTCCTTTTCTTCTAACCCGCTTATCAGCAAATTGTTGTGCCTGGCGGTAGCTAGCAATTCCTGTTGAATTTATGATTCAGCTAGTTCTTTTTCAATGAAGCTTAGTAGCTCTTGGTGTTTATCAACCGTGGATTCCACATTGCCCGACGAAATTTTGCAGGTTCGAGTTTCTCAGATAGATACGTTTTTATAGTATTCTCAACAACCGTTATTAAGGCATCCTTTACAGCAGTTACAATGTTTCGACTACAAATTGGCTTCTCGTACTGCAAAGCCGATCTGTTTAGGCAGCTCATTGTCATTGTCAGTGTTTTTTCATCGACGCCTGTTTCACTTTCGCTCCTTATATTAACACCTCCTTCGTTTCTTTTACATTTTTTTTGTTTCGCAATCTTTCACTGAGTCAATGCATCTTATCTTAGTGGTTTCGTAACAGGTGAAATCGTCCACAAAACCTAATACCTCGGTACTAGACTCGGAACGACTCTTAAAAAAATGTCCTCAACTGAATGAAATGAATCAGTTTCTTGACAGCTGATCGAGCTACTGGTTCAACTAGGCTCGTTAGACATGTAACGGAGTACAGGTGCTATTGTTTACAAACATCTCAGACATACCGATGTGGGCGTGCCACTGATGTCATCGATGATAAGAAGAGAAAAACCATCCCAAATACAATAAGGAACACGCTAAACACCGGCCATATGTAAGTTTCCATCCATGTTTTCGATGATTCAGTACTTCTCCAACACTTTGCCTCCAACATTAAGGACCATTTACAGATAAAAGACAGAGCTTATCAATTATTCAGCTGCCATTGTTGGCGGATGAATACAATGATCTGAAGGATCTTAAAGGCTGCTTAAAAAACTCGAATAAGCAGTGACACAAGCGCGTGTTCCTCGCTATAAAATTAAAGATTATTTTCGGGACAAATTCAACCCGAATAGAATAAACTGTACCTCCTTCAGGTTCAGTATAAAGTTAAATGGTTTGGGACAGCTAAAAATGACATCTTAAGGGAAAAGCCAGAAGGCACAACTTGCTCGCGTAACGTACACATGAATAAAGTCCTCATTGTAGTATTTATCTATAAAATGAGTGGACAGATTGCGGCCCGGACCGTTAATACTAGAAAATGCGTGAAAACGATGAAATCTTCTGTTCTCGTAGACTATGTGAAACTGGCCGGATAGTCATTGCTTGGGAGTAATTAAGATTGCCCGGATTTTTTACTCAAAGACAAGTGCCTTTGGCGATTTATAAGGGATGTTGTACTCCCAATGGCAGGGTCTTTCATGGGGAAAGGAAAGCTTGAAAATGCCCAGTGCACGTGTCCCCCTTTTATTGGAGCATGCTGGCTGTATAGCCAGGGCCCTAACAGCATACGTTTCGTTGCAATTATGCCATATGGCAGTACTAATTTTTTATTACAGGGATGAAGCACAGAAGGTACACTTTAAGCAGTATTCTTGCATTCTATTTTGATTAACAGATAGGCCAAAATCGAGACGAGAGCACCAACGAGTCATGCATAGGAAGGTCTAAATTCTTACAACCTCAAGTTAAAGATTTGTAAAAGTTGACACCTCAATGGTTTGAAACACATTTATACGATTCAGTTATCACAAAAACATCCTTGCTTGCCAGGTCCTAATTACCAAACCCCTATCGAGTCCCGCTTGGTAATGTTTCGGAGAAATGACTGGTTCGCATTGTGATTGGCTGAAAATACGATGGCTGCCACGTGACAGCCCGCTAACGCACGTCTTTCGGTGTTCTAATTTAATTTTATATCACTTTTTATCACGCTCTCCACCTTTTCTGGATGACAAATACAATAATATCAACATATCCATGCATATTGCATTTATAGTTTCGAAAATTCGTGAATCACCTTAGTGTGTGTGCGGCGTCACACTGTTTACAAAGCTATCCTGCTAACCGGAAGTTCAATGATTGACAGGCGGCCGGGTTAAAGGAATGTTACGAAAAGCGATTAAAAAAATGATATAAAATTGTCTTTAAAGCCAGTTTCACGAATATAGTATAATAGATTAGACATTTCACTATTTGGTAGGGTGGTCACTTGGTTGTGGGAAATTTTCATTTACTCCCCTCAACGTCAAATCACTTCGGTATGTGAAGAATGTGGGTCGTAGTCAGACGTGACGTGTGGATGTAAAAAAAGATCGATTTGGGGTAGATTTTGAAGCCTGAAAATATGAAAAACACGCGTGGTCAGTTATATTTGGGCCGTGGCATTATGGATTTGATGATATATAGATAGCAAAGAGTGTTTGGGGGCCAGAATATTGGTCCAAGTTTCAGGGGGCGTGGCTTCATATTTTCGGGAGATTTTTAAATATGGTGTAATGAGCACTGTTTTAATGGACCACCTTGAAAAAAGAGTCTAGTTGCTCAAACTGGGTACCCTTAAGTGGCAGTAGGTCACAACAGTAAACCAATGTAGGTAACCGGTTAGTTTTCCATCAGTAGGATTTACTCATACTATGGTGGCAAGCCCATGAAATTTAAAGCAACTTCTCATTAATTACACAACGACCACCTGCAATTACCAATACGAGATTCTAGCTGAAAGATCATCGCCAATTCGGATTTCGAAGGTGCCCGATGTCCCCAGGCAAGTTCAACGTAGAACATCCCGTCTGCGTAACTCTTTTCTCCCAGATGTTATCAAATAGTGAAATAACCTGCCTTCCGATATTAAAGATTCGCTTTCTCTACATATTTTCAAATCGAAACTGAAATTTACTCTCATCGCCACAGACATTGTTCCTATGTTCAATCTCCATGGTGACAGACTTGCTAAAATTGGCCATACGCAATTACACCTAGGATTCTCTAGACTAAACTCCGACCTTCACAAAGTTAACATCCTTCCTGACCCATCCTGCGCCTGTTCTTATCCCACTGAAGACTCCAAGCATTTCCTACTCATCTGTCCCTATGACATTGTTCAGAGAAACAATTTACTTAATACTGTTATTCCTTTGATTGCTCGGGGGGTTAGCCCGCATCTTATAATCCATAATGGTAGTCATAGGTTAGTTGAAATATTTCTCCATGGCAGTAACGAGCTTTCTAACTGCCTAAATATCCAGTCCGTGATGCTCTCCAGCAGTACATTATTGATACCAGGCGCAAGGAGTAAATGTTTCCGTTACTGTTACTGTAAGGATCATCAGTTGGACTATGCAAATTTATTTGTATCACACCTGTTTCTTTATTGAGTAAATATTGAACTCAACTTCATACTGGTTTAATTTGTATCTTATAGGTAATCAAATATTGATATTCATACAGAGTTTACACATATATTACACATTGGTAACATTTGTATTTCCATATTATCCTTGTACATACCTACTGTGTGTCCCCGCGTTCTGGAGAGCCCAGGTATTAGTCATCTCGATATACTATAGGGCTATCCAGACTAAATAAATACGTTTAAACTAAACTAAATACAGTAGGGCAAGTTCACTTTACAACTTTGTTTCCCATTGGGCAAGTTAACTCATTCCACCCTGATGACGCTTTTTCCCGCTAATATCTAAATGTCGTCTGCTAATTGTATTTTACTAATTTAGGGATTATTTTTCAATATTTTGGATGAAACTTGCATGGAAGATCATTCCAAATTATATGCCCATGGTCAACAGCTTTCCTTGGCGCGCTCTGGGCGCATTGCGCCCAGAGCGCGCCAAGGAAAGCTGTTGACTCAGTCTTCTATCAGGGTGGAATGAGTTAAAGAAAAGTGATTCAAGATAATCAAGAGCTGACAATTTTTCTCAGTTGTTAAAAAGCTAAGTCTTTACTGAACAGGTAAACAACCACTGTTGCACAATTCACGGCTAGTTATACGTCAATAGGAGCACTGATTGGTTCCAACTGATCTTGTGGCCAGGTTCAAATACCTTTGTCATTGTTTACCATGTAGTAAGAAATGTGCAACCCGGCAGTTAAGATATCTTAAATCATGTGGCCATTTGTGATCGACAAAGCCCCTGAAAAAGGTACAAAAAACACAGGGAAGAAAAGAATAGAATCTGAGAGATGTTGCTGGTGTTGCATTGGGAGTGACTTTCAACATTTTGGATGAATATAGCCAGTTCATATTCTGTATGGAGAGACAATGACGCCACATGAGGGTGCTGATATTCAAGGTGTGGTATTAGAATGATGCCATGAAACCCAAGACTGTTCCACCATATTTATTGTTAAGTTAGCTGTTTTGTGTGACAATTTGAGGAATCTCAGGGCAAGTGGAGCTAAAGTGTAGCTTGCCCGCAGGGCCTGTTACAAAATAAAGTTAAATTCTAACCCTGATCGGATATACTTAATCCAAAGAATAGTAATGTTATTTACAATTTCCATTACTGCGTCTCCTTTGTAAAAACTATATCAGTTAACATTCTTGTATGCTCCGTATAACGAACATTTGGACTTTGTGGCATTGACATTGAACAAACGCTCAATAATCCATGGCCACAGAGTCAAATCTGTGTCCTTGTAAATCACCATGGTCATTATGCTTTACAATTTCAACCAGAGAGATCTATCTATCCTACTCAAGGTCTACACGTCGTTTGCAATGCCGAAGCAGTCCAAGAAAAAAACGTCAACGACAGAACAGGACAGGAACAGAACTGACCAAGTGAGCCATATTTTATCTGTTTTGCAAACCAAGCTCACTGGAAACTTTCGTTGCCAGGCTTGAAGTCCTGGGGCCCCGAAGACCCGCCTCCATGACGTCACGCTTTGAAACCCGATTGTCGCTTTCGCTGTTTGACAGAGCGCTGAAGAAAGGGTTCCGTACTCCAAAGGCTCTTTTATTCATGTGATGGGATTGATTGGCAACCTCACAAAATGTTTAGGGACATCATGTTTACTCTATATTGTACAAATGTCAGCTCAACTTGAGGAAACGGTGCTTTAGAGTCAAATAATCATCAAAAGCCTTTGAAACTCGCTTTCTCAGAAAGGATAATAGGATGAGAACCCCACGTGGGAACCGTTATTCCAAGAAATCGGCTGGTCGAAATTCAATCGGGTAAACTGCCTTTGATTTTGTAATGTCTGAACTGCAAAACTGTATATAAGCGATTTTCAAAATTTTATTTTGTTATTTTGAGATGAAGAAAATGAACATCCTGTAAATCAAAGGGAAAACTGAAATGTCAAACTTTAAGGATGAATGACAGTAAAATTACACCAAATATAAACAAGAGGCCCATGGCTTTATGCTCTGCTGACCAGCATCACCAAAAAATCATTTTCTGAAATGTTTTTCTGGAGGCTCAATTCTCTTTGCCATTGATGTCCAAGCTACACCCTACCATTACAAAATCACCTGTTTCAACTTTACAGGCTTAATGATCTCATAAAATAGGTCACTGACATAACATAACATGCTAGCACTCTATATGGTCTATATATCCTATACATATGGCTAGTCTAATCCAATTACTTTTCGAGAGATGAAATTTTTTATCTTAAAACACATTTTGGCTCATTATTTCTGTCAAATTATAGGTGGCGCCACTAGTATCACAAGCAATTTAGACTTTGACCCACGACCTCCTCCACTATCCCACTAAATTTCATGATCTATCAAACATTACGGATGCTAGAGTGTTCATAAGATTTTCACGTTTTGGCCCACATATTACATAATAGTGCAGGTGCCACTACTAATATCTCACTCTACCTAGATTTTCATACACTTGGCAAGTCCTGAAACTTATAAAAGGCTGTCTTAAAAACTGTGTTTGTGGACTAGATCGCGCTCACAAGCAAAAAGTTTACGGACGGACGGACGGACATGAGTGATCACAAAAGCTCTGCGACCTTTGATCGGCAGAGCTAAAAATCACAACAAGAGTTTTTTGTTGCCAATATGTTACGATTCTGTCACAAATGATAAGTGACCTTTTTTCAACATTTAAGCTATGGTTTGCGGTCAACTTACGATTGTTTATTCAACAATTCAATCAACATCACAGCAGGGGGGAACATACTCAACATCAGGAAGGATGTGTGTCTCGGACATTTTTATACAATACCCTATTTTAATCCTACACCAGATGTAAAAAGGTACCGTTTCTTAATCCTGTAATGTGTTGAAAGGAGTGCTGCACTAATGCATCCTGGTGCATTTTGGAGACCAACATTCCAATTAAAAAAAATGCATATTCTTACTTCCCACAAAAATTCTCCCGAAGCACTTATACGAATTATATCCTATATCTCCAGCCTATATCCAAGATATGTACATTTGTTTGAAAAATGAATAAGACATTCAGTTCAGTTAGGCTACATAATTGTTACCCCTATCCTGATCCAGCTGCGTACATTTCTTTTTTTTTTTTTTGGGGGGGGGGGGTCTAATCCTGGGAGTAATGAAAACAGGGCCTTTCCCGCGGCACATACCCAGTACAATCTTACATTGGAATACCCCCCCCCCCCCGGCATCACAGATATCCAAACACGGGGTATATAAATTGTTTGGACATGACGGCTGCATATATATTATGATATGTTATCCTGATGCCTATACACTTTGAGCTATGATCGATTAAATTGGGGGGGGGGGGGGTCTAGCTGTCCTCAAACCCGATTAAAGTTAAACTTCAGATAATTTCTAGTTGAGGGACACACCTGCCAACGGACAACGAAAATTTGTCGATTCTGCCAAATGCCTTTAAAAGATCCCGTGGGGTGCATTGAGCTCCTACCCTGTGCGGTGTGTGAGTTCTGGGTACTGGTGGGCTCTCCACTGATGACACTGATAGAAGTGTCCCTTCAAGTCTGATCGGAATCCCGCCCAAAACATTATTCCCATGCGTTACCTGCTCGACGAGCAAGGGGTGGCTACCCCCGGGTGGCTACCTGAGTAGTAAGCCATTCTCATCCTCACCTGGAGAAAATAAAGCGAACCCCTTTGTTCCTCCGTAAGCTGCCCCGGCGATTGCTTGATGCTGGCAGGCTTGCGTGTCTTGGGTCGTTTGATCGCGCGGTTATCCCTCGCCGTATCACGCGGCGACGCTCTTCGCTGTCCGCTGATCTGGTGGCCCTTCCTTGTACATTGGCCCCGTCCGAACGGCGACGAGCTTTTACGTTTTGTCCCCACTGACCATAGTTTTAAGGATGCAAGCTCTTCTGAAATATGTATGAGGTATAAATCTAGGAAAAATCTCCTTCACCAGCCCAAAGCGGTACCTGCATTGGAAGCTGGCTGTCACCCCAACACCATCGTTGTTTGCCTGTGTCAAGCTGTGATAAGGGTGTGTGTTATCACTTGTTTTCGCTCTGGTGATTTGTGTCATTTGTTTTAGCGCTGGTGATTTGATCAATATTGAATATAGTTTTGTTATCTGGCCAGTGATTCTGTGATCAGATACACGTATGTGCATTCGGTCGGGAAAACACAGTGTACAAAATTGAAATTGGCACGTCCTGAGATAGGGGAAAACACAACAACAAACAAACAAATTAATAGAAAAGATTTGCTTCTAAGCAAATCTGTGTGGCTTCACAAGTTGTAAACATTAAATGGTGCAACTTTCTTTTCATTATTCATTGGACATGGTTATAGAAATAATATAAATTGCAGTGGGGAGTGGCAAAGCAGACCTAAGACCTTTGACTGGTGGACTAAAGCCCTTGCACAGATAGTCAAATGGTTGGAGAGTCAAGAAGGCAAAAGTGTTCTAGGCATGTGGTCCCAGCATATTGTTTAAAGATGCGCAGCAAAAATTAGGCTGCTCAGCTGGCTCTCAGGCCATTTCTGTATCTGGATGGTCATTATTCAACCTGATGTGTAAGATAAGCATTTATCCACACATGACAGTTAATTCACCTTTTTTAATGTGGTTTACCTTCCGTCGTTCGCCCCCCCCCCCCCCGCCCATTAAAGGTCAAAATATGTAATGCAACCGAGTCATGCAATACAATCTTCAAAGCCTTTGGTACCGGTACTTCACATTCCATTGATCTTGTGGCTACATGAGATTTTCAAAGTCCAAATGACCTTGACCTTTTTCATTTAAAGGTCACACACAGAATTACAAAAATATACAGTGTTACATGTTCTACAATTTAAGCCCAACATGATCCAAATAAGATGAAAATTGACCAAGTTATGGCCAGATGAAAATTTCAAAGGGCCAAATAACCTTGACCTTTGACTTTTAGAGGTCACATGTACATTTCACAAAAGTGCAGTATTGCAATACCTACAATTTGAGTTTAATATGATTAAAATTAGATGAAAATTTACCACGTTACGGCTAGATGAAACTTTCAAAGGTCCAAAGACCTTGACCTTTTAGCTTTCGGGGTTACCTGTTAATTACAAAAATTGCAAAGTTGCAATACAAAAAAGTTGAGTCCAACATGATTAAAATTGGATGAAAATTGACCATGTTATGGCTGGATAAAACTTTCAAAAGTCCAAATGACATTGTCCTTTAGAGGTCACATGTATATTACAAAAATGTGCAGTGTCACAGTATCTACAATTTGAGCCCAACATAGTCAAAACTGGATGAAAATGTACCGAGTTATGAAGAGAAAATTTCGAACGGCATAATGACATTGACTTTTGACCTTTAGAAGTCGCATGTAAATCACAAAAATGTACAGTGTTACAAACGTATGAATTGAAGTTGGATTGGCACCTGTACCTATTACAGTTTTTGAGATATTCAAGATTTCAATTTTCAAAAAGCCGTAATTTCCGTAATTTTCAAAACCGTCAAGCCTCTTTACGAAAACTCAAGACTTCATGTACATGTATGCAGGTATAATCATACCAAGTTGGAGTGGAAATTCTACGTACAATAGTTTTCAAATGAAATGTCGGACAAATTTGCCTGTAAAGAAATTAAGAAAGAAAGAATTCCTAGAAAAACAGTATGTCTGTGTTGGCACACAGACATTATTAAAAAAAAAAAAAAAGACTTCCAACAGTATCACATCCTGGTTCTACGTATCTAACCAGAGTCTCAGAGAGCGGTCACTGCTGTGGCCGCTCTCTGATCTGACTCAGCGCGTTCACTGTTACATTGTTATTCCCACAGTTGTTTCCGACTGGGCGCCATGTAATGATCGCTCGTAAAAAATGTAAACGGGCTAAACATTGCATACAAGTTTGACATTGAGCACATTATTCCACACGCAATTACAGTTTACAATCTTAATATTTTAGTAGTGTTCGTGCGGGTCCAGTCATATCCCAGCTGTCAACATAAAAAGTCGGCATGTACGAGCATACATAATTCCGCGGATCAACAGTACAGTTGTACCATGGACCTATTATAATAGGTCCATGGTTGTACATCGTCATGGCTCATGCTTCGGTCTGTGAATTATAATGACTCGCATGCCATGAACATGGCCATCGTGTGTGCATGTTGCTATAAATGTTGACTTACTGTCCGGTCCTTTCTTCTGCCACGTATCTGTTCCCATTTGTGGTACATGTACCACATGCATATACATGTACGCTGCTCCTTTTCCGCCATGTTTTCTCATCCAAGTCATGCGTCATATCGTTCCCCAACACGATGGGGATTCCCACACTTCGATCTCGGACGGTCATGGGCGCAAGTTTACCTGTGAAATGACACAGAAACCATATCCTCGCTGAACCAGTTTTTCGGCCTTGTGCTTGTGACCCGCTTGTGATACGTTTCTCTATTTAACATTGATATTACGTATTTCCAGGAATATTGAAAATGCATGGGTGGATCAAGTCTTTTCTGGCAGAGGTGTTCGAATTCGAGTGCCGAAGGCGGAGGCGGGGAGCGCGGGGGGGGGGGGGGGGCTCCCGGAAAATTTTTGAAAAATTGATACCCTAAGAGACGTTTTCCTGGTATTTGAGACTTTTTTTTTCACATCGACAATCTGATATCTGAGACACACAAAATTCGCTAAACTGGACGTTCCTTTAGCTTTAATATTTCCTTTCAGGGTATGGCGTACAGGGTAAGATAAGTCCCAAACCGTTTACAGGATGGCAGGGCCAGTGCTTCAAAATTTCTACCGGTCATGGTCTGCCCCCACTCATTCCGGTGAACATATTCAATGTAGCTGCACCTACATAATGACTGTAGTTATTTCGTTCAAGTTGGTTCATCACACATTTTTGCGTCCACAATATTAAAATCTATACAGTGTAAGTCTACATTTTGGCGAGCTCTGTTTCTTAAATTTAAAATGCCAGTGGATACAAATATCATCTTCAAGACTGAAAAAAAAGTTTATTGTATCCGTATGATTCCTGGGACTGCCACTAGCATTCATTTATGTATTGAAAGCAAAACCATAGAACGCCGATACAACCAAACTAGAAATGAACTACAAAGATCTAATAATTTTACTAGTACTGTATATACTCCTATAGTTAGGCTTCTGAAAGCCAAAATTCGAGTTCCTAAGTAACTTAAGGTATCAAGATACAAATATGTACATCTTCGTTTTTGCTGCCTTTTAAAATTTTGGTGTAGCTTGAGGGTAGTATATGGTTTTGAAGTTGCAAAATCTTCCTCTATCAGTTAATTTGGTGCACCTACAGATCAACGAAATGTTGTGCTAATTGAATAAACGTTCTAACATAAAAGACCTAGACATAGGAAGAAACGTATTTTAAATTTATCTATTGATCAGTAAAATCCAGTCTGAAGTTCTTAAAATGATGCGCTTTTGTTCTGAAACACCATGAACCTGAAAAGTGTCCTCCAACTTGTCCCTATTACGCCCATATTGCAATATAAGTCTTCTAATTTGGAAGATTTAACTTTTGGTGTGCAAATAAGCAAATTTTAAATTTGTAGTCTCACAATTTTTCACCTAATGCAGACACGTACTGATTCAGGTACCTTGTTAAGTTTCATAGCATTTTGAAGACATGGACCTTGTTTTCCCTGTTTTTCCATAGGGTGCTATTCTTACACACACAAAATAAAAAAGAAAGCAACTTCAAAGCACTTCCCTGTGTTTCACCATATTTAATAATTAGCATAATAATTCTTGGATATGTGCCCCAACTGATAGATTGAGACTAAACAATTCCCAAAAGTATATACTTACATTAAATAAAAAGAAAAGACGAAGAGAAAAACAGCTCTAAAGTTGTACCAAATGAAACTACACGGACACGTATCAGGATACGTTAAGATGCAAAATGACTGGCCTCCTGTATTATAATCATGTGTGACTGAATTAGCGATCTGACACATCTGTCGTTGGTTTAAAGATAAAATGGACAAAAGTCATAACCATAATGGCAACATCAGTAGAATGAGTTGCAACACTGCGTAGACCAAGCCTTTGATGTAATATATAGCAGTTTAATACCAAAAAAGTACACAGAATGTATATTTAAACGTAACGATTATACAAAGTATGAACAGTTTAAAGATCATAGATGTTTAGACATACCCCCAGCCAGTAAATTTAATTTGAAAGCGGTGGTAATAGGCCAAGCTGTTTGATTTTATCTTCGAATGGTTTATCATCATCATCATCATCATCATCATCATCATCATCATCATCATCATCATCATCATCATCATCATCATTTAACATCGCAGAGGGGGATTCGATCAAACTCCCCGACCCCCCCCCCCCCCGATCCGCCGGTAAAAATTCAGCTCTACAAATAATCACAACCCAACAAAGTTTTCCTGAAGGTCGGGAAATGTTTCCAGCTAAGATTTATATAGAAGAAGCTTTTTTTTTCAAAATTATTGGGCCATTATTTGTCATCGACATTTGCCGCTCGATCGTTGTTCTTGCCTCACCCAGAGCTTGAAACGTTACCCAAGTTGTTGCTGAACACGTAGCAGCAAGCAAGAGTTGCAGAGCAGTATTGCATCACCAAAAGACCTAGAAGGGGCAGGTCACTTTACACACACACACACACACACACACACACACACACACACACACACACACACACCACACACACGGTGGGGGGGCGGTCCCTCCCCCTCCCCCAAAAGTCTTTTATAGAAACTTCAAACTTGTCTGAAGCAGACATTAAAAGCAACGAAGCACTGGACTCGATCCACATGAGAGAGAGAGAGAGAGAGAGAGAGAGAGAAAGAGAGAGAGAGAGAGAGAGAGAGAGAGAAAGAGAGAGAGAGAGAGTTGTCTAATGGTCTAAAACTTATAGGATATACATATATACATTGTCATATATTATTATTATGACGAAAAGTCATTCGTGTTGGACTTTCGACCATTAGTATAATTTATAATCCCATTACGATATTTCTATATGCGATATATATATATATATATATATATATATATATATATATATATTCCCTGTGTAAACAAGAGACCCATATGGGCCTCATGCTCTGCGGACTTAAAATCAGATGACCATCATGAAAAATAATCTCCTGATACGCAATCCCACCGGAACCTTGAAAAAGTAGTTCAAGGTCATCCACAATATATGCATTATCAAACTTCCATATGATCAAGCCCACATTTGAGGTGCATTTAGTATCATTAGCTGTATTCTTTCAGAACCTATGGAATTCAGTGTGCTTTACGTTAGTGTTTGATGACGTTGACAAATAGGTCAGGGTCACCCGAAAAATTTACAGAATTTGACCGTTGGCCTAGCACAAATTCGGTGTTAATTTTGTAGTTCTATAGTAGTACGTCCAGTATCCAGACACTTGTATACAAGTGTCTGGAAACTGGACGTACTGGGTACACAAGTTAAGATGCAATCATTATCACAAAGACAAAATAGGTTCCTGAAATGCATTCCCTCCGTGACCTTTTCAAAATACAAGTCATTCATATAATGTGTTATCAGACTTCCATATTAAAGGCAAAATGATACCAAATGTACTACACATTTTTCGTACTTCTTAACCTTATTTCTTCTCAAAATGTTGAATCTAATGTGTTTTCCACACGTTTTGGTCCGTATCTTCGATAAACAAATTTCAGAGCGTTTTCGTCCCTTTTTGCTCGACCGACATTCTAACCAAGTTTCGGGATGATTCATGAAAGAAAATCCGAAAAAACAGCCCTCTCAAAATTGTCACATTTTGGTCCATATATTACATAATACTGTATGTGGTTTCACCAATGTTGAACTCGAGGTACACTTTTATACCCTTTATAACTCTTGAAAGCTGTATGTGTTAACTTAACACTATGGAGTAGATCGCACTCACACACACACACACACACACACACACACACACGAGAAAGAAAAAGAAATAACTAGAAAAGATGATTTGCTGCATAGCAAATCAGTGCGTGTGTCTTCAAAGCTTATTGCTGCGTACTAGTCCATAACATAGGAGTAAAAGTTGGAATGGCATCTCAATTGCTACAACTTTTCTTTTTAATTCATTAGGTGCGCAATGACCAACAACCCCTCAGTAGAAGTTGGATTAACATGTCTATCTATTATAGTTTTGAAGATATTCAAGATTGGAAATTTCGAATACTACTTATTAGCATAATTTAAATTGCTGCAACTTTTGTTTTAGATTTATTACATGCGCA
Source organism: Hermodice carunculata (assembly GCA_964020975.1). Classification (NCBI taxonomy): domain Eukaryota; kingdom Metazoa; phylum Annelida; class Polychaeta; order Eunicida; family Amphinomidae; genus Hermodice; species Hermodice carunculata. Next base: position 6,123,801 of record OZ026629.1, on the reverse strand, counting down.
GTGGTCAATAACCCCCTATTAGAAGTTGAAGTGACATCTTTATCTGTGGTACTTTTGAAGATATTCAAGATTTAAAATTTCAAATGCTGCTTATTAGCATAATTCCTACAACTTTTGTTTTAACTTCATTAGATGTGCAATGGTCAATAACCCTCTAGTAGAAGCTGGAATGACATCTCTACCTATTATACTTTTGAAGATGTTCAAAGATTGAAAATTTCAAATGTCCATAAATGCATAATTTTAAACATATTCATTCATCTGCATGAAAAGACCAGACTCCTTGTATGGAGGTAAAAGCATGCCAAGTTTAGAGTTTGTCTGTATACTATTGCAAAGAAAAGTGTCGGACGAAAGAAAGAAAGAAAGAAAGAAAGAAATGTGTTGAGAAAGAAAGAAAGAAAGAAAGAAAGAAAGAAAGAAAGAAAGAAAGAAAGAAAGAAAGAAAGAAAGAAAGAAAGAAAGAAAGAAAGAAAGAAAGAAAGAAAGAAAGAAAGAAAGAAAGAAAGAAAGAAAGAAAGAAAGAAAGAAAGAAAGAAAGAAAGAAAGAAATGTGTTGACACACTTTAGCAAAAGGTCACGGACATGCCGGATCGTATAAGCTCAGCGAAATGGGAACACTCAAAAGCACGCTTGCCATCAACTGAAGCCCGTTCTCCGCAACGGAAAACACCTGAAACAGCTCCCAAGACTCCGGGGCTGTTGATCGAGGTACCATTGGTTGGAACGAACTGGGCCTTCGAGGCTTTATGTAGTTTCGGTTCAGCACAATCACGTGCGTCATTTGAAGAACATGCTATTCCCATTGAAATTTCGTAACGATAGACATACCTGAAACCGGTTATCAGGGGTGCAAACAGACTCTTTGAAGCCATATGTTACAATCAATAATGATGTAAAAATATTGTCACAAGGGCACACAATCTGAAGCTCGTAATTCCGTATAAAAGAGATAATCACTTGCACCGCCCCACCCCTATCACCATCGCCACCCCTGGGATCAAGACTGGATGGCTGTTCGTGCTCTTGAAAACCAGGTTCAGGTATATTTATAGTCACAAAATTGCAATGGGAAACCATGCATGTACCTGAAGCACACGGATGCGTTGAACTAAAACCTTATCAGTTTCTTTCAACCGACGTTACTTCAAACACTGAGTACTGAGCTATCCTTGATGTGTCTACCGGCTACCTTATATGTTTCTAAGCAGTATTTTTCACTAAGCCCGACTTGGTCGATTTAAGCGTGATGGAATTATTCTTCCAAGGTTTGAGACGGTTGTGGCGAATGCAACGAAGGAAATGACTCTTTTCCCTGTGACCCAGAATGTTGTAATACAGTAAAACTTATCTCCGTTTGCCGAACACCTCTCTATATACTGCAGTCTGAACACCATTTGTCGGTCCCAAATACAAAACAGTATATACTTTCAATGTAAGCACCCCACCCCACCCCCACCGAACACCTCACTATACCGAACACTTTTTTCCGGTCCCAAGGGTGTTCGGTATAGGGGGGTTTCACTGCATTCCTCAAGGGCAAGGCGAGGTGGTGATTATAACTGGTAGCTTTAATATCGGAATCACATTTTTTCGCTTGAAACATTTGCCAATTTGGAAACTGCGCGCTCCTAGCTCCCACAGCTCCTAGCTCCCACAATAGATCAATAACTGGACTTACGGACGAGTTGACACAGCTCACGGATTGTCCAGAGCAGCCCCTCACGGAACAGATGTCTTTTCAGTACCTGATACGCCCATATGTATCCGCCTCATACATTTTCTCAGTTAACGTGGGCTAAAGTGTCTTATGACTGGACTGCAAACTCATACCAACGATGACACCAAGCGTCACAATCGTTCCAAAAGGAATGGTCAACTTTGACCAACTTTCGAGTTCAGTTGAGCAAGACAGGATAAAACTGTTACAATAGGCCAAACAGGTTCACGGACGGTACCCGTGGATCCTGGTTAACAAGACAGTATATCGTGGGACCGAAGTCGAAGACGACATCAACAGATACCGGTTAACAAGACAGGATAACAATTAGGCCAAAGATGGTGTCAGGTCTGCAGCACGTACAAATGTACCATTGCACAAGATTACAGGACATACAGAAATTATTAGGCAAACTCAAATGTAAGAGCACTGGGCTGGACAACATTCCTGCTAAATTTTTGAAGGAGGGTAAAGCAATCATTGCTCTACCCCTTTCACACATCGTCAATCTGTCCCTTTCAACGGGCTCTGTACCGAATGAACTGAAGTCAGCTAAACTTATTCCCTTACACAAGAAACATAGTCGCAATGATCCAGGTAATTATAGACCTGTTTCAATATTGTGCATCTTCTCAAAAATTCTGTAAAAGATTGTTTATTCTCAACTAGAGACATATCTGTCCAAGTTCGATATTCTGTATGATTTTCAGTCTCGTTTCAAACGCAACTATTCAACAGAATCCTGTCTTATTCCTTTGACGGATTATGTAAGAATGAATATGGACAAAGGCGTTTACACAGGGATAGTCCTGCTTGACCTCCAGAAAGCTTTTGACACAGTAAACCATGGCTTACTGTGTCGAAAGCTTAAATCTATCGGCTTGGACTCTGCATCAGTCGCTTGGTTTCATTCCTATTCATCTGATCGCTCACAGGTTGTTTATTACAAAGGTGCTACTTCTAAAGCAAATACAGTCACTTGTGGCGTGCCACAAGGTTTCTTACTCGGGCCGCTATTATACTTAATATATGTAAATGACATGCCCATGGCTGTCAACTGCAAACTTCTTCTTTACGCAGATGACTCAGCCTTACTGGTCTCTGCCAAATCCATTCACGAAATAGAACATACTGTTTCTTCTGCACTTCACTCCCTAAACCAATGGTTGATCGATAACAAGCTATCTCTTCATTTGGGCAAAACGGAATCAATATTGTTCGGCACAAAACCTAAAATTAAGAAAAATTCGTCTCTCAAAATCACATGCAATAATCAAGAAATAAAATCATCCTCTAAGGTCAAATATCTGGGAATAATGCTGGACCAGAATGTTTCTGGAGAACTTCATGCAGAATCAGTTTTGAATAAAATCAACTCTGAACTCAAATTTTTGTATAGGCAAGGATTGAGGCTGAGCACAAGAACAAGGAAACTTCTGTGCTCAGCGCTAAACCAACCTCACTTTGACTACGCGTGTGCGGCTTGGCACAGCACTGTGACCTTGAAAACCAAACAAATTCCAGGTTTGTCAAAACAAAATGATTCGTTTAATTCTTATATTTACATTTAACATCAATTTCTATTGACATAAGAGTAAGTATTATCATTGATAGTTGATTTAAAATCGTTTTTAGCTTGTTAATTTACAAAAAATCGCCTTTTTGTTTACTAGTGGGAGGAGCCAAGTAGGCGGGGCTACTACATCAGCCATCAGTTGTCAAGGCAACTCCTGGAACACAAAACTAGGAAAAAAATAGTTTCGAATAACACAACAACTTTATTTCAATAAAGCTTGCAAAACCGGTAAAAGAAAACATTTAGGCAAGTTTTGACGAGTAGATATGCAATTCTTGATCATCTGATACCGTCTTCCCATTATGCTTAGGCCTATGAATCAAACGCTTCGGCAGTACTTTCGGCGGAAGCTTAAACAATGACAATTGGGAAGTGAAAATAGTCCCAGGCCAAGCATGAGGATATTATTGCGCAGCACGTTGGTTGCACGAGATGCTGTAGTGTAACCATTGCCTCATGAACTACACTACCGTTCCTATTCTTTCACTGCTAACAAAAATAACAAATGTAAATATTTAATAAATGGCAGGCAAGACCCCATATTGCTGCTGAACAAATTTCCGATTTAGGATGGCTGGATGTTTCTAGCAGAGTTGAACAAAACAAACTGACACACATGTTTAAAATAGTGAGGGGCACCTGTCCAGATTATATGATAGAAAATATGGTCCGCACCGGTGACGTTCACAACTATTTTACTCGCTCAAGCGTGGATTCCCTGGTGGTCCCAGGAGTTGGGGGGCATGGACTGAAATCCTTCCTATATTCTTCTATGAAACTGTGGAATCGGTTGCCTTCAGAAATTAAATCCAAGGACTCGATCCTTACCTTTAAACCTGCAGTTAAGAAACATCTAACTAATATCATGCTATCCAGAGAATACAATAAGTTTTAATTAATTTACATTTAAATGTATTAAAATAAGCATATCTGTGATATTCATAGTTTGTTGGTTCATCCAAACTCGCTATTCCGAGCCACCCAGTCTTGGGACTGCCAGGGACCACAATGGAAATAGGTCTTAACGACTTTATTGTGTATATATCCCAGTTAGTCATCATTTCATGAAAGCTTGGATGATTCACCTGTTTTTTGTTTTACTATAACTTCCTTTTATAAGATATTTTGCTGTGTGTATTTATATTTTATGATGATTGCCTGAATAAAATAAAATCAAATCAAGTCAAATAGTCCGACTGTTCATAAGTCCGAAACTCTGGATCAGACACTTTTTACATACATGCATACATACATGCACACATACATACATACATACATACATACATACATACATACATACATACATACATACATAGCCTGGCCCCGGGAAAGCAGCAGTTTTCGTCACCTGAGTTTGTACATCTGCCAAAATTTTGGGACACGTTAAACTATTTTTTTTTATATTTGAGATATTGAAAAAAAAAAAAACAGATTTGAGTTTGTCTCAGCCAGACCTTTCTAATGAGCCCAAGTTTGTCCCAGTTGTAATATTTTGAAATTTTTGATGATCTACCTGGATTTATGCTGTCACTCCAAAATACGAATCTTAGAATTTGTGCTTTACAGTGCAAAACGCATCGATATCCTTATATTATTTTCATCTCAACGATCAGACGCTGAATTGTTAAGAGTTGCGAATGTGCAGCAATATCAATTCCCGGACCCAGCTTTGGTCCAATGTGACAAGCTCCTTTTCCACGTGATAAACGTATACTTGTTGGTCGAGTGACGAACACTGTGGGCACTGTAACCTCATTGTGAGCACTTTAGTCGGGGACCACATCCTGCAGAATAGCATAATATCGAGCTACAACAAAAGCTTGGGCCTGATACCTGGGAAGGGGAACAACTTACATTTGAAGCAAAATTTACATTTTCATCGTTTGAGAGACAATGAAATGATATTTTATATAAATAATATATTTTGGAAAAACACGTTTCTTTAGCAAATAATATGTTCTTTCCCATCTACAAATTATTCGGATGTATTGGTTAACCCGACAGGGTAATTTACCTCAGTTAAATATTTCTTACGCTACAACAGCACACTTTTATATCACATGCCGAAAACTGGGTACGCTACTTCATACACATGCATACATGCATACATACATACATACATACATACATACATACATACATACATACATACATACATACATACATTCATACATACATACATACATACATACATACATACACACATTCATACATTCATACATTCATACATACATACATACACACATGCTCAGTTGATATACTGGTTCTAACATATCCAACAACCAACTTCCATACACATTTGAAATGTTTTGTTTGTTTATCTCAACATATTTTCGGTGAGAGACTGGATGTTTTGATATTTGCCATCATTTGGCAATAGTTTCGATTCCTAAATGTCTAAAAATGTTTACAGCAATTGTCCATGGAGGTCCTGGGAAGCCTGGATATCAGGTCAACAGGAACGTACAACTGAGCGTGTCTGTTGTCATGGCCACATATTGTGTACAGGTAATAAAAGTTTAGTGCTGTGCACATCTACAAAAAGTTGTAGCCCAGGGGCCAAAGATTTGCCTGCATGGTCACTAGCTCATCATTGAGTTTGTTGTGCCCTTGCAATTATTCTGTAAATGTACTTATTTTCATGTGTTTAAATTTTCAAGATTTTTCCAGTTCAGACAATTCACTGCATTTTAATATTTTGGACATAGTTCCTATTAAACCTAATGTTAAAATAGCATGATATTCCATTGTGCTTTTATTTTCATAGAATTGTCGCATCAGCCAAATAAACAAAAATAAAACTACATTGAAATTTAGTGAATTTACAGTATACCCACCCAGCCATGGCAATCTGAACAACGCGTTTTTTTACGCTTGAGAGACTTACTCAACACTTTTTTTTTTCATCTGGATGCATTTTGACCCCAATGTGTCCACAGAGTTCACTGTGTGAAAGCTTTGGGTTTAATCCTAGAACTGCTGAATTGTATTTGGTTTTGGTTTTGGTTTTGTTTTGTTTTGTTTTGTTTTTTTTGGGGGGGGGGTGTTTTGGGGGTTTTGGGGGGGGGTGTTTTTTTGTTTTTTTGTTTTTTTTGTGTTTTTTTGTTGTTGTTGTTGTTTGTTTGTTTTTTTTAACCTCTGTTTTGGACCCCGCAGCAGTAAGTTTAATGAAAGAAAGAGATGATATCTGGAACATTTACCTGTATCTGGTCACTTTTAATGGGGGAAAAAAGTTGCCTGCCGACATACCAGTAGCCTTCAGCTTAAGCCCTGATTTCCAGAAACAGACTGAGTCAGGGGCTGTCGTTGAAATCAGTTTGAGCGCTCTACACATCCAGGTGTCCATCACCAAGTAAAGCCTTTGATGAAGATGTTCTGGTCTCTTAGGTCTCATCAGTAAGTATGCCCCCCCCCCCCCAATGGAAAAGGGGCATATAGAAATCGCTTTTACCTTGCATCGCGATGGATCGATGCACTGGTGAATCGTTACATCCCTAACAGTGACACAATCATGGAAAACTACATAACTCTTCATGTCCGGGCTGTAATTCTGTTGTCCTTCAAATTGGATTAATAAAACTTTGCACACAGGTGTATCTAGACATATTAAGGGTGTGTCATGAACCAAAAATAGGTTACTAGGTCAAGTATCTGGGTCAAAGTGATTTATCCTTGTAAAATCGTGGCTGGGGTGTAATTCCTTTACTGTTTAACTTAATGTCATAAAACTTAACACACACATGTATCTTGACCAAAAGATGTGTCATGAAACAAAAATAGGTCACAAGGTCAAGTATTCCGTCCTCTGCTATTCGTGTCAGGGCTATAATTCACTTGCCCTTCAAACTTAGAACAATGAAACTTTACATACAGGTGCATCTGGGCAAAAGGGTGTATCATGTATCAAAAGTATGTCACTAGGTCGAGTATCTGGGTTACAGAGAAATAGTACTGAAAAAAATCATGCCCGGACTATAATTCCTTCAGTATTTTAAAAATTAGATTAATGACCCTTTAATTACACACAGATGCATCTATACATAAGGGGTGGGTCATGTGCCAAGAATAGATTACTAGCTCAAGTATCTGGGTCACAGTGACATACCCTTGTAAAATCGTGTCCAGGCTATTATTCCTTTACTGTTTAGCTTAGTCTCATGAAACTTGACACACACATATGTCTTGACCTAAAGGTGCATCATGAAACAAAAGTAAGTCACTAGGTCAAGTATGTGGGTCTCTGCTATTCGTGTCCGGCCTATAAATCGCTTGTCCTTCAACTTACAATAATGAAACTTTACACACAGGTGCGTCTGGACAAAAGGGTGTGTGATGTACTAAAAGTTGGTCACTAGGTCAAGTATCTGGTTCAAAGTGACATATGTTTGTAAAATCATGTCAGGGCTATAATAACTTTACTATTTAACCACAAATCTCTAATCACTGTAGGTCTCAACAGGTCATGTACTTACCCATGTCCTGTTGGCATGTCATGCTGTGTTGACATGCATGTCTAAGTAACGAAATTACAACATGACATGAGTTGAAAGAATGTGTCGACATAACATGATAACATGATACTGAGTTGCCATCGAATGAGGGGTGGATATGCCATGACATCTTGACGTGATATGTCAATATGACATGACATCAGCAACGATCACACGACACGTTCACATGAAGTGTGACAGGAAATAACGTGTCAACATAACGTGTCTATACATGTTTCTGACAGGAGGTGTTGAAATCTGGAGTGATTAGAGAAATGACGACGTATTGGCATGACGTCACATACACAAGACGCGTGTCGACACATAGCACAAAGTGTTGACAACTACAATGTTCAAAGACATTAGGTGTGGCTATGACCTAAAATGTGAACATGATTTGTCAAAATTCCTATATAGACAGGGCAACGCATTGGATTGTCATACAATAAAAAATAGCTCTGTAATGCACTGATACAGCCATTTTTGACCACTGTGTTACATCCGGGTATGTAAACTTTTTCAAAAGGACTAAATTACAAATTACAGATTATGCGAAATAAAATTATTCGTTTTATTCTTGATCTTCCCGCAAGCAGCCACATTGACCCATCAGAATTCAACAAAACAGGAATGTTGGACGTTCAGTCAAGAGTTAAACAAACTAGAAAGGAAGATTTGCTTCACAGCAAATCTGTCTATGTGCCTTCAAAAGGAGAATATGGTTGCAGCCACTTAAAATTTAAATATTGTGTATTCATCTAATGTGCACAACGTGAAATGTTACAATTTTGGTCGTTGGTTCATTGGAATCAGCTATGTCACAAAACTATGAATTAAAATTGGGATAGCACCTCCATCTACAATAGTTTTGGAGACATTCAAGAGTTAAATTTTGCATGTTCACCTGAGTTGCATGAATTAAAACGCTAGAACCTTGGGTCATGGTGCATTGGATGCGGCTATGTCACAAATCAAAATTGAAGTTGGAATGGCACCTCCATCTATAATAGTTTTGGAGATATATAACTTTAAAATTGTCGAAGTGCCCGTAATTAGTATAATTTAAAATTCTACAACTTTTGTTCACTGTCTATTAGATTGACAGTTGTCGCAAACCTACATGTGAAAGTTAGAACTTTGTGTCTATCTATAAAATTTTTGAAGATATAGAGCTTTTAAATTTTTAATTGCCCCTTATTTGCATAATTTTAAACATCATGACTATTCCAAACAAAATGCACAATTTCACTGGTAGGCAATGAGTCACCATATCAAGTTTAGGGATCATGTACGAAAAAAAAATTCCATAGTTCTGCGTAATCCTCGGAATGGGGGAGGGGGTCAAACGCAAAATCGGAATTTTACCTATTTTCTGGAAAGCCATAAAATTACGGTAGCGGTATTTTTGTTAATGCGACATCTAGCGAGTAAAATTACAAACGAAGATACATCTTAAAGGAAAGTTACGTATGTTTGACAAAATGTTGGGGTATTTTTGAAGTCGACGTCTTACTGCTACACAAAAATATTAAGTTTATTTAAAATGGTGAATAACGTACATTATACGATCCATATATTGTACTTTAAACGGTTGAAAATTGGCACAACAATGTAAAAACAGCGGTAAAATTGCATTTGTTTGTGCTCTCCGTAGAACTGGATCACTTGCAGTAAACAGTGCATGTTTGGATCATTGGGAAGTTCAGAACTTGGTCTGTATCAGTAAAATGCTTTCTCCTTGGCTAAGGGTGACTGCAATATGGGTTTATTGTCAAACATCGCTGTTTCAGAAGTTCGAAATGTTATTCAAACGATCGTTCCTGTTGGCTGATGGTGATGTAGTAAGACATCATATTTAAGAAAGGGCAAAAATACGTCCCTGCCAACTATCGCCCTATCTCTCTTACTTGTATCGCCTGTAAATTAATTGAACATGTAATAGCCTCCCAAATTATGTCACATGGAAACACAAACAATATTTATAACCCCTTCAGCATGGTTTCCGCAAAAAACGCTCCTGTGAGACACAGCTCCTTGACTGATGTTAAAACTCCACCGTTATGGCATTTGCGGCCAAACCCACAGCTGGATTAAAGCCTTCCTCCTAAACCGTGTACAGTCCGTTGTAGTGAAAGGAGAGCAGTCAAGCTATGCACCAGTAACCTCTGGCGTCCCTCAGGGCTCTGTTTTGGGTCCCTGTCTCTTTCTGTACTGCATTAATGACCTTCCTGACAATTAACCTAACCTCGACCATCCGACTTTTTGCCGATGATACCATTGCCTACCTCAATGTTAAATCTAATAGAGATGCACAATGTTTACGGCAGGATCTCCAAAAGCTTGAAAAATGAGAGAGTGATTGGTAGATGGAATTTCATCCAGAAAAGTGCAATGTCCTCTCTGTCACCAGGAATAAAAACCCACTTGTTTTCCAGTACTACCACCACAACCAAACCCTAAAACATGTAGACAGCACAAAATATTTAGACATCACCAACCAAAAAAGACATCCGCTGGGACCAACAGATCAACAACATCACGAATAAAGCCAATACAACTCTATGATTCCCCCGTAGAAACAAAAATAAACTCAACCAAAATTAAAGAAAACGCTTTTTTTTCCCTCGTTAGACCCCTTACCAAATATGCCTCCACAGTCTGGGACCAGTACACTATTAGGCCTACACATATTAACCAGCTGGAAATATGCAACATAGAGCGGCCCGGTATGTTACCAACAGGTACCATAACCGCTCCAGCGTGAGTGACATGCTGGTTAATTTACAATGCAGGCAGGGCGCCTGGACAGCAGACTTACAATGCTGTACAAAATACACCGCCACCTGGTAGCCATCCGCCCCCCCCCCCCCCCCGTTCTACACCTTGTCCCCATAATCCGCCCTACCCGCCACTCCCATAGCCACAGTTTTCGAATTCCCCACTGCCGTGCAGATTACCGCAAATTCTCCTTTTTTCCCAGGACAATTCGGGACTGGAACGCCCTCCCACCCGATATTCCTGCTGCCGCATCACTGGAGTCCTTCAAGGCTCTGGTGTCCAAAACAATCTAAACGCAATATTACACACACGATAACCACTGACCACTAAACCTGCCTCTAAGTTCACGATATCCTTGCTTCCTAACTAACTTATCCCACAACTAACAGCATGGGCAACCACGACAGAATCTTCACTATGTTGAAGGCGGTCGTTTTATGGAAGAAGAAGATGATGATCTATTTGAATTATTCATGCTGCCGATTAGTCACGTGGACTAATAGGAGCACGGCGATTTCCCAAACGATCATTTCCGCCTGGACTTCCGCCTAGGTCTCAACGCCATGCCGTTGGTGAAAGCATTGTAAGGCACCATAAAAGCGGCAAATCTGGCTGTTATGAGGCTGTTAATGTGTGAACACTTTCATATTTTCATAGGATCAGGACTTAGTTCTTCTGAAGCTTTCTGTTATGATTGCAAGACACATGGGAGGATATTCACTGTATATTTGGCACCGATGAAGGCAACGTCTCAACTCTTGTGCCCGGACTCCATTTGCACATCGATAGCATAGTTTTTGCAAACATATCAGTTTTGCCTTCAATAAATCTAGCCGCTAATTGTGAATAACATGTAAAATAAGCAAGGTAATATACTACTAAGATTTGACGCTGTGGAAATCAATCACATGTGGTAACAGTAATTTCAAACAACTCGCTGCAGAATAAATATGTTGCAATATTGGAGATGTCTCGCACACCGCGATTGGCACTGGCGGCTATGACTGCATCAGATTCCGAGTAAACATGAGTCATGATTATGTAACATAAACAAGAGTACTCTGATGAACACGCTTTTCTCCATGCTCGCGTAAATGAGTTTATGTCTGTCCCATTCCTGCTCAAAAAGTTACGACATGTGTACAAAGTAGCAAACGTAATTTGAGCCCGACCGCAGGCACGAAAAACCAGAAAGTGGACGCAATTATTTGTCAAAAAATTAACAAGAGTACTGTGATGAACGCGCTTTTTTCCTAGCTCGCGTAAATGAGTTTATGTCTGTCCCATTCCTGCGCAAAAACTTACGACATGTGTACAAAGTAGCAAACGTAATTTAAGCGCGACCTCAGGCACGGAAAAACCGGAAAGTGAACGCAATTATTTTTCAAAGTAATTAACGATTCCAAGCGCGCTTGAAGGGAACCCATTTCTACAAAGTTACATCTGTGATGAATTGGGATAAATGTGATGAAGATCAGTATGTAATGTATTATAAAAAGTAAGAATTAAACAAAATGAATGTCAAATGATTCATACATGCGCTTTTCTTTCACTACTTCAGATGCAATAGATATATCTTGAAAAGTCACAGGGACCATCACTACCCAATGAATCTTATAAAACACTTTTTCTAGGCCTCCCTTGTAGACGTGTATATTGAAAGGTTGAAGGCGGACTTTCCAAGAAATTGATGATTTTGGAATAGGGAGGGAGGAGGGGGTAATCATATTTCATTGTTGGGGGGGGTGGAATCTTGGAAAGGTTATTTTTGCACATCATCCCTTAGTGGTTTTCAGAATAAGGGTGTCCGAGAAAAACTCGGGACAAATTTAAGTCTAAACAAGAAAGAAAAAAAGACCAAAAGAATTCATGGAAAACCAAAATGGCTGGGTTCGCCCCCAGACATAATTATACTGCAGAAATGATTCTGAAAAATAAAGTTTTTCAAATGTGCCTAATTAGTGTACATTAAATTTTACAACTTTCATTTTAATATCATTAGATGCACATATTGTATAAACCTATAAATTGAAGTGGATTGACACTTTTGTCTACAATACATGTACTTTTGAAGATATTCAACGTTTTAAATTTTTTGAGTGTCCCCAATTCAGTTGGCATTCTAATTTCATCAAATGTGCCCATAGTACAAACTTATGAAGAAAAGATAGATTGACACTTTATGCCTAATGTATTTAAAAATATTCAACACACACATATACATTTATGTTTTCCCTCCATTGGATTTTCAAACAGCACAAACCCACATAATGGTATGCATACTAGGAGCACACATATTTCCAACTTCAAAAATCTTGACTATTGTCCACACTACAATAGTCTAGATAGAGGTGTCATTCCAACTGGTACTGGTGCAGTTATGAGTGTGTTGTACATGTATAGTAAGGATATATACAAAACCTGTGGCGTCTAAAAATGTGTTAATCAAAGAAATTCCACATTTTGAAACTTGAATAACATCAAGAGTAATTACTCAGACATACAATTCCAGTGTTTACTTATACATGTACAGTGAAACCTCTCTACAGTGGTCACCCATAAGACCAGAGAAAAGTGCCCATTCATGAGATGGTCAACCCTCCTGGGCAGTATGGATGAGTATATGTGCATGTACATGTACATTATTCATATATGCATATGTGTACAATGTATGTACATATTTTAATTCAAGGGATGTATATGTTCCGCGTATTATGGGAATGTGCGCGATTCCGCATTTGTGGAATTCTCAAAACGCGCGTCAATTCCGGAATCGCGCAGAGCGGTTCTAGAATTGCGCTAGCCGAATATAGTGCAGCGGCGGTAAGATAAGGAGCGGCACACTGGTGTTAGGTCCACGTTTTAGTTGATCTTAACCAAGTGTAACTGTTGAAAAATGGTAAACTGAAGTTCCAACACTATGCGTCTTCACTGCAGTATAAGGAATGGCAAGGAAATGGTCTTTTTTTTCTTTTCTTTTTTTTTCAACCTTTTATTTATTTTTCGGTAAATTATCAGGTTTATACAACATAAAGCTTAATATCAACAACTGTGTGTTTCGATAAAAGTGATAACAATAGAATTTGCGTCATACCTGTGTGCTGCCTAGTGTGATGATTCCTGTGATGAGCTGTAAAGGAATGTGACACTCTTTATTAATATTGTGGTTGCCTTTGCAGTGTGGAAGGAAAGAAAGAAAGAAAGAAGAAAGAAAGAAAGAAAGAAAGAAAGAAAGAAAGAAAGAAAGAAAGAAAGAAAGAAAGAAAGAAAGAAAGAAAGAAAGAAGGAATTCTTGGAAACACAGAATTTCTGGGTTGGCACTCAGACATAATGAATGAGTTTGGTAGCTTTCGGAATTTTAGGTTCCGAGAAAAACTACGGATAAATCTGGTCTTAAAGAAAGAAAGAATTCTTGGAAAAACAAAATGTCTGGGTTGGCTCCCAGACATCATGAATGAGGTTAAATGATGTATATAACATCTAACATGACCAGTGCCCAAAATACTTACAGGATGATTCTCTAAGGATCCCTGACCTGTATGACCACAATACCTGAAGTAAGTGTAGTCCATTGGGGTGGTTGTGGCCAGATCACACTCCTTTTCTCGCGTGGCCATAGAGGACTGGAACTAATTACCAAATGACATTAACAGCCTTCAATGCAAACAAACCAACAAGCTGAAAGTTGAAAAACATCTCATCAAAGAAATGTCAAAATAAATGCATTTTATATATCTACTGTCTTAAAATACCTACTATCCAGTTTTCTTTGGGACGCGGAGGGAATTGTGAGATCTGCCCTTCTGTCATAAGGGACTTTATAGAGAGGCCCTTTTATGTTTATAATAAGTCCATATGCTTTTTACCATATACCTGCCTTACATGTTCTTCATACTTGAAAAATGATTCCCATCTTAGCATCTTTTTGTTAATATTGTATTCTTATACATTTTATGTTTAATTCTCTGTATCTACCTAATTTATTTGCCATGAACCTATTGTATAATGTCTTCCTATTATGTAGAAGGACACAACTGGGAAAAAGGCCTTGGACATTTGTGGGCTATCCTTAGCACCAGTCAGTATGTATTTCAGTTACTTTTATTTTATGCTTTTGCATATATTATTGGTGCTAAATAAATCAAATCAATTCTTGTGAGAAAAAAAAAGAAAGAAAAACTATCATAGGTAGAGGTGCTATTCCCCCAACTTCAATATATAGATTTGTGCTGTAGAGACATCCAATAAACCACAAACAAAAATTGTAGCATTTTGATTTATGCTAATTAGGGGCACTTGGGCAGTTTGAGTGTTGCTCATCTTCAAACTTTTGTTTGTGGTTTAGGGTGCACGGTTGGCTGAGCGGCAAGACGGTCACCTTTCACCTCTGTGACCCGGGTTCGATTCTCGTCCTGGGAAGCATGTGGAGAAAGTTCCTACCACTTTAACCATGCCGGGTGGTTTTCTCCGCGTTCTTCGGTTTCCTCCACCACAGACAAGGTAGGAGGTATACGCCAACATCTGTGCCATGGAGAGTGACACTTGACTTCACAATCCATTTGAAACAAAATGTGTCTATACTATACTAACTCATTTGCAGGTAGAATTGTCATTCAAACTTCAATTCGGAGGTGTTGAAATCTGGAGTAATTAGAGAAATGACGACGTGTTGCTATGACATGTCATATATACAGGACATGTGTCGACTGTCGACACATGACTCAAAGTGTTGACAGTTGCAATGTTGAAAGACATTAGATGTGGCTATGCATGATATGGTGTGGTGCCGTGACGTGACATGACACAAATACATATGCATGCGCGGACACCATGACTTAACGGGTCAACAGGACACATGCAGGGATGATATACGACGTTGGGACATGAAGTGACACGTGCTGACATGAATATGTGTCAGTATGACGTGTAAACATGCATACATACATGACGTTTCGACATGCCATGATGTGTTGACACCTGCAATATTTAGAGACGTGTGTGGACACACACACACACGTATGCAAATGGTCAGACATGACGTGCAGACTTGACGTGATGTCTCTCCATGACATTGCCAATGTGACATGTCCCTATGTGACAAGATGTGTCACGAAGTGTTGACATAACCTGTCCATGACACCATCATGGCTTTACAGTACAAAACGCATCCATATCCTAAGAGTTGCGAATGTGCAGCAATGTTAATATCCCGGACCAAGTAACATGTGTCAATAGGAAATGGCCTGTCGACCTTATGTGTCATCATGACATGTCTTGCGAACACGACGTTTCAACAGGACATGAATGTGTTGACATAATGTGTTGTCATCATGTGTTGACACAATTTATGTGTCGACAATATAAAAAGTATCAACATGACATGACGTGTCGATAACCTGTCTGATGTGCCAACACATCACTATTTAACATGACAAGATATGTGGACACCTGCAGTTCTCAGGCAGGACTTGTCCATGAAAAAAAATAATTTTGATATGATCGACATG
Organism: Hermodice carunculata; assembly: GCA_964020975.1. Classification (NCBI taxonomy): domain Eukaryota; kingdom Metazoa; phylum Annelida; class Polychaeta; order Eunicida; family Amphinomidae; genus Hermodice; species Hermodice carunculata. The sequence goes on along the minus strand of OZ026629.1, from coordinate 6,107,730 downwards.
ACATGTCAACATAACATCATGTGTGGATATGACATCACGTCTTGACACTTGAAGTCACTAGATACATGACGTGGCCTGCAGTGGTTAACATCATCATGACCAGGTGTTGACATGATGGGTTTGACAAGACATGATGTCATGGTAAGACATGATATGTGATGTGTTGACATCACATATGTCGACACCTGTTGATTAGACAGGTTGACATGATGTCTCAATGTGACGTGTCGATATGAGGACATTTGGACAAGACATGGCACGGCATGGCGTGTCAACATGACGTGTCGACCTGGCAAATCAAACATTCCTCTGACCTCTTCTCCTGAAAACATCTTTACTTCTTCTCATCAGAGGCATTCCTGGTGAAGGTGGTCTCTGGTGAGGTGGCAGCTGGTGAAAGTCTGTCCTCTAGTAAAGGGTGTTTTCTGGTGAAGAATGGCTTCTGATGAGGGGGTGGCCTCTGGTGAAAGGGAAGTGCACTGTACAAATGCAACATGTGAACAGCAGAGGCTCATGTGCCATACTGCCCTACAAAGATGAAGTGCAATACTAAGTGACATACAGCGCTTTACCTTTGCAGACCGCTCTAAGGGAGATGTACATGTCTACACACACACACACATATATATATATATATATATATATATATATATATATATATATATATATATATATATATATACATATATATGTATAAATAGATGTATGCATATATGCACATTTTATATAGATATGTATCTGTATACACCATTAAAAACACACACACACATCAATATAGATACATATACATACACATTTATATATCTATATACTACATTTTGCCATTCTGGCCAATTTTTGCGGGGCTGGCAGGTCCACCTCCACATTCAATAGAATGTTAGGGTGGCAGTTTGGGCCACTCAAATACTAATTTAAGAGATTACAATACTTGCAAAGCTCCACAAAGTACATCATTGTATGTGGTGTGCTGGGGGCTATTAATTTATGATGTTTAATCTGCCAAAGCCAAAAAATGTTGCTTTTTCATAAATTGAAAAAATAGGGTTTGTCCAGTCTTTCCACTCATACATTTGTTTGAGATCCTTTCACTGGCAACAAAGAGACACATTTTGTCATGCAAGGAAAACCAAGTGGTGGAGTGGTGAAATGGAGCGGTGCACAGGTAGACAACCCCTATGGCGTCACTGCCTCAACACTGGACAAGCATGTTTGCACAGCTGTGCGTATGGGAACGGGCGGGGGGGGGGGGGGGTAGGGTGAGCAGGCTAACATGGTCACAGCAGTATTTCCCTGCTTGGATAACTGTCAGGCCATTTTTGTTTGTGGCTGGTGGCCCAGAGTCCCTGTCCGATTGTCAAAGGCCCTGGGTCTGGTAAAGAGGCAACGACAGCATCACCTTGAACAGGGAACTACAGGTAATGAATTTTTCTGCTATAAAAATTTGAAAGAGGTGATAACTGGTCTCTCTCTCTCTCTCTCTCTCTCTCTCTCTCTCTCTCTCTCTCTCTCTCTCTCTCTCTCTCTCTCTCTCTCTCTGTTCGTCTGCCCGTCTGTCTGTCTGTCTCTCCCTCCCTCTCCCTATCCCTCCCCTTCCCCCTTACCCTCTTTCTTCCTTATGTTTATATGTACAAAATATGAAGGTTTTGACCGTTTTAGCCTTTGGAACAATTTATGAACATTTTTAGCAAATGTCGTTATTGTTTGTCCTTTAGATAAGGTTCTAGCAAATATTGTAGTTAGTGCATTGATCTTTTAACCTTGACCTTTTGACATATTCTGTAAATTCACTTTATTTCGCTGTAGCACTATATGTTTTTCGCTTGTTTCGCTCATAACACAAATCCGTGAAAAGAAGCCCCCTGTGAGAAAAGAATTTTAACTTATGTTTAATATATCTTTTTCTCCAAAATAGTGAAATTAAAATTTGAGTGAAATTAGTGATATAAAAAACAGTGAAAATGTATACACATGAAAATAAAGCGATTTACAGTATACGCATGTGAAAAAACTGCCCGCCTCCGGGGCCTTGCGCTTGTTATTTATGCAAATTAGGTGAATATGCGAAATTTGAATAGCTTCAAAACTATTATAATATATAGAGATGCAATTCTAACTTCAATCTAATGGGTTTGTAACCTAACCGCATCCAATTAACTATGGAGCAAAATTGTAAAATTTTGATTTATGCAAACAAGATGAACACACAAAATTTAGTTCTTGAATAACTTCAAAACTATTATAGGTTCAGGTGCCATTCTAACTTCAATTTGTAAGATTTGTGACATAACCGCATCCAATGATCCATGCACCAAAGTTGTGGTCTTGTAACTTTTGCAAGTTAGGCAAATACACAAAATTAAAATATTTGAATAGCTTCAAAACTATTATAGATATTAGTGTCATTCAAACTTCAGTTTATAAGTTTGTCACATGGCCACATCCAATGAACCAAGAACCAAAGTTGTAGCATTTTAATTTATGCAAATTCGGCTAATACACAACATTTAGATTATCTTGGACAATAGCAAAGTGTAGCATTTCAAACTGTTCTCATTTTGAAGGCACCCAGACAGATTTGCTATGAAGCAAATCTTTTCTAGCTCTAGTTTGTAATCGTTGTGTGCAATTGTCTTATTTGTTTTACGGTACTGTGCGTTTTGTGTACATATATATACTGCGAGTCGTTCGTACGCTGGAAACCCTGTTTGTCTATTTGGCCATCCACAATGAATAAATATGTTTAAATCAAATCATCAAATGCTCATGAAATTAAGGGCAAAATGAAAAAAAAAATCTTTGATGATGAAGTACTTGTCAGTCAGTTCAAACAGACCCATTGATGTTTGTTCGATTATGTATGTGATGTGTATTAAAAACAAAAGCTCAGCTTGATACAAAATACAATCAAGTAGATCTTATTAGGGCCCATACGTAGTCTGAACCAAAATTACAATACAAATCTTAGCTCAGAATGTGCAATGAACAAATCCAACAAACTGAAAATTGTGTGTTTTCAGATGTCATATGAACATATAGGATGCTCGTGGAATTTGAAAAAATGCCCATTTTCTTATTCTGTTTTATTCTATGCTGAAATAAACTCATTATACATTTATAATGACATGAAAATATGTGTGTGATACATCATGAATGACCTCTTTCAAGAATAAGCTAATGAGAGAAGATTCATTTGCCCCAGTTTACTATTGTGGCGGAACAAGAAAAGCCCAAATTCATCATGCCAGACTGAGAAAGGAATACAGTTTGTTGAATTGTGATCTGTTTAAATGTAATTTAATAGCAAGTGATTTGTGCTCTAGCAGAGAATCTCGAGTTCTTGTCTCTCATTATTTCATGCTTTATAAATTTTATTCTACGCAGAGGGCAAAGCTGTTTGAGTCACTGAGCACGTTTGTAAACAGAAGTTACAGTACACCTTTTGTGATATGGGGACGACAGTAAAAATTTCAACTGGAACAAGTCCTTGCTTACTAACGTCGAAAGGTTTATTCTGAATTCCGAACGTTTCTCAATATTTCGATTCTAAAAGGCTATTTTTTGCCATTGCGTTTCCTTTACATTAATTTTACTTTGACCTTCCTGTATTTTACTTTTCTTTATTTTTTCATAGAACAAACTGTGCTATTTTGTTGAATATGTGAATGCAAGTATTGTTTAATGCAGTTGATGTCCCGACAGCTTGTCATGTAAAGTAGTCGTAATCACATGGTCATATGATCGTTGTATTTTCAATATTTGCTTTTCCTGTGTTGTCAAACATTACTGTGATCATCGACAGTAAATCTATGTACAGGAGTGGAATTAACATAAGATTCGGCTTGCTTTCCTATCCCATTCATTGTTTCTGATATATAAAATATCTTTTAAAACAAATCATAAATCACATTAAGAGATTGTTACAACAGTAATTAGAACGACTATTTATGATTAACTCTTTTAGATAATCTAAATTAACTGAGTGTGAGCTTCTGCAACATGGTCAAAGGTTAACGAAAATGTCAGTTACGGTCCAACTGTTCTTATTTCCCGTACTGACCAATTTATTTCCTGTACTTTGTACTAGAGCTAAATGATTTCCTGTACAAGTGTACCAGGACCCCCCACCCTTTCTTTCTCCACCCTCCACCCCGACCCCCACCCCCACCCCACCCCTCCGCACACACCACTAATAGTACTGATTTCAATTGCCACTATTTTGCAACGCCATAGCGTCAGAAAAAAAAAAAGAAACACTACCGCCATGACCCTGCATCGGGGTGGGGGTGGGGGTGGGGGTTACGATGGTGATACATAAATTGCGAAATGGCTGATTTTGTCAACTTATTAAGTTAGTGGACTCTTCATTTTTTTATATAAATTTTTAAAAGAGCTGTTGATTTCTTCGAAAATCCCTGACAATTTTTGCGGTACAGAATTTTTAGCATAAAATAGCTTTTATATCATCGAAATCAGATGACTAATTTTAGAGAAATATCCACGTGAACTGAACATTTGAATGCAAATACCTATTGTCTGTGATAAAGACTCAATGGTCAACATGGTCCATTGACTTCCATGTTAGTATTTTCTTAGTTTCTTCGGATTGTATTGAGACTAGAACTACCAAATTTTGGCAACTGATAAAAATATATAATGTCTACCAAAAATGTCCCAAAATGTCAAAATGAACAAAATTATCCAAAACTGGTTGGACAATACGTCAATTCTTAAAATTATTTATATTCCTCGTGACGCCTGTTATTAGCCCTTCTCTGGAATACGCTCAGCATGAAATGGAACTATCCTTTGTATTATAGTTGATGCGTAACCGTTCTTGCTGTTTTAATAGGCCAAAAACTGTATTCTGAATTCTGAATTGTGTCAAAATGGAGCATCCACTGTCAATAAGAATTTTAAAAGCATGCATCATCTTGCCGATGACTTCTGTTAACAGAATTCTGGGCTGACCCTTTGTCAGCTGGCTACATTTTTTCCCCCTTTTTTTAGTTGTTCGTTTCATTTTTATTTTTTATACTGCACTCTCATCGAGCAGTTCATGCGGAACGATCACAGGAAACGTGCAAGATACAACCGACACAGCCAGCAGTTCTCTCCTCGGGACGCTATAATTGAAAAGTCTATAGCTCACAAAGCAAAGTCGTTATTATGTGTTGAAGGTTCCAGCTCCTATGCACCTCAATGCTATAGCTATATACACTTTGCAATAAACTCTTAATTTTCCTGCGAAGCGTACTCAGTTATATTGTTTATGAATGGGGGCCACAAGGCCGTTTCACAGGCAAAGTCCGAATCTGTCCAGTGGCTATAATATTGTTGTCAATGCGCAATCAAATGTGAATTTGATTTGCATGGGAATATTGCACAGCACTGATATCACTACGATGGAATATGATATCTAATGCATTTTTATTTAGTGCCGCTGACTTTATTTGTATAATCAATCCAGTCGAATCACCACGGTGGAATATATCTAATACATTTTTATTTAGTGCTGCTGACTCTATTTGTATAATCAATCCAGTCAAATTAACCGCTGTTCAATCACGGACTGCATAAGCTGCTTCAATGTTTTCAACTACTTTCTACAATAAAGGAAAACAATTTCAATGAGAAGTGTATATAAATATGTATCAAGATAATATTACCAAGGTCAACAGTTTTCCTTGGTAGGGGTGTGGCCCTTATAGCGCCCGACCTAGGCCAAGGACAACTGTTGACTCAGTGATAATTCAATAAAGGGAAAAGGTTAATTATATCACATGGACCAATGTCGTAAGATTGACTGTGTTCTACAACATTTCCCCAGTATGAGCTCCGACATATCATCTCTTGTGATTACTGGGAGAGGAGATACACCCGACTGTAACATGACAAACAAGATTCGGAAGTGTAGCGTTAAAATATCAATATCAATAAACAAGCTACAACCTGCACTTAATGTCACCGCACAGGTAGTTACCTTTATTACTCTATGTGTATTTGCCAGCAAACGCACCCCGGGGATCTATCCTCACATATAAAAGCTTCCTCCTGATTACAACTTCAAAGTCACAAATTATAACAAATGGAATACTAATCTAAACGACATAGTTAAAGAGAAATTTTGCAATGACAAAAAAAGTATTAAGGGCATCACTTCTAACCCAAAACCAAACCATCAAATCTTCTATACTCAAGTCGTAGATGAACCACGTTCATCACCAATATATATTGGCGATCAAATTTTTGCGAAATTCAACAAAAGGAAATCCACAAAATTTGGTTGATTGCTGTGTTTTTTACCCAATGTCGGTGGATTTTCCCAAAAATCAAAGCCAGAACATTTTCCCCTATGTCTAACAGATTTTGAATATTGATGACCTGGAAGTGTTGCTGGATGTTTGATTTTTGAGACCAGCCAGTAACTGCGAATGTTGTACCTTTCCTCTTGGTACTAAATTACCTCGCACAGGTTCGCAGAGTGCTTAACAAGCGACCGGGCCTTTACTATCATGTCACTAAATGCAGGTTAAGACTAATATGATTGTGTTTCGTGTTAGATTTAGCACAGAATATCTTATAATAATGTCCACTTCAAATTCTTTGTTCTTGCGAAGGTAACTAGAAAAGGAGGTTCGCTTCAAATCAAACCTGTCTGTCTGCCTTCAAAACTTGCATGGTTTTAAATGCTACAACTTTTGTTTGTGGTTTGATGGATGCGTCTTCAGTACAAACATGTGAATTACTAGTGACTTTTGGAATGGCACCTGTACCTGTAATGGTTTTGAAGATATTCATTTAACTTTTCAAGTGCCCCCAAATTGGAATGAATTAAAATTCTACCACCTTTGCGTTTATTGGATGCACCCACAGCACAAACATATGAGCTACATTTGGAATGGCGCCTCTACCTGTGATAGCTTTTAAGATCTTCATCTTTGAAGCTACTCAAGTATCCTGACCTCATTAGCATAAATTAAAATGTTTCTTTTGCTTGTGGTTCATTGGATGTACCTACAGCACAAAACTATCAAGTAAAGTTGGAATGGTAATTCTACCTGCAAAATTTTTGAAGATATTCAACATTTAGTGGCCTGATTATAGCAAAATAAAATTCAACAACGTTCGCTTGTGCTTCATTGGATGCGCCTACAAAACAAACCTATGAATTGAAGTTTGAATGGCACCTCTACCTATGATACAAATGGCCACACCTTACATAATTTTCAAAACTGTCGTCCCTTTCTATAAAAAGACTAGACCTTATGTATGGAGGTATAAAGTTTCTACTTAAAATTGTCTTCTGGAAGAAAGAAAGAAAGAAAGAAAGAAAGAAAGAAAGAAAGAAAGAAAGAAAGAAAGAAAGAAAGAAAGAAAGAAAGAAAGAAAGAGAAAGAAAGAAAGACTCATTTACCGTTTTGGCGAACCGCATGAATCTGATGCGCTATTTTGACAGGAATTCGCAAAATATCTGTGAATTCAAGCGCCGAGACTTGCTTACAGAAGTATTTTGTTACTTTCCTTTTAAAATTTTTCTCAAAACAGGAGAGTGAAATTCATCATGAGCGCGGCATGGGTATTTGATTCACACAACATTTGCGTCAAACATTTCACTGCCGGACTGAAGTGTTTTAATCCATGTATTGTCTGAATCTTATCACCCATGCCATTCTTTCTTTCTTTCTTTCTTTCTTTCTTCCTTCCTTTCTTTCTTTCTTTATTTATTTATTTATTTATTTATTTATTTATTTATTTATTTATTTATTTATTTATTTATTTATTTAGTTATTTATTTCAAATTTGTGCGGCATTTTATTTGAAGACTATAATACGTAGAAATTCCAAACTTAGCATGATTATACCTTCATACATAAATTTAGGAAAAGGAGTGACAGCTTTGAAAATTATGCATTTGAAAATTTAAATCATGAATATCTTCAAAACTATTTTAGGTGGAGGTGCCTTTCCAACATCAATTCATAGGTTTGTGTTGCAGGCACACTCAATGAACTACAAACAAAAGCTGTATAATTCTAAATTGTGCTCATTATGGTTACTTTAAAAGTTTATATATTGAATATCCTCAAAACTATGAGAGAATCTATGATAATGTGAGATTTTAACATATGTTGGAATCGAGATAAGTCATGTCTCGGTATGAAATACAGGCATATTCTGAACCACCTATACAATCTTCAACAATTGATTGACAGTCCTACCAGAATAACAGACTTCTCTAGTACATGCTTGGACCATGTTCTGGTAAATAATACTGAATAAAATATGTCAATCTGGCATAATGCTCCTAGGTCTGAGTGACCACATGCTAAACTATTGCTCAAGAAAAGTCATCAGGGAGTTTTCAACATGCATATGTATGTCAGAATCTGCTCTATAAAACATTATTCTGAGGAGAAGTTTAACCACTTTTTAAACATTACTGACTGGTCAGATGTGACAAAATGCTCAAATGGAGATGAAGTCTAGGCATCTTTCTGATCCATTTTATTAAGTATATTAGACTAGATAGCACCAATAAAATTTATTCGAGTAAAAAAATCATACAGAACCTGGCATGTCAAATGAGATCTTAGAAAGTCTCAATTACAGAGACACTGTACTCCGTTAATGCAATAACCAAAATGAGGGCGAAAAAGACCCAGCTCTGTATGAATGGTATTGTTCTGTAGGAAACAACGACAAAAAAACTCCAACAAGCTAAATCATCCTTTTATTGAAATAAAATAATAAAATTGAGGAGAACAGAAACAACCCAAGAGACCTACATAAAACCCTAAAAAAAAAAGTAATAAAGACTCTAAAGGGTCTAACATTACTTTTAATGTCGATGGGGAGTTGGGCCATGAACTAGAAAGAGTAGCAAACTACATAAATCAGTTTTATCCTTAAATGACAACTACTCCGGTATAAAATTTGCCTGCCCCTTCTGGACTTTACAACAGTTTTCCAGATACATTTAGGAGGTTTTTACAGAAACAAAGGCGTCGCTGTAGATGCTTTTTGTTTACAACCAGTGACCAAAAAATATGTCATGACACATTTTAAATAATCTAAATATCTAAAAGCACTGGTTTAGTTTAAATAGCTGCGAAATTATTGAAGGACAGCTGTCTCCACTTAGATGTACCATCACTTTTATTGTAAGTTTATCAATAGAGACAGAAAAGGTTCGAAACGAAATAAAAGAAGTCCGAAAAAAACACCTCTATAAAAAGAACTCTAGACAGAATGTGGAGGACTAGAGACCCGTTGCAATTTTAAACAGTGTGTCTATAGTTCTGGAGCGTGCTGTGTGTAACCAATTTGGTACATGCCTAAAAGAGCACGACTTACTAAACGAACTTCAGTCAGGGTTCAGAGATGCATATTCTACCGATACCTGTATAATCTCCCTCACAGAGTACATAGTCAAACTGCCATGGGTAACTACATGGGCATGAGAAGGCGTTTGGCACAGTCAACCACGACATAATGTGTCAGAAACTAAAAGTCGGGGGGTGTAAAATTAGTTAAATGGTTTCAGTCTTACCTCTCCGACACCAGACAGTTGGTCTCAGCAAACGGTACATCATCAGGGTTCGAGAATGTATACTGTGGCGTCCCGCAGGGAAGCATTCTCGGACCCTTGCTCTATATGTGCTATGTAAACGATGTGACCATTAATGTGACATGCCAAATCATACTTTACGTACACTTTTTGGCCCTCCTCGTGCCTTGTGAGAATTTGGAATGGGTACCCTCTACCCTGAGCAAACAAAAAAAAAAAAAAAAAACACGAAAACTGCAATAAGTGGTTGGTTGATATACAGTTTCAATACATTTAGGCAAAACGAATGCATTCTTTTTGGACCGAAACGCAAATTAGATTAAAAAAACTTTTAAAAATTTATTAAGTATCAATATCAAGAGATAAAATCTCAACAATGCGTCAAGTACTTGGATTTAGACCTTGGCCAATGCCTCACTGGCTAAAGAACTGCAAACAACATAATTAAAAAAATTGGTAGCAGGTCAAAGTTCCTATATCATATGTATAGACAGGGCAACGCATTGGATTGTCATACAAGAAAACTGCTCTGCAATGCACTGATGCAGCCATTTTTGACTACCCTGTTACATCCTGATATGTAAAGATTTCAGAAGAATTGAAATACAAATTACAAATTATGCAAAACAAAATTATTCGTTTTATTCTTGATCTTCCAATAAGGAGCCACATTGGCCCATCAGAATTCAACAAAAACGGGAATGTTGGACGTTCAGTCAAGAGCAAAACAAATGAATGAGATTAAATGTTGTATAAAACATCTAACATGATGAGGGCCCAAAATACTCACAGGATGATTCCCTAAGGATCCCTGGCCTGTATGACCACAATACCCGAAGTAGTGAGTTTGACTTTGTGGTCCATTGGGGGTGTTTGGGGCCAGATCACACTCCTTTTCTCGCGTGGCCATAGAGGACTGGAATAATTGCCAAATAACATTAAAAGCCTTCAATGCAAACAATAGAGTTTGGCAAGGCGACAACAGATGCCACACCAAACTGATTTGTTCAAACCAATGAAATGGAATGTTATTCAGTCTTGTTACCATGCCAATAGATAAGGGATTTAAATTTAGCAGCGAGGGACGCTGATGTATCTTAAGTTTGCGTATGTGCGGGTAAGAAGCACCAAAGACAATAGCCTCTCTGGTCATTAGAGCGTCGTGTGGTGAACAGGCAAGGTCGCCAGCTCATGGTCGTCAACATTTAATTACAAAGTATGGTTTATCTACTTTGTAATTTATTTCTGTCCATTTTTGGAAGTCGCAATTTATTTGAATTCGAATTTTTGCTGCAAGGGCGAGCAAACAACCGCTGGAAATTAGAATGGCTCGTATTTCCAAGAGGAAACGACAACCGTTGGAGAAAGTTGCAACGCAAGCGACAAAGAAGGGTGATCGGGTGGCCAAGCCGAAGCCGAGCTCGAGGTCCACTTCCAGTCAATCCCAGCAGCGTGCAAATCAGGCCAAACGATCCACGTCGCAGGCGGAAAACCATGATTATGTGCGGGGGTTTGTAACTACCGCCGGCGGAAGCAGCGACGCGACTTTTTCCCAAGCGCAGGGCCGTTCGGATGGTGGCGTTTTTCCAATTTTTCATTTATTGAGAGTGTTGACCAGATGGACCAAACTTTACAATTTTCATTAACAGTTCTGTTGACATGGTGACATACGTTTAGTGAGAAAAAGTTGACTATTGTGGCAGTTAGTGGCATATGGTCGTGTCATAAATTTCCCATGAATTGGTAGTCATAATTTGGTACTTTTCCTCGCCCTTGGTGGGGTGGGCATCAAAGAAATGTCAAAATAAATGCATTTTATACATTTACTGTCTTAAAATACCTACTATCCAGTCTTCTTTGGGACGCGGAGGGAATTGTGAGATCTGCGCTTCTGTCGTAAGGGACTTTATAGACAGGCACTTTTATGTTTATAATAAGTCCTCGGTTCCCGACATGTTTTTTATCATATACCGACCTTACATCTTCTTCATATTTGAAATATGAGTTCCCTCCTAGCATTTATTTGTTAACGTTGTACTCTAATACATTTTATGTTTAATTTTCTGTATCTCCCTAATTTAACTGCCGTGAATCTATCGTGTGATATCTTCCTATTATGTATAAGGACCCCGATGGAAAAAAAAATTCTTGCACTTTCGTGGCCATCCTTAGCACCAGTCAGTATGTATTTTAGTTACTTTTATTTTATGCTTTTGTATATATTAGTGCTAAATAAATAAAATCAAATCAAATTTTAAAAAAAAACTATTATAGGTAGAGGTGCCATGCCTACTCCAATATATAGATTTGTGCTGTAGTGATATCCAATAAACCACCAAAAAAAAGTTGTAGAATTTGTAGAACATGTTTATCAGGGGGCACTAGGGAAGTTTGAGAGTTGAATATCTTCAAACTTATTGCAGGTAGAGTTGTCATTCAAATTTGAATTCAGAGGTTTTAGCTGTAGGCACATCTAGTGAATTATGAATAAAAGTAGCAGAATTTTGTACTTATTAGAGGGGACTTTAAAATTTAAATGCTGAATATTTATCTTTAAATTGATCTATTTTGCATAGATGTGCCGTTCCAACTTCACATCCTGGGTTTGTCCATCATCAACTTTGCCCAGAGGTAAGCACCCGGATGGCACTAACCCTTGAGTCTGTGAGCAGTGTCTGTGTGGCTCTATCAGTGAAATGGAAATAATGCAAATTAGGAGAAACAATGACAGACTTGTACATATTTATTATATACCAGACATACAACAAACAATAACATGTAATGTACATCACAAGGTTTTGTGGTTTACACTCATGTCAGACTTCCATGCCACCATGTGGTGTAGGTTTGTCATCAGTTGTGTCAACAGTGATCCACAAATGAATCAAAGTTGCAATAAAAAGTGTACCCTTGAGAACTGGATAGAGTTTCTCACTACATACCCAAATCTTGTCTGTTTGCTGACACTTGACATTCTGTTTTATCCAGAATTATAAACATTTCCTTTTTCCCAGCAGATTTTTTCATGCCAAGAACTTTATTTTGCCATATTTTTCCCCTGAATTTTCATGCTTTCTGCTGTCATGTCGCTTTTCCACCTTTGAAGTTGAGTGTACAAGGCAACAACTTTCCTTTGTAGGCACACAGATTTGCTTTCAATCAAATCTTGTTTTCTAGTTCTATATGTCTTTATGTGTCATACTCCTTGTATTTTACGGGGAGAGAGAGAGAGAGAGAGAGAGAGAGAGAGAGAGAGAGAGAGAGAGAGGTAGAGAGAGGTAATATCGCATGATCAATATATACTTGTATTTTTACTGAAATCCATACATGTTTGGAAATTACATCTGAGCTTAATTGTATGGAGAAAGCTATTACTATAGACATCAGTCACTTGGTTACTGTAAACAAGATATGTATGACCAAAGTTAGGACATGGCAAGAGGGAAAGACCGTGACGCATATTGATCTCCTTCAGGAATAGATGATCAGACTACAAACAGGAGCAACATTTCCACATCTTCGTGTAATTCTGAGAATTAAACTCTCTACGCACCGCACCAAACAAAAGTAGATTCATGCAAATTAAATGAGTACACAAAATTGAATTTTTGAATAACTTCCAAACTATTTTAGACAGAGGTCGTCATTCCAACTTCAATCCATTTATGGCTTCGTGACATAGCCACATCCAATGAAACATGAAACAAAGTTGTAGTTGTTGCATTCTAATTTATGCGAATTAGGCGAATACACAAAATTTAAATCTGGCATAGCTTCAAGACTATTGCAGATAGAGGTTTCATTTTCACTTCAGTTGGTAGGTTTGTTATATAGCAGTATTCAATGAAACATAGACCAAAGTTGTAGCACTTTAATTTATAATTTATGCAAATTAGGTGAATACACCCAATTTAAATCTAAAATAATTTCAAAACTATTACAGATAGAGATGCCATTTTCATTTCAATTGGTAGATTTGTGATATAGCGGCATCCAATGAAACATTAATCAAAGTTGTAGCACTTTAAATATATGCAAACTAGACAAATACGGACGATTCAATTGAAAGCTGTATTAACTTCAGAACTATATAGACAGAGGTGCCATTCTAACTTCAATTGATAGGTTTGTGACGCAACCCAATCCAAAGAAACATGAACTTAAGTTATAGTATTTTAATTTATGCAAATTAGGTGAATATACAAAATTTAAATCTTGAATGTCTTCAAACGTATTATAGACTGATATATCATTCAAACTTGAATTGGTAGATTTGTGGGATACCTGCATCCAATGGACCATGAATCAAAGTTGTATCAGTTTGATTTATGAAAATCAGGCAAATACACAAAATTTAAATCTTGAATAGCTTCAAAACTATGACAGATTGAGATGCCTTTCCAACCTAAATTTATAGGTTTTTTACATAGCCGCATGAAAAAAATAGTGTTGCAGGAGTTAAATAAATACTGAATAGACAATCTTTAAACATTTTCTAGGCACACAGACTGATTTACTGACAAACAAATCAAATTTTCCTAGTTATATCAGTATCCATCTGACTGAACTGTAAGTGGCATATCCTTTTAAGTAGCAGTCTTCTGTTTCATGTGCATATTAGAGTAACAAGCCGAGACTGATTCACTTACATGATATTGTCACTTTTTTCTTTCTTTCTTTCTTTCTTTCTTTCTTTCTTTCTTTCTTTATTCATTTCTTTATTCATTTATTTTATTCATTCATTCATTTATTCATTTATTTATTTATCCATCCATCTATCTATCTATCTATCTATCTATCTATCCATCCATCCATATTTATTTATTTATTTATTTATTTATTTATTTATTTATTTATTTATTTATTTATTGTGGTATGGATGAGAAAGTAGACGGATGAAATCAGATTATCACTGCCTGTATGATGAAAAAAGTAGTGTTTTTCTGATGTCGGGATGTCTCAAAAAACACTGCCTTATGTATTAATGGCCATCACAATGTTCAGAACCACGACAGCACCCTGCAGCAAAAGTGTTCCATCCCATGACTGTCATATATATGTATAATACAAATATATACACAACTCTGACTTTAAAACGGATGCTATATTGGTATTTCTGAAGAAAAATCAAGTCTTTCACCCTCCCTTAAGTTTCCAGAATCATCAACTGTAAACATGGACCAACATAAGCACCTAGGATAATACTGCGATCCGACCTCCAATGGAACGATCACATTGATCTTATTATTGCTACAGCCTCCAAACAACTTAATATCATGAAAAGTTTACAGTATTTACAAGACAGAGAAACCCTCGAAATAACATACAAATCATTCATTCGACCACTAATGGAGTACGGTGACGTAGTCTGGGATGGCTGCACACAGGACGACTCACAAAGATAAGAAAGCATCCAGCTCGATGCCGCACTTGTCATCTCCGGTACTATGCTAACAACCCCTAATGGTAAATTATACGAAGAAACAGGTTTTCAAACGTTGGCCAAACGCGGAGAAATTAACAAGTTAATCCAAACGTATAAAATTACTCATAATTTAGCCCCTGAATATTTAAGTGAGATTATTTACTCCAATCAAAACCAGATCAGACACAAGACAAGACAAGCTGAAAACCTTCCTCATTTTAGAGCTAGAACATAATCTATTTAACAATACATTTTCCCCAGCACCACGAGACTTTGGAAACCAGCTCCCGCTAATCATTCAAACTGTAACTCTTTAAATGAACAAGAAACACAGCGACTTTATATTTTGTGTGATTTTTAGTTACAGCCATTGCCACGGGACCCCGTCCATCGCTGTGTGGGCGGAGTCCCACGACATGGGTGATCAGCGGTTCAGTTACATGCAGCCCGCCCTTCTGTCTGTCTTGTCGAACTGTAGTGTCTTCCTTAAACTTGTTGGCTCTGTGCAGTACTCTGCCCCAATCAAGACATAATCACGTCGTGGAGGAAAGCGCCGGGCTGTGTGGTGTCTTGTCTGTCTTGTCTCCTTGTCTATTCTCAGCAAGAGGGGTTAATATAGGCCCAAGCCCTCCTCCCCGATTGCCTTCCATGACAGACTGCTTTGTGAACCCCTTGGCCGATCTATGTAATTGATTTGTCATGGAATAAAATACGTCAACACCATTATGTCATACAGTGGGTGTATGAGTCTGTTACGCCAACAAAATTTGAAATTTTACAGATTGTGAATTTTGCCAATTAAAAGTACTTGTCCATAGGACAAGTCAAATTTGAAAGTCACTTGTCGCCAAAAGTATTTCACTTGTCCCTGACAATAGTATCATAGGATTTTTCACACCCTGCCAAGTAAAGGTGCTTTCTACTGGTAGAATATGCCCCCCCCCCACACACACACAGAGGCCTCTAATTATCATAGATTAACTCATTCCACCCTGATAGAAGACTGAGTCAACAGCTCTCCTTGGCGCGCTCTGGGCGCAATGCGCCCAGAGCGCGCCAAGGAAAGCTGTTGACCATGGGCATATAATTTGGAATGATCTTCCATGCAAGTTTCATCCAAAATATTGAAAAATAATCCCTAAATTAGTAAAATACAATTAGCAGACGACATTTAGATATTAGCGGGAAAAAGCGTCATCAGGGTGGAATGAGTTAAAATGATGCAACTTTGTTCTATTGTTCATTGAATTTTACCATTGGCACAAACATACACATTGGAATTGGAATGGCACCTCTGTCTGTAATAGTTTTGAAGATATTCATCAGTTTACAATTTTCAAATTCCCCTATTTAGCGTGAATCAAAATGCTGCAACTTTGGTTTACTGTTCATTAGATTCGTCACTGTCACAAACCTATACATTGAAATTGGAATGGTATCGCTATCATTATAATCATTTGAAGATATTCAAGATTTAAATTGTTCAAATGCCCTAATTAACACATATTAAAATGCTACAAGTTTGTTTCATTGTTCAATGAATTCGCCAATGGCACAGACCTGCAAGTTGAAATGGGAATGGCACCTCCATTTAATAGTTTTGAAGATATTCAAGATTTGAATTGTTCAAGTGCGCTAATTATTTTTAATTAAAACGGTACAACTCTGTTCTATTGTTCATTGGATTTGCCTCTGGCACCAACATCTGTATTGAAATTCAAATGACACACTGGAGAAAAACAGAGACTAATAACACAGCTGGTACAAAACTGAGTTAGACAGAACAATATAACAGATGACGAAAAATGTATTAACTTTCAAGTAAACGGTTCATCAGATTAGAAAATAAAGGGTCTAGATTCTGCTGTGAATGAACGAACAGCCTCAAAGATGCATTAATTCACTTTCGGTGTCCAACAAATCATAACAACCTTTCAAAAGAATATTTGACAAAATATCACTTGAACGCATTATATACTTATCATATTCCTAAGATGTTATTAGTAAAGATATGGCAAATTCTGTACACGCGATATGTGACGTATATATACATATCATGTATACAGTGGTCCTCAGCTTGTAAGTCCCCTCTCATCAAAGGCCACATTTCTTAAAAGACCACCATTCCTACACACAAACTGTGACATTCTTATTGAGGCCACCCAGCTTAAAAGACCACGTTTGGACTACATTCATAGCGGACTTACAAGGGTCCTTTCAACTTAAAAGCAGACAGTTAGTCATACTATGGAGAAAGTTGCCACGGAGACAGGTTCTGATTGCCTGGGCTAATTTATTATGGATGCAAAATGGTTGCGTAACAGCATGGAGGTAGATAGCAGTAACCAACTTGTCCATGCTGTGGTAGTTGCAGGGATGTGTATTGTAGGGAAGTTCAATAAATTTAGCATAGTTTGAAATCCCCTAACTTTTGTTTCCATGTCATAGGACTTGCCTATAACATAAACCCAGATATTGCACCCGGAAAAGCACCTCTATAATAGGTTTGGAGATATTCAACTTTAAATTTTTCAGACGACCCTTATTAGCATAAATTGAAATTTTACACATTTAGTTTGTGGTTCATTTAATGCACCTACAGCATAAGCCTATGAATTGATGTTGGAATGGTCCCTCTACCTATAATAGCTTTGAAGATGTCCAACTTTTAAATTTTAATGTGTCCCAGTCTGCATATATTTAAATTTCAACTTTAAGTTTTGTTCACTTGATATGCCTACAGCACATACCTATGAATTGAAGTTTTGAGGTGTCCATAATTAGCAAAAAATTTAAATGCTACAATTGTTGTAATGTGTCCAATATATGGGCAGCCCCAACAAATATACC
Organism: Hermodice carunculata; assembly: GCA_964020975.1. Classification (NCBI taxonomy): domain Eukaryota; kingdom Metazoa; phylum Annelida; class Polychaeta; order Eunicida; family Amphinomidae; genus Hermodice; species Hermodice carunculata. The sequence goes on along the minus strand of OZ026629.1, from coordinate 6,089,887 downwards.
AATAGAACCGACATTCGGGCCTCTATGTTGAACACTTTGGAAGCCAGAAGGGATTGAAATTTTCAAATGGCCCTAATTTGCATGATTTTCTACTAATTGACAATTCTGAACGACATGCAAAACTTCACCATAGGAGCTATATCCACGCCAATTTTAAAGTTTCTGGCTCAAATGGTGTCTGAGTTCAAACCGGCACAAAAATAAAGTGAAATAATTTGCAAGAAATAAACAAATAAAGAGAGACAGAAAGTAAGGAAGAAAGAACTCATGAAAAAAGCAGTATCTCTGTGTTAGCCCACACACACAATAAACAAAACAATGAAGCAAAGAAACCGATACTGATAAGCTGTGACCATGTAACATGGTCATGAATTCACCAAAACCCAAATCGTTTATTTTTATATCTGTGTGCCAAGACATTTTACACTCTCTCTCTCTCTCTCTCTCTCTCTCTCTCTCTCTCTCTCTCTCTCTCTCTCTCTCTCTCTCTCTCTCTCTCTCTCTCTCTCTCTCTCTCTCTCTCTCTCTCTCTCTCTCTCTCTCTCTGTCAAACTTCGCATGATTAAGGGGCCATGAATGAAGTCGCAATTTTACAAAAATGGTTAAGTGCATTTGAAATTATGCAAATTAAAAAGGCATTTGAAATTTTAAATCTTGAATATCTTCAAAAGTGGGATGGACAGAAATATGGTTCCAAGTGTTGCTCCTACGTCATTGACCATTGTGCATTTTATGGATACAATATGAAAGTTGCTGCACTTTCATTGGGGCATTTCAAATCTTAAATTTTGAATGTCTTCAAGACTATGATAGACAGAGATATGATTCGAAGTTTTACACTAGTTATTGACCACTGTGGATCAGGTGAATACATAATGAAAGTCATTGCATTTTAATCTATGCTAATTAGGAGCAATTCAAAATTTAAATCTGGAATATCTTCAAGACTTGGACAGATAGAGATGTTTATGTTTGTCAATGTTTACACGTTATCGACCATTGCTCATTTTATGAATACAGAACAGATTAAGTTGTTGCATTTAAGGTAACGTTATTTAGGAGCAGTTCAAATTTTGAATATCCTCAAAACTTAATGGAGAAAGGTGCAAGTACAGCAACTGGCCTACAACCAGATCAACGGGTTTGTACAGTTTCTCTGTGATAGTCATGGAGATGGTGTACCAAAGCAGTCTGGGGTCACTTTAGTGCGAGTACTGCTTCAGCCTGGCAGGCAAGGCACCCAAGAATGTATTTTGTCTGCAGATTAGTTCTTTACACTTTCCCGATTTAAGTGACGGCCGGAGAAGCTGTCCTTATATGTTTGCTAGAGATGTTATGTTTACTATATGTAATATGATCAGCAAGACTTGTTTATTAATTTTTTGACACCCGTGTCTCAACTTTACCAGCATGGATGGTGAAATAACCTGTTGAGGGCCTATTTGATTTCCTATACTAGAAATATTCTCTTGGCAGGAATCCCATTCACAATTTTAAGCCTGTGTCCCGCAAAAACAGAAAATATTTCACTGCAACCGCTAATGCCGTTTCATCTTGTGCTTGGTTTGGTTTTTCTTCTTTTTAAATTTTTTATGTTTGATTGTCTCTTTATGGTAAAATTTTGCATTTCTAATACAGATGCAAAGGGAAATATTAAGACCATTTCAAAATATTCATGTTTTGAAGGCACACACACAGATTTGCTGTCAAGAACATCATGTTTTTCCAGTTTATACTTTTTCCTATGTACTTACTAGTGAAATTTGGGAACCAAAATGTGTACTAAATGGTTCGTTTTTGATGAAACGCTGGCCATCCCTGTTTTACATGGCATGCGACTCATGATTGATTGAGTTTATTCGGTTTTTCAACATACAAATTATAAATGAGTTCACATAAAATGATGGATAAATAAAACATGCAGGTAACTAAGGCATGAAAATGGGCAAAACATATGTTCATACAGGTAAAATCATAGAAATAGATAAGATTAACTAAAAAGTTACCAATTTGCCCTCGTAAAAGAACAATATGACCAAAAACTATGTTGACTGCACAAAGGATGGCCCAAGTCGATTACTAAGACTTATTTCCATAGGGGTCCTTTGGGTACTCTGATGAGACATGGGAGGTGAGAGATGAATATGATGATTGGACTGGTAATAAATAGTTTTATGAAAATCTGTAAACAGTAAATTAACCAATGTATATACATGCAATTTGTGTAAAACTATGCTAATAGATAAAAATCCATAAGTTAAACATTTACCCTCAGTATACATACGTCATATTGGGATTGAGCAACTATTGTGCTTCATACAAACATGTATGTAAATGACACTTTGTGGTTCTTTGCAGTGTGAGGCATTAGCGGTGACATCTGGTATTAGGACATCTTATTATTTTCTGATGAAGAAGCTCTGGTTACCAGAATTTTTTTACATAATATTTTGAACCATCTGATGCTGTTGGATAATTTAATATGTGATGGTAAAGCATTCCATTCCTTGATAGCTGTATAGTAAAATGATTGAAAAACGTGTCCTTTTGCATGTTGGATGTGAACATTTCCTGCACTGTTTCTGGTGTTGATGCTGTGTATACCCGGGGTTCTGGTAAAAAACGAGGCAATTCCATTGCAAATCTAAAAACATTATTTAACTTCAGCTGTGTAACTCTGTCGGAAACCTTTAGCATATTGAATTATTTACCTCTTCCTGTCCTATATGTGAGCGGTTATGTTTGTCTAATATAAACCTCACAACTTTGTTTTGAGTAATTTGAAGTTTGTTTTTGAAATTTTGAGACAAACCTGACTACTGAGCAGAGCAAGCATAGTCAAAATTACAATTTAGCGGAGCGGCACACAAAGTCGTTTTAGCTTTCTCATTTAAAAATCGTGCTTGCCTGTACAGAAATTTCAGTCTAATATTTGACTTTGCAATGGCGCTTTTGGCTATAGAATCACCCGAGAAGCACTCATCAAGAGATAAACCAAGATACTTAACAACTTTTGATCGCTTAATAATATGATCATTACAAGATACCATAAAATTCTCCACTCGTTTTAACTTTCTTTTTGAGCCAAACAAAATAAATTCTGTTTTTCCTAGGTGAAGTGATAATTTGTCATCCACTAGCCACTGTTGACAAGAGTTCAATTTGGTGATGAGTGATTGAGCTATTGACAGATGATCCTTTCCAGCGATCATGAGAGCACGTTCGTCAGCATATAGAGCTAATTTACACTTAACAATGATAGACGTGTCATTGATATAACATATGAAGAGCAACGGAGCAAGAATGCTCCCTTGAGGGACGCCGCAAGTGATTTGTCAGGGGTTTGAATGCTCTCCCTGTATTTGCACGAGCTGTTGTCTATTCGACAGGTATGATCTGAGCCAACTATGGACTCAACACCCCTACAACTCAATTTTTCGCACAGGAGTCCATGGTCTACTGTGTCAAATGCTTTCTGGAGGTCGACTAGTACCATGCTAATATTATTGCCCTGAGAATTATGTGACTTTATGTTGTCAAACATGTGGATAAGGCATGTATCTGCAGAGTATTGTCCCCTGAATCCTGATTGAAATTCGAATAGAATATTTTTCATGGTCAGGTACTCTTCCAATTGAATATAAACAGCTCATTCAAGAACTTTGGAGGTGACAGTAAGGACGCTAACTGGTCTTAAATTGTTAGCATCATTTCTGCTACCTTTTTGCTTGTACAGAGTGGATACCGTGGCAAGTTTGAAGTCATCTGGCACCACATTGTTTTGGATTGTCAGATTTACTATATGAATTATTGGGGTTTTCAGAAACTCCGCTCCATCTTTTAAGAATCTTACTGGAATATTGTCAAGACCCGTGCTTTTACAGGGGTTTAAGCCAGATAACTCCTTTGCCACAAAAATTTTAGTGATTGGTCTTGGCTTAAATTAATTAGGTTGTATCCCTTTCTGCTCGTAAAAAATCTCTGAATTGTTTTGATTCAGTGCCAAAGACATGAGAGTTATCGACCAATGTATTTGCTATACCAGTATAAAATTTGTTGATATATTCAGCAACTGTATTTGGTTCAAAACATAACTCCCAATCTATTTCAATGGCAATTTTAGATTAGTCCTCTGTAGTATTTCTGTAAACTAGATCTTTAAGTTGTTCTCATAATTGTTTGGGGTTAGTCTCGTTTTCTTCGATCTTGTTACTGAAATAGGCCTTTGCTTTTTTTATGTCTCTCTGTATCTCATTTCTCAATTTACAAATTTTACCATACAATGCTCTATCGCTTCTGTTCTTTTTATGTAAATACAGTGAGTGATCCCTTTCTCTAATATTTTCGAGAATTTCGCTGTTCATCCAGGGCTCTGAACGAACTTTCAACCTGATTTCTTAAATGGGGGCAACCTTATCTATTATACCCAGGAATATATTCTTGCAACAGATCAAATGATCTTAATCTCCACCCTTTAAAATGAAACATGTATAATGTACTTGTCCTTACGCTTTCTAGAGTTTTGTCCCAATGAGTGGTTTATCTCTAGTTTTGGTGCGGAGGACATACATTATTACTTATAGTTACTATACTTATTTTAACATACGAAGATTATTTGATTGATAATAAGGATGCCTGATTATTTATATATATTTTGGACGCATCATGGAATTTCCCCCATTCCGTTGGTGCCCCCGCTGTAAAGGGGAAGTTTTCCTTATAAATTATTATCATTATTATCCTCCTCCTCCTCCTCCTCCTCCTCCTCCTCCTCCTCCTCCTCCTCCTCCTCCTCCTCCTCCTCCTCCTCCTCCTCATCATCATCATCATCATCATCATCATCATCATCATCATTATCATTATCATTATCATTATTATTATTATTATTATTATTATTATTATTAAATGAGAGTTCCCATTATAGATATACATGTACATATGGGGGGGGGGGGTGAGGGCAGAAACATCATGCAGACAAAAACATATATGAACGGCGGCCATAATATGCCGAATAGCCCACAAGAAAATGCCGTTTTGACCCGCCCGCCAGGATGCAAGTTGACGGATTTCCCGGCGCGCTGTTTTGAAGACTGGCCTAAGGAAAAGCGCTGTTATTGTTATGGCTCGACATTCATCCAGAACAGAAAGTCATTCGCTGGGGTGGAGGACGAGACAATTTCCTTGACCATAATTTTTAATGGTTGCTTTCTACTCGTATTGTACTTCGTCCAGCGTTAACTAATGTATCAAAAAAGAAGAACCGAATCGAAAAGCATGATTTTAAATTCCTGAATATCATGGAAAACTGCTGATAATGTGGTAAGTTAGGGACTCTTATTATCGCCCAAACTGCATGCCTGTCTTGCGTTGCACGACAGTTTACCGAAAGCAAACAGAATGTTATTTATGCCAAACAGAATTAAGGTTTTAGGAAGAATGAATAGTTGATAAAAATGACATTTTGCCGAGTTGTAATAGGCAAGGTAAAAATCGCCTGGTTCATGTGGGTTCTCCGTTGAGGGACCTCTAGGTAGGCGGGGCTAGGTATGTGTATTTCCAAATTTGTACCCAGTCCTGTGTAACTTTAAAACCACTCTGCCTAGATTAAATACCAAATTTCTGGTGGTAGATGGTTGTGTATAGTTATAATACTGGAAGTTAATACTCCTGTAAATTTGGTAACTGTTGCAGCAAAACTATTCAATGAATTGAATGTTCCTTTATTATATAGAATCTGATTTTATTTTATTTTATTTTATTTGGTGCAAGCCAATTCATATAAAAAGAATACATCGAGATAAAATCATGATATAACAAAATAAAGATATAAGGATACAAACTAAAATAACAATAATCACATAGGTACTTCACAGAGAACATAATACATGTGTTATAAAATAAAATAGACGATACAGTATTGAAGACATCACATAACTTAGGCATAATGGTAAACTAAAATAAACATAAGTAAGGATGTCATGATGGCAGTATAATGGAGATCACATGGGATATAAAATAAGTATATACCTTTAAAATAAATTTGTTGGCTAGCACCAGGATAACCCTACCAGGATAAAGCTGGGAAAAATCCCTGCTTATTTTCATTGGGGTCCTTGTGTATAAAATAAATTATCTGATTAAAAATTAAAATCAAAGTAGATGAGTATTTAAAATGTAAAATAGAGTAATTATTGAATATGTAATGATGAATGAATGTAAATAAGATATCACAGATTACTTCTAGCACAGATTATTATAAATATTCATGGTTTTATGGAATAAATACAAGTTATGCATAGAGGAGGAAGTCATTCCTTTCTGACTTCAAGGCTTCATCAGTAAGGTATTTTTTCACTTTTATTTTGAAGCCCTGCTTGCTTTCAATTGATTTTATGTCAGATGGGAGTTTATTCCATTCAGTGATGGCAGTGTGATAGAAGGTGGATAGATCATAAGTTTGGGTAGTTTCAGGACAAAAGAAGTTGGAGGCGTGTTTTCTTAAATAATGGTTATGAACATCTGAGAGTCGTGTAAAATTATGAGTCATATAGGCTGGTGCAGTGTTGTTAAAAATTTTGAAAACATGGTTTAATTTGAGTTGTTTGACTCTGTCCTCCACCTTGAGTGAGCCTAATATTGCTGCTGAGTTCCTCCTGGCCAATGTGTTCTCTAGGACCTTTACTTAAGATGAATCTGACCATTTTATTTTGCATTACTTGAAGTTTGTTCTTTAAAGTTTTACTGAGGCCAGAATACCAAGAAGAGCAGGAATAGTCAAAATGACATTGAATGAGGGCAGTAGTGAGAATTTTTCTAGCTTGTCTATTGAGTGAAGAGGAATACCTGTATAAGAATTTCAGTCTTGCGTTAGATTTTTTGATAATGTTATTAACCATCTGTTCGCCGGAAAGGGTATTGTCTATGATAGAACCTAAATATGTTACAGAATCAGTGTTTTTTATTTTATTACCATTGCAGTGAACTTTGAAATTTTGGACTAGTTTTAGTTTTCTCTGGGGACCCAACAGCATGGACTCTGTTTTCCCAAGGTGGAGAGACAGTTTGTTGTCGCATAGCCATTGAAAGCAAGTGTTGAGTTCATTTGAGAGATTCTGAGCTATTGCGTAGGGGTATTTGCCGGAAACTAAAAGTGCGCTATCATCAGCATATAGAAGTAATTTGCAATTAACGCTAATAGGCATATCATTGATGTAGCATAGGAAGAGAAGCGGACCCAGGATACTTCCTTGAGGGACACCACAACTAAATGGAAAGGGGTCTGAGTGTACTTTACCTAAAGCTACTGTTTGTTTCCGTCCAGTTAAATATGAATGAAACCACTCAGTGGAGTCGACACCCATTCTATGTAACTTTTTACTGAGTATATCATGGTCCACGGTGTCAAAGGCTTTTTGCAGGTCTAACATTACCATGCCGATATAGTTGCCTTTTGAAAATTCTTTTCTTATATAGTCTGTAAGGTGTATGAGGCAGGTGTCTGTTGAATACATGCCTCTGAAACCAGATTGGTAGTCATATAGCAGGTTATTGGTATTCAGATGGGATTCTAGTTGGGAGTAGACTGCTCTTTCTAGGATTTTGGATATGGCAGTCAGAATATTTACCGGTCGGTAATTGCCCGGATCCAGTTTATTGTTTTTCTTGTACAATGGCTTGACCCTGGCAGCCTTGATTTCTTCAGGTACTATATCGGAAGAGATAGAGGTATTGATTATGTGGGTAACTGGAGTTTTTAGGAATTCAGCACTATCTCTCAAGAATCTAGGATGGATGTTATCTAACCCTACACCCTTGAATGGATTTAGCTGTTTAAGCTCTTTGAGAACAAACACTTCATTTACAGTCTGAAGCTTGAATCTTTTGGGGGAGATGTCATCATAGTAGTCTTTGAATTGTTGGGAGTTAGTATCAAACTTATTGGTTGCTGAGGGGAGTTTGGACACCAGGGTCTGAGCTACAGTTGTATAGAAATGGTTAAAGTGCTTTGCAACTGAGGTAGGGTCGAAACATATTTGATCATCTATTTTTAAGATGATGTTCCCTTGTGTTTTTGATTTGTTGCTGTATAATAAAGATTTTAAGCTGTCCCATAATTTCTTTGGGTTGTTTTTATTTTCTTCAGTTTTGTTACTTATATAGTCTACTTTTGCTTTACTAATTGCTCTTTGGGCTTTGTTACGGTACTTACAGTATTCTTTGTAAGCTTCTGTTCTGTTAACATCTTTATTGTTTCCTGTTTTACCCTTGGACAGATATAAGTAGTGATCTCTTAATGAGATGAGTTCCAAGATTTCATTAGACATCCATGGTTCTGTTCTTGATTTTAACCTAATTTCCTTTAATGGTGCAATATCATTAATGATTTTTTCAAATGTTTCTTTAAAAATTGTCCAGGCTTTTTCTACACAGGTGCAGTCCGTTACAGTTTTCCAATCTATTTCAGATAACTTTTCTTCCAATAGCTCTTTTGTGTAATGTTTCAAAGAGCGTATTTCCACATTATTATGTTGGTTAATTTGACCCTTGACAATCTTGCGAGTACAATACACGAGTGAATGATCACTCAAACCTATATTGATAGTTCCACTTTGGCATAATTTTTCAGAATTATTACTGATGATGTGGTCCAAGATAGTCTGTGATGGATCTGTAGTTCTTGTTGGGTCATTGATCAATTGTTTACAGTTAAAAACATTAAGAATATCAGAGTATTTCCTACTTAAACCAGAATCAGCACGGGAGAAACAAATATTAAGATCTCCCAGAATATAGATTTCACAGTCTGATCTCATCATGGATAGTGCAAATTCTAGATTTGATAGGAAAAGATTGTCTTTCGGTGGTCTATAACATATGCCCATTATGATTGGTTTGGTCTTCGGGAGTAGTATTTCAAACCACACAGATTCCATATTGTCTCTAGGTAGGTCATCTCTGGGGTTAAAAGCTATATCTTTCCTGATGTAGGCACAGACTCCCCCACCATGATGGGTTCTGTCATTACGTAGTAGGCAATAGCCATCTATACTGACTTCTGCGTCAGAGACAGAGTCGTCAAGCCAAGTTTCGGTAATCCCTATAACTGCTGCATTAGTTTTTGTTGCCAGTAATTTTATCTCCGAGAGTTTTGGCAGCAGTGAACGTACATTCAGATGAATAAAATGCATACCTTTGCGGGCAAAACACTGAAAATGTTCATCTTTTATATCACCAATCGATGAAAAGGGGTTGTCATGATGAGTATTGTCATGCGACTCACCGGTTGCATGTCCGCCTAAGCTTTGGCCGGTAGATATGTAATCCGAATCTGATGAGCAGTTCAGCTCACACTCATTGAATGGTAATGTTTTTATCAGGCATTGGTTGCATATATATGAAAATGAAGCATCGAGTCTTTGCATTTGATCATAAAATTGTTCTGTGATGTCCCCGTTTGTACATCGTATATGCATCCAGTTATCACATATGTCACAGTTAATTGCTTTGCTCCTAGATGTTACTCCTTTACAGCAATTTACACAAGGGTACTTCGGCTGTCTTTTTGGAACCACTGGCCCAGGATTTGTCTGTATGTCTCCGCAAGTACAAAGCAGGATTATAAAATGAAGCGAAGTGGTTGGAACTCTGTGACAACCTAGTGGTTGCCGCCATGTTTGTTTTCTATTTGCATCCGGGCTATCCGTTGTGGCGGGTAATCTGAAAAATGACAGTGGCAAAAGTCCATTCACCTGGTTTAAAATCTCCTCGTGGCATTGTATGATTGCGAGCCCCACGGGATCTGGGTGTGCTGAGAAGTCAATCAGCGCTGGTTCCGGTGAATATCTGGGTATCAGTGCATATATTTGTGCAAAAATGCACAGAGCTCATAGCAGAAACATCTTGCGAATTGCGCATGCGTACCTTTCCATCTATCAATGGGGATACACACCTCTGCTCAAGTGTACAAGAATGTGGCTTTGATTTGATATATTTATTCTTTAGTTTAGCCAGGGTCACTGGCTCAGTGATGCAGCACTTATCTTCCACAATGCCCTGGATGGTAATGGTACATATATGAATTCATGAAGGATAAGTGACAATTTGTTAAATTAAATCAAATTTGTAAAACATAGGCAACAGTAAAATGAACGCAATAATCAATATCTAATAAAGAAACTGTTAAAAGTATAACACATCAGGTAGATATAGTAATTAATATCACAGAATGGAAAATCAATAAATAACTTAGGTTTAAAATACATGAATGTAAGCTGATGGTCTAGATCGTGACCAGTATCATGATGGGGAGCACCAAATGGAAAATGGGTAGGAAAGAAAACATGTAAGGTTATGAGGTTGGGAGGGGGTAAAATTGGGTTTGTTTTTTGAGGGGGTAGTTCCAAGACTTGAATGGCGAAAGGTTTTCGGCATTCCTAATTTCGTTGAGAACATAGTTCCATGTGGTGACACCCCTTATGGAAATCCTGTTCCTGCCAACATTAAGGCTTGCATGTAGTATTGACACAGACCTATTTCTGGTTGTCCCCAAGGCTAGTACTTTGAGATTTCAACCTGCCCTGATTCAAATTTGACTTATCTTGCAATTGGGCCAACAGACATGCAAATTGTACAGCCCTGACATTTAAATGATCATATCTTCAGAATTAACGTTCAGTCTTGTCGTGTTTACTTGGCAATGCGTCCATTCCGCAAGGCTTGGGAATTTTACCAGAAGTGACATCATTTGTGACAACCCAGACTTTCTCTTAACTTTTGACCACTCAGTGTTCCAAAGCAAGATATGTGTCATTCTCAGTTTTGTTTTTCCAAAATGCAGTCAGTTGTCTGGCTTTTGGATACATGTTTAGATTGATCTAGCAAGTAGAATGACAAGTGAGATGGGCGGAGGTGGGCATTTTTTTTCCCAATAAATTTCCCAACCGACAAGTGGGGCCAAAACATTTGAGGGTCTGGGAGGACTTGCTGACTGTTCACTCCAGAGGCAGAAGTAAATTTGTGGCTTCTCTTCAGCATGTAGGTTAACATGAGACACGCCTCCTTTGGTAATTCCACAGCCTTGATGGGCAGTCACGTATTCTCATTTTTGCCTGTGGTTTAGCATTTGCAAAGCCCAGGAGCCTGGTCTTGAGAGTAATTTATGAGCAATTAAATGATTAATAGAAATTGTTTCGATCATGCCATGTCATGACATGGTCATGAGTCCTCATGACCATTGAATCGCGTTAAAATTGACTTCCCTAAATAAATTTAGGACAGGTGAAACACCAAAAATAAGTGTCACTTTAATCAATCCTAGCTCAAAATGTATTTGCATTAGGATAACAAATCAAAAATGTCTGTAATTGTCATACTCCAAAGGCTTTATATGTCCTATATTTGGGTGTCTGTGATGTTAATTGTTTAATAAACAATTGTCAGTTGACCAAAAAGCATCCACCCCATAAATGTCTATATAAGTCACTAATTATTTATGATAAAATCATAATTACACTTGAATCTTAATCCTGACATATTGGCAACAAAAAAAATCCTGTAATTTTTTTATGTGTGGTTTAGTTTTTCTGTTATCCATCCTCAAAGTTTGGTGTTTCAATTTTCCCTTTGATTCCCATGATTTTCATTTTCTTCATTTCATAGAAAAGGAAAGAAGCAAAATTTTGAAAATCACTGAATAATTTTTTGCAGTTCAGACATTATAGAATCAAAAGCCAGTAACTGGATAAAATTTCACCCAGCCGTTTTCTTGGAATAACCATTCTTATGTGGGGTTCTCGTCGTTTTATTCTTTCTGAGAAAAACAAGCTTCAAAGGCCTTTGATGTTGGTCATTTGCCTCAGAAATAATACCGTTTGCTCGAGCTGAGCTGATATTTGTACAAAACGTAGTAAACATCGTCCCTTAATATTTGGTGAGGTTGTCAATCAATTGTTAGCCAATCACAGGAATAAAAGAGCCTTTGAAGTACGGAAAACATTATTCAGCGATCTGTCAAATGGCGACAGCCACAATCTGGTTTCAAAGCATGGCGTCATGGAGGTGGCCCTTTGGGCCCTGTGACCTCAGCCTGGCAACAAAAGCTGTGTTGCCTTGCTTCGGTCGGGCGGTCTAAGGATGCTCGTGGTCAGTGGATGGATGGCAGGTTTGGTCTTCTGCCCCCAACCTCTTCATCCCCTTTTTTGGGAAAGTGTTTTATTGTATTTACTTGTATCAGTATTATTTAATGTAGTTGGCTTGTTAGACTTGTCTGCACACTTTACTTAGTTAACTTGTCATTATTTTGTTGTTATTTTCTCAATGAGTTTATTTCTATTTTCAGTCTGAGTTTTTTTAATCACTATTTTGTGTTTTCTCTTCTGTTTACGTTTATGCTTATTTGGATGTGTTTATTTGTACTTTTTTTTCCTCATCACTGGGTTTTGATAAAATATTAATTTGTTATGTACATGGGTATTGTTGATTAAAGTGTCAGGTTAAAGTGCCACGCCTGTCTTTGGTGTGCAGGACCGATGGGGTTATCCATTGCGGCACGGCCTACGAAGGGACATTGTCTTACGATTCCCACTCCTCTTGAACATTTAAAGTCTCCCTTCATTAGAACGCAAAACAAGCAAGATAAGTATCAAGTAAACCACTAAGGCTATGATATGTAAGCATGTTTGCATCTTTTCCCTGCCCACAAACATACTTTCGGCATGCCGCCGTGATACCACTCTCTTTTTGCCATGGGCCGTTGCTACCTGTACCCACATAACAGACTGTTGGTTTAAATATATTTTTATTAAAATAAAAACCACATAACAGACTGTTAAGTATTATTGATGGATGGCATTGTTCTGCTTGGTGGCTGGAAACATAGGAATGACACATGGACGTTCGGATGTCTGCATGCCTGTTTGTTTTTTAACATTTTTCTCATATTTCTACTTTAGTTAAAAGCTTGAAATTATCACAACTTATAGACAGGACTTTCATCTTTTAAAGACCATTAAAATTCCAAAATCGGCCACGCAAAGATTTTTGGTGTCTTACTGTCCTTAAGTACGTGTACTACATAGAATGTAATGGGTGCACACTTCAGTGAGTATATACATAATGTACTGAATCATAGACATCACGAAATGTGGCATAAACTGAACTAAAATTTAGGCCTAGCAGCTAGACTAAACTGAAATTTAGGCCTAGCGGCTAGCGCACATTTTTTGCAGCATAATCAGCACTGGCTTTAGATCATATTAACTCAAGTTGCACAATTAAAAGATTTTATAACTCCACTGACTTGACAGTCAGCTGAGCTTATCCCATCAGTCTCTGTCTGCCATAACTCAACAATTCACAATTTGACTTCTCAAAAACCATCAGCTAGATCCACTTCAAACTAGGTGGGGATGTGCCTTGGGTGGGTCTCTACCAAGTTTGTTCAAATGCTCAAGGTCCAATGATTTTTAGATTTTTTATGATTTTTTTTTAGGGGGGATCTTAAAAAATCTTTTTCTCCAAAACCACTCACCCAATTGCTTTGATATCATGCAGAAACACTCCAAGGGACTCTTAGTTCTGAATTTGTTCACCAGGTGGTTCTGTTTTTTTCTGATTTTGCATGTATTTACTATTTTGGACTTTCCAGAACTGTCACTCAGATTAAGCTGAAACATTGTGGAGATGTTATCACTAGGTGGCACTACTGTGGATTCCTGATTTTTTAACAATTTTTCCAATTCGGGTATTAATCAGTAAATGCACCTTTCCTATTGATTACTGTGCAAGTGAATGGGCATTCTAATGCTCATTCACATTTTCGACTTTTATTCAAAACCATGATCCGGATTGAATTCAAACATGTTAGCAATGTACCTTGGGTGGGTCTTCACCACATTTTGTTCCAATGGTCATGCTCCATTGATTTTTAATGACTTTCTGGGGGTTTAGGGGTGGGCAAATCTTAAACAATCTTCTCCAAAACCGCTTACCCAATTGCTTTGATATTACACAGGAACACTCTAAGGGACACCTAGTTCTTCATTTGTTCACCAGGTGGCATTGCAATTTTTTCTAAAGATTTATGATTTTATTTGGGTGTTATTGGTATTTTTAGCTTAGGTGATCCATATCACCAGAGCTCATACCATAGTCCCAAGATTCGTTGTTCGTCACAAACAATTCACATTTTCGACTTCTTCTCCCAAGCCATCAGCCAGATTCATTTCATACTTGCTGGTGATGTTCATCTAGTGGGTCACCACAAAGTGTGTTCAAATGGTTTCAGTGTGATGATTTTTGTATTTTTTATGAATTTTTGTTTTTTTTTAGGGAGGGGAGAGGTGGCCAAACCTTAAAAAATCTTCTCCAAACCTGCTCACCCAATTGCTTTGAAATCACACAGGGGCAGTTGTGAGGACCCGTAGTTGTTAATTTGTTCACCAGGTGGTGCTGAAAATTTTTTCCACTTTTTGTATGTTTCTGTAATTTTTGACTTCTTGTCCAAAACCATGACTCAGATTTTGCTGATATGATGCAGAAATGTTTCTGGTGGGAGGCCAAAACAAGTTTGTTTGCTAAGTGGTATTACTATGGAGTCATGATTTTAAACAAATTTTTTATTTTTGGTACTTGTCGGTTAATACATACATCCCCCATTGTTTTACTATGTAAATCAATAGGCTTATAATGGAAATCCGCATGGTCCACTTCTTCTACCAAACCATCAGCCAGATTCAATCTATACTTGGTGGCAATGTTCCTCTAGTGGGTCTGTATGCCAAGTTTGTTCAAATGGTCATGGTCCAGTGATTTTGTAGCTCTGCTGACTTTTCTGTCAGCAGAGCTTATAGAATCCATTTGCGTCCATTGTCCGTCCGTCTTTCCATCTGCCGTTAGACTTTTTATATTTTCGACTTCTTCTCAAAAAACGCTACATAGGCTATTTTTGACTTCTTCTCCAGAACGGCTGAACAGAATTGCTTAAAATTTTATCAGAATATAGTTGGACATTAGACAATGAAAGTTTGTGAAAATAATATGTTAATTTTAAGCAAAGTTATGGGATATCTAACTTCGCAACTGTAAGGAAGTGCTGCAGCTGTATATATATATATATATATATATATATATATATATATATATATATATATATATATATATACATATGGCAATACAGTACATATGTTACACAATTGTATTTACCCTTTTGACTTCTTCTCAAAAACCGCTGTATGGATGGAATGTTTTAATTTTGCACATGGATGTTGCCCAGGTGAACCTCTACCAAGTTTGCGAAGGAGATGATGATGCAATAATTTTTCTAATTTTAATAAATTTTTTAATTTATTTTTTGAAAAAAAAAATTTCTTCATCTCAAGAACTACCTGGCCAATTGCTTTGATATTGCACATAGGGTCACCTGGGGTCAACTAGTTCTTATTTTGGCCATCAGGTGGTGCTGCGATTTTTTTCTATTGTTTTATGAATTTTTGCGTGTTAAGGCTATTTTCGACTTCTTCTCCAGAACAGCATGATAGAATTGCTTAAAATTTTTTTCAAAATATAGTTGGACATTAGACAATGAAAGTTTGCGAAACTAATGTGGATATGTTAATTTTGACAAAGTTATGCAATATCAGACTTTGTGACTGTAAGTGAGTGCTGCCACTGTACATCGGCAGCCATTGAAACAGCGAGGTATGTCAATTGATAATACATGTACTACCATGGACAAGTCAGGTCGCCCTATTCAATTTCGTTTCCTGAATAAAGTCAACTATGACCTTTTCTACACTGTCAATGTGTATCTTTGATAAATGCTGAATCAAATGTCCATGTGTTCCAATACTGTAAAAGCAGATCCCAGTCAGCAGAGCACAGGATCATCATGATCCTCTTGTTATATTTTTGTGTGAATTTTTTGTCCTTTTTTGGCCAAACCTTAAAAAATCTTTATCTCCGCAACTGCTCACCCAATTGCTTCAAAATTACACAGAAACATTTCTGGGTATGCGTAGTTGTTAATTTGTTCACCAGATGGTGCTGCAATTTTTTTTCCAAATTTTTTATGAATTTTTGTTTGTTTTCACTATTTACGAATTCTTCCCTAAAATGATGAGTCATATTTTGCTGAAATGCTGCAGGAATGTGTCTTGTGGAAGGCCCGAACAAAGTGGTGTTACTATATAGCATCCTAGTTTTTCAAGAATTTTTCATTTTGGGTGCTTGTAGGTTAATGGATATATTCCTATTGTTTACTATGTAAATCAATTGGCCTCTAATAAAGATTCATATTTTCAACTTCTGCTCTGAAACTGTCAGCCAGATTTACTTCATACTTGGTGGCAATGTTCCTCTAGTGGGTTTCCACTAACTTTGTTCAAACCGTCACCTTATGATTCACCTGAGCACATGATAGGTCCTGATCCTCTAGTTGACCTCTGCTCCAGAACCGTCTCTCAGATTCAGCTGAAACTTTATGGATATGTTCCTTGTGGAGGGTTAAACCAAGATGTTAGGTGGCACTGCTGTGGATTCCTGAGTTTTAAAGATTTTTTCAATTCGCATACAAATTATCAGTAAATGCGCCTTTCCTATTGATTACTACGGACGTGTGCAAGTCAATGGGCATTCTAATGCTAATTCACATTTACCACTTCCTCTCCAAAATCGTGTTCCAGATTGACTTCAAACATGGTGGCAATGTGCCTTGGGTGGGTCTCTACCAGATTTGTCCAAATGGTCACACTCCATTGATTTGGGGATTTTTTTATTAATTTATTTGTTCTTTTTATGGGGCAAATCTTAAAAAATCGCAAAGTATATATACATGTCAGCTGAGCACAGGACTGTCAAGGTCCTCTTGTTTTTAATTGAAAGTGGTTCGAAAGGTTGAGTGTGCTGCATGGCTGTGAACACAGGCTGAAAGTGCTTGTTGAAAAGGGTAATGTTCTGGTGCACCTGGCTTGCAGTTTTAGGCCACAGACAGAGTTGTATTTGACAATGCTGGAAGGCTTCCCTTTTTTAGAGCTCTTCATTTATATTAGCACAGTACTTGCTTGGGAATATAAATGATATGAATTCAAAATCAGTTAGATGGAAATATTGCCTGATTGAGGTATACACAGACAGACAGACAGACAGACAACATCTTAGGCCCACTTAGGAATATCAAATAATACGAATTCAAAATCATCTGGGGAGATATATTGCATAGCAACTTACGTGATTTATGTGTGCGCAGACAGACAGGTTCATTGTGCATGTCATTTAAAATAGACCTACTTGAAGCTTAACTTTTTTAAACAATATAATCTGCACTCCATAACATATATATGAAAGGTAAACAATTAACCCTTCCAATGACCAATTTTTGACTGAGTCAACAGCTTTTCTCGGCATGGCGCCCAATGCGTGCAGAGAAAAGCTGTTGACCTGGGTTATTCTCGCCCAAACTATAGGCATACTGGTACTTGAATGAAAGATCTTTTCATGAGGAATAGGAATCTGGGATCCTAATGATAATTCAGACTTGTCTGACTTAAGTAGTTTGACTTTAGACCTGATTGGTACTGAAAGAGTTAAGTGGTGATTTGTTGGAAGTGTTTTGAAAGTTAAGGCATACTAGCCCGGTGTAAAATGATGGTTGTGCCGGCTGTCATTAATGTATGCATGACCGTGGAACGAAATCGTGTGTCCAAAATATCGGATTACAAATTGTCTGCCACAAGCTTTGTTCATCAGAGGAATAGTATTTGTCACGTTGTTGACTTTAGAAGCTGAGCTGCATGAAGAACATGTTATCAAAGCTTCTTCATGCCTCCTGAGCAGACCAAACTCAGTGGGATCTTCATTCCATTTCTGGAGTGCAGATAACGCAAAGCTTGGTCCGAGTGTTCCAACTGACTGAATGCTATCACATACATGTAATACTCAGTGGAGAAAAAAAAAAATAAAGTTGAGGCACTCTGATGCCGAGCATTAAGTGAAATATATATCAATTATAAAGGGGTTTTGTTTGTCTCTTGGATTAATTATACAGTGTTAATTAATCATTAATTAACTTTAATAGGGAATAGGTTTATTTGACATTAGACTTGTCACATTTGTGTCGCATTTATCTCAAAAAGTATTTGAGGTTCAACCATAGAACATTGCGATAACATCTATCAATATATGAAAGTGTGCACCTGGGGTTTTGTTTCTCTTTTGGATAAATAATATTATCTTGTGTAAATTAATCATGAATTAACTAAGGGCAAATCTTGATTCAGTGTTAAACTTGTCACATTTCTGTCGCATGTATCTCAAAAAGTATTTTAGGTACACGTATGAAACTTTGTGGGAACATTAATCAATATATGAAGATGTGCACCTAGGGTTTTGTTTGTATCTGGGGTTAATTAACCTATGTTCATTTTGCATTAATTATCTTAGTGAAAGTGTAGGCTCATGTCAAATCTATGTTGTGTATTTCACAAAGTGTTTGAGATAGAGCTATGAAACCTGATAGCTACATGAATCAATAAGTGAAGGGGTGCCCCTGGTGTTTTGTGTGTCTCTTGATTTGATTATCCTCTGGTGATAGTCTTTAATTAACTTAGTGAAAATGACAATTCCAGGAAAGTGATTAGGTCTATTGGTTCTTGTCAAACTTGTGACTTTTGTAGCTCATGAAGTATTTCAGGTATAGACATGGAATTTGATAGGGAAATCAATCAATTTACCAAAAAGGTATGTGTGTATAATATTATTAACCATGTTAAGATTCCACTATGTGTTTGAAGTCTTACACCAATTACATGCTACTCTGTATGATGAAGGCAATGAATGATAGGTGGGACATTCTAGTTTCAGCCAAATTCAAGAAACATTAGCATTAATTTGGCCAGTGGTCAGAGGAACCCCATGGAAATCAATACCAATGGCTACAAGTTCTGCATAGTGTTTTTAATGTATACCACAAAAGGAAACAAATGGTTGCGAGTTGCATCCAACCAATCAGGGTGGAGGAGAACCAGGGCCTTATAATGCAGATGAAGACAAAGTATTTGATACAAAGAGAAACTTAACAAACCTAAATCTGTAAGCCCATGCACCATTTGAACACTATCAAGTCCGATATTCTAAGAGCGAAGTCCTATTCCATACCATTCACTGAAAAACTGCATAGTTTTAAATCATTAGAGTAAATTAATTTGTGAAAGGAACATATCATGTTCATTAAAGTTGAAATTTAGAAGAAAGTTTTAGGCTTTATTGTAAAATTGGGTCATCAACGGGGAACTAGCGCAAGACTTGTTTCGGTGCCGGACAAGTCATTCTGCTAACTGGGGGGCAACAATGTTGCATTTCCAATACAAACATCCCAGGCTGATGTGTGATGGAATAAAGCAAATGTGATGCTCCTTTGTTAATAGGCCTACTTGAAAATGTGGCCCACATCACATAAATATAATAAAACTACTTTTATAAAGAATAAGTCTACACCAAACGTTCATGATTAGGCCTACCAAAATTGAATCATAAAATCAATTAAGTATAATAAACCCCACATTTACCTACAAAGCTTGGTCTTAGAACAGACCAGACTAGGCCTACCTGATGGAGTGATCAGATATAATAAATCCAGTACTTCAACTTCATGTTAAACTCAAATGTAACAATGTGACATAGAAGAGTGACATAATTAATTGTATCACAGCTGAAAACTGGTCAGATCAATGTTGTGGTGTTTCAGTAACAAAAATAGGCCTTTTTATCACAAACCCGCTGTATTTCACCGGTAAGGCAGTCACCATTTATGACTAGATCTATATTAATAATTCATCAATTACATTACGTTTAATGAAAATGTTTTGAAAATTGAAGGTTTAAAGAGCCAAATGAATGTAATAAACAGGTCACCAGTGGGAAACCTGTAACTGCAGTTTCTGTCATAAGGCGTGTTAACTCACATTGCCACCTGCCTTTAAAATCACATCAGGGTCAGTGAAAGTATAGACCCATATCTTTTACATGGATTGTGAAGCAGGCCAAGCCTATGTTAATCAGTCTCCATGGCACAGATCGTGGCGTATACTTCCCTACCCAATAGGAAAGGTCAAAAGTACCAATGATCTGTGTATCAGCTGAATACACAATCCAACACACAGATTTCGTCAGGGCTAGAGATGTGTATTCCCATTGGATTGCATGCTAAATTAACCTCAAAATAAAAGACTACTTTTGAAGCTTACAAAACAGAATTTATTTGAACATTTCAGCTATGTACACAATTTTACCACACAAATTTTGCTGTTTCTGCAAAGAGTGGTTTTAAAGTTATGAAGCTGTAAATTACAAGGAAAAGTAATAAGAATACACAACTCTAGTCCTGAAGGACTCAAATGCTCTCTGCATGACAGCAATAGAAGCTTCTGTTCTTGCTCTACCCTATTGTTTGGTGGAAGAAACTGAAAGACTCAAAGAAAACCACCGTGCACAGTCAGAGCGGTAGGAACTCTTTCCACTTGCATCCCCAGCCGTGAATCCTACCCAGGCAACAGAGGTGAAAGGCAAGCATGTTGCAGCTCTGCCAATCATGCACCCACAGTTGCTATTGACATTTCACAAAGTATGCCTTTGGTTATAGAGCTCCATTACTTGAAATCAGTAAACTTAAACTGTTACCTGTTTGAGTGCATTTCATTCATTATTCGGCCATAGATGATGTGATTAGTAAGTCATTTTTTGGTTGTTAATGAAAACTAAACACACTGAGGAAGTTAATAATAAATGTATGTCTTTTCATTTCAATGTGTGATTGTTAAAGGGTGATACCATAAAAAATAAGTGTGGCTTTTGGTTTGCTGGGAAAGCTATATACATTTTAAGTCAATAAAAGAATCCCACCTACATGTATCGTGTACTGCAGGTGCCGTTCCATGACCGATTCATATTTTGAAAAAAAAAAAAAAAGGCAGTGCTCGCAAAACATTTGGCAACACTGACAGGCTATTAAGATATTTCGAAAGGGAAAAGAAAATGTTCCAGTCAATGGGAAAAGCATATAAATGCATGCAGTTGTGTATAATAACACATGTGTGATACTCTACATCTGACTGATCAACTCTTGATGTCATTTTAGGGTGAGAGTATCATGTGCATTTGTGTAGGTATCTGTTTGCTGGGTCAGGAATCAGCTATTGAGATGCATTGGTCTGTGACTGAGTATGTAGTGACCTCAAAGTGGGTTCAGTAGTGCTCACTATCTGTGTGATCGATTCTCTAAGATTTCAACTGTTACATATTGGCTGCAATTGAGATCAGAGCGTGGATCTTGATGGTACTAAATCCGAAATCCTCTGTGAAGCTTTTAGGGGTATACCTGGACAATAAATCGTCATTCAGCAAATAAGTTTGCGAGATCTGGGAAAAAAACAGCTCTCCGATGCAACATCTTGAAACATGTCCAAAGTTCTAAGCTGCAAAGCTAGACTGTTGCTGTTCAGATGCTTTACACTGAGCTGTTTTCAGTACTGTTCTCTTGGTCAAGTGGATATGTACGTTTCCCATTTTAGCAAGGCGACCGGTGCCAAAGGTTGCAATTTCGAGTCTCGCTCATTCCGAACATAAAATAAATTTTCGGCATTCCCTTAATGCTGGTGGATTTATAGTCCCCGAATCTGGAAATAAATGCTGACTCGGTACATATACTGCATAACTGTGTTGATATGGCACTCGCACATAACTACCTCCATTGAACCATTCTTTTTAAAGAATGGGGATGAAGTCTAGCAGATATGTGCATTTCCCATTTCAGCTAGGCGACTGGTGCCAAAGGTCGGAAGTTTGAGTCTCACATGTTCCGAACATAAAATATTTCTATTAAGTTGCCGAGCTTTGGAATCATCTGCCTCCAGATATGATCTGTATCTAAACCCCCCTACCGACCCCTGAACTTACTTCCGACCAAAAGAAAATAATACTAAAAACCCTACCTACCCAAAATTGCAGAGTATTTAACTACAAAAACATACTGACCTACCCAAATAGAAAGACTTAACAAAAAAAATTATGCCTACCTACCTAACCCCAAAAATTTTGGTCCGTTAGGGGAAACACACTTATATTTCTTTTTTGGTCTAACAAATAGCATCACAGTTTCATCCTGTGCACTTTCATTTCATTGCTACTGTAAGCTGTATGTTTTAATTCCATGTATCAATATGTATTCATTGACAAGAGCTGCATACTCACCTCTTTTTATGTCGATAAAATTAGTGGAAAATGATAATTATCTGTCTGTCTGTCTATGGTGACAGCACCATTTGTGTTTGTCTATCAGTTGGCCAGACTGGGGACCTGCTATTGAGATATATTTAGCAAATAATAACTGGGTGCAGTGACATGAGAGTGTGTTCAGTCTCTTCGTTGCTGCATGTACATGTATGTTGCTGCAGTTGGTTTAGATCAGGGCCAGTACAGTGGATGTTCCATTGTGGTCAGAAGTGTACACTTATGTGTAGTTGCTTTCATCCTTCCAGTCAGGGAGGGTTCCATTAGATGATTTGAGCAACGTGGTTTTCTGCAAAATTCAGAGGTATAAATAATTTTTCTTTTTTTTTTTAATTTTTTTGCCAAAATTGGGGGATTTGCATCCTCAGTCAGTAACCAATTTTTCACTGTAACCAGGTAAATTTAAAAAAAAAAAAAAAAAATGACCCTTTTTTTTTGGAATGATACATTTATACAATCTTTAAATTTTCATTTCAGCTGGCACCAGTCCAGCCTTGATCTGAAAGACAATCAAAGCTGCTGATCAATCGTTTTACAAAAAGTGTGCCTCTAACATGTAGTATAAAATGTGCAAGTATTTTCTAAATTTTGGTACCTTTTCCTGATTTATAAAAGCAGGTAATTCATCATGGATGAGCCCCAGGACACCTCACAAATTTTATGTTAAAGAAGAACCATTCAGCAGGTGATGCAGGTAGAATCATAATGTTTGAGCTCCTGTGGATTTGGATGAACACACTCATCCGTCTTATTGTAGTGGTTGTTTTTTCACACCTCACTGGTGACACTGCAATTATTACCAAGCATTGACATGGGACGTATATGGTAAGTGATGATTTGTATCCCCACGATGATTTTTATTACTGCTACTTTCATTGAAACTGAATTATTGAAAAATTAAACTGCAATGGGCGTTTCCTCTGCCTTCCTCTTTCCTATACAAACATTCTTCCACATATAACAAAAACAAAACAAACAAAAAACAAAACAGTAAAAAAAAAAAGGATTAAAGAGTTTCCGAAAGAGCCATGGGCCACTGGTCGGTTATCTTTAGGGATTACACGTACTGTAACAAGTGTCTTCCAGTGTCCCCATGAATGGACAAGACCCCCAGCGTGGGAGTGCCCTAAATGTTCACTGGCTCCTACTTTTATGTGGAAACTGCTATAATACGGGTGTGGGCTTGCTATGTGGCAAACTGCCACCTTTACATATAAACAGACCCTCCTTTAAACCTAAGACACTGGGTGCGGGCTAGAAGGCCGCAGTGTCACCTGCTGGGTATGATGGCGTCAGTGCCACCGACTGATGGCAGATGAGGGTAACACCACGCTACCAATTGCTTCGGGAGATATTGTGTGATGAGGGTTTCTGTTTACAAAACTCTCACTTCAGAACTAGAGACTATAGACATGTGGGCCTATCAGACTCCTTAATAGGCTATCTACATACATGTAGATAAAGACGGACTTACAACCAGCCTACCAGATGATTTTGAAATAAAACATAGCAATGTGCAACAATATACATACTATTGGAGGGGAATACTGAGGGGTTGAGGGGAGATTTGAAACTCAAGGCTATATGCTGAAAATTGCAATCAGTTGTGCTGTTCATTGGAATTATTCTGGAAATGAATATGGCAAATGTTCCAAAACCCTGTAAAAGTATAAATGGGATCATAGCTGTGATTGACAGATCAGGTGTGTATAACTGAGGGTACGTTTTTATGTGGTTGGTCGACTTGGCTTGTGTGCTGAGAAAAAGTCTGCTGAATTACAGGGAATGGCTATTATCTAGCCCTGTGGTGCTTCATAAAGAGTGCGGTGCCTTGTGCCCAAAATACCTTTAACTGAGCCTTGTATCCACATGATCCAGTAAGATGTATTTATACTCAATCAGGTATAGATCTAGACTTCAGAAACCAATAGCCAAAATTGGAAATACAGTGAAACCTGTTTTGAGAGACCACTTTAATGAAGGACCACCTGTCTTTTAAGACCATATTTCAAAAGCCCCTTTTGCTATTTTTTCCATGTTATTGCACCTCCATTGAGAGACCACTTGCCTTATGTGACCACCTTTCAGCCTGCCCTCGGGGTGGTCTCTCAAAACAGGTTTCACTGTACATGTATACGCACAATTAACAAAGATTCTGTTGTTGGTCTTTACCAATAATTTGTTTTAAAATATTTAACCCATTTCAAATTTCTTTAGCCAAATTCATGAAGTATAAGAATTTGGCTAATGGTCACCGCAGTCCCTGCTATATATATATACAGTAAAGCCTCTCTAACCAAACACCTCTGTATACCGAACACTTTTGTCTGGTCCCAAAGGTGTCCGGCATAGGGATTTTTTACTGTATATATATATATATATATATATATATATATATATATATATTTATTTATTTATTTATTTATTTATTTATTTATTTATATGGTACCAAATACAATAACTCTGTTTTCCGTTCCTCTTGAATTTGTCTGGTGCTCACCTGGTGTTAGCTTCATACCACAGGTGCTCATAATGCCCAGTCAAGCATTGGTGCTCAATGCTAATAGCCCTATAGGGGTGGGGGTAAAGAGGATGAGGCTGGAACATGTACATATGCAATGGCCCACATAGGGCCTTATCTGCAATAAAGTACATGTATTATGTAATCATCTGTGTGGTCAGTCATCTGTGCTAATAAGATGGGGGAGGGTGGGCCTTGAAAACCACTCCTTCCTCAGACAGAGCTCGGTGCAGGAGCTAGCTTGTCTGAGGAACATGATATAATAATGAACTATGACCTTCTTGCATGTCAGATTCTATGGATGTAGGAAATTTATATTGATGTGTTACTTTCAGTTTCAAATAGGCTTTGCTGCCAGGTGTAGCCTGTCACTGGTCATCATCGTGCGCAAAACTCATAATTTTTATTTTTATTTGTCGAGGTCATCTTCAGCATTCTGAATTACCACTCCCGTATACAGAATCATTTGAACACCATTTTTGATGAGCTGTCTCCAAGATCATCCCCTGTTTGATGAGACATACAATAACATGTATTATTGGGAGGTATAAATTTTTACTGGTGCATGCATAGTGCCATAAGAACTCATTATGTGCTTGCTTCTGTTGGTAACTTCATAAGTTGAATGTTTTCTATTTACATCTTTTATGTCCAGACTTTACTCAATTCGTGACATAGGGGGACTCTATTTCTGTAACATTTTTTCCAGCATGTAGCAGTGACGAATTGTCTTCAAAAAAGAAAAGATCGTATGACCTTGCAGATTTCCTTTCATTTACGTAAATATATAATAAACAGTCAGAGGCCCAAAATGGACCCTTGGTGGATGCCACAATTAATATGTGTACGTGCGTGTGTGTGGAATAAATGCACAAATGACAATCTTAGTATCATATGATGGTTTTGGTCTGGCAAAGGGAACAGGTAGATGAAAATACATGTACAGGTGTTAATTCTAACTATGTGGAGTTCAATAGGACCAGGGAGAGGGCTTGGGGATACCAAAATACATACACATGACTACCAGATTCAATACGGCAACAGGATCAGATCTATGTGGATAACCATGGTTACCAAGATTGAATCATTTGTGTTCAACCTCACGAAGAACATTTGAGTGTTGTCATGCCTCAAAATGGAACCCAATCAGAGCAGGCATGTTGATCATGTGTATATGACCATAACACATTGGTTTCACACAACATAAGTGTGTTATATACATGCAGTAGCAGTGATGCTCTATAAATTCCCGATCCTCTACACATTGGTGCTTTTTTAAAACTTGTTTCTCTTTTGGGTGTGTCAGGTGACAAAACTAGGTCAGTAGGTCATTTATCTGGGTCACACCAGGTGCAGACAGGGGAGGGTATACTTCCAATAATCTATGATTGCATTTTGAGTTTGTATGGTGTATAATTTTCCACATGTGTAAGAAATATATGGAGTGTGAAACCAAGTAGCACTCTCAGCTAAACAGGCCTGGTCATCAGTAAGATCAGTATCAGAACCTGGTGACGTATTTTAGATTCCAAATTGTACCCCCAAAAATCCGACCCAGATTACTTACAAGGTGTTAGATGTCTTAAACTAAATCTCACACGTATGTTACCCTTTAACTTACAGGCAAATGCAGGGCACAGCTGCAGGCATTGGGTTATAGGCATACATAGCAGGTAACTCCTGGTTGTACATTTTCTCTTTCACAGGCACTGAAAATCAACAATGGAACTTGGTGGGACATTTGAGGATGATGTGATTGTGGAAGCCAGGGACAGACAATCAGCTCAGCAAGTTGTCAATTACAATGTGAAAGTATGCTCACATCAGGTATTGTATCTTAAATTTTCAGAAGAGGACCTTAAATACAGCAATGTAGTTGTCCCATAAACATGGTGAAGTGTGAATAGAAGTACACGACACAAACAGGTGTGATATTTTTTGTGTTCACACTGATTTTTAAGGGTCCACCCCACGGTGGGACCCTTTCTGTTTTCGGGTTGTCTGTCCGTATGTGCAAATTCTCGTTGTTGTGACATCTACAGAATGCCTCCATGTATTTTGCTCAAATTTGGCAATATGCTTACCTTACCTGGCAAGACAAACTAATGAGATTTTGGTGTTACCATGTCCTAATTTGAGCAAATAGCAGATCCTTCAGTCAAGGTTTGTGTTGAAGATATGTCTTGTTTTTCTTTCATTTTTCAAAGATGAAAAGAGACAGGAATTTTACAGTGGGTCGCAATAAGATATTGAAGTTTTTAACCCATTATAAACCTGGTAACAGCTGATTTTATGCATCAATAACCTGTTTGTCAAATGTCACAAATAGACCCTCTAAGGACCCCCAGGGGGGCAGCACTTGAGGATGATCATTTGCATAGTCTTACTTATTTGCATAACAAAAAACCCTTTGAAGTTTTATTGGCAACAGCCAAATTTATGGAAATGAACTCCGACAACTGCTGCCACCTGGGGCCCTAAACTCCCTGATTGATTTAATCTTAGAAGACAGAAAAGTTCTGCATTGGTGTGTAGCCATGTTTTTTATGTTTACTGTATTTGTGCTCACATTGTAGCATTACTGACGGAAAAGTGATCTTTTTACCCTGGCTCATACAAGTATAAAAATCAAAATAACAGAACTATATATTTACATGTGATGCAAATCCACTGGTACATGTATTTAGTTGGTTGTTAAATTTTATCACATTCATTTTATTATGTTTCCCCGTGCAACGGGGGGACATTTTGTTTTTGTGTCCGTTGCTTCTTCTTCTTCTTCTTCTTCTTCTTCTTCTTCTTCTTCTTCTTCTTCTTCTTCTTCTTCTTCTTCTTCTTCTTCAACATGTAGTGTGCGTTGCGGACGCCATAACGCAAGAAAAATATGACTTGGGAAGTTGAAATTTTTTGGGAAGATGTTCCTATATAAAACCTTGCTTGGGATTGCAGATGGGTGACCTTGACCTATTTTTCAAGATCACATGGGCATGTTATGTAAAGTTGATGCGGACGCAATAACTCCGCAAGGATATGACTTGAGAGGTTGAAATTTTGCATGATTATGTACCAAATTATGAGCTAGGTTGGGATTGTAGATGGGTGACCTTGACCTATTTTCAAGGTCACATGGCCACTTTTAAAAATCATTGCAGATGCACTAGAGAAAGATTTGACTTAAAGAGGTTGATATTTTGTGTCATTCCGTTTCTATGTAAGATTTTTGTAAGACTTTGCTTGTAACTGCAGATGTATGACCTTGACCTATTTTTCAAGGTCACATGGGCATGTCATGTAAAATTGACGCGGACGCAATAACTGCGCAAGGATTTGACTTAAGAGGTTGAAATTTTGCATGATTATGTACCATAATATGAACTAGGTTGGGATTGCAGATGGGTGACCTTGACATATTTTTCAAGGTCACATGGGCATGTCATGGAAAATTGACGCAAGGATTTGACTTAAGAGGTTGAAATTTTGCATGATTATGTACCAAATTATGAACTAGGTTGGGATTGTAGATGGGTGACCTTGACCTATTTTCAAGGTCACGTGGCCACTTTTTAAAAATCATTGCAGATGCACTCGAGAAAGATTTGACTTAAAGAGGTTGACATTTTGTGTGATTATGTTTCTATGTAAGACTTTTGTAAGACCTTGCTTGTAAGTGCAGATGTATGACCTTGACCTATTTTTCAAGGTCATGTGGGCATTTCGTCAAAAATCAACGTTTTGAAATGTCAATAAAGGGTATACCTTCACCATATCTGTAGATCATTGGAATCGGCATGCCTATTTATAAAAAATAAGGGTGACTATAGTAAGGGTGCACGGGGAGACATTTGATTTTCTGTTGGAAAATCAGCTTGTTCAAGTTTTTTTTTATTCTGTTTTTTTTTTTTTTTTTTTAAATTTTGTGTTTGTGTAAATCAAGTATCAATGTATGCTTCCCAATATGTAATCCTAAGATATTTATAAATTTTTTTACATTGGCATATGTTAGATAAAAATATTAACTTTTTTATGCTTGACATATATATATATATATATATATATATATATATATATATATATATATATATATATATATATATATATATATATATATATATATATACATATATATATATATATACATATATATATATATATATACATATATATATATATATACACATATATATATACATATATATATATATATATATATATATATATATATATATATATATATATATATATATATATATATATATATATATATGTATGTATGTATAAATTGATTAATATCTTCAAATTTATTTTGCCTTGCTACTTTTTTATCTGGGACTTTTGTGGTTGTACAGAAATACAAAACAAAAGGGTTCAAAGGAAGTTGTGCTTGCTGTTGAAGTTAAATAGTATGTTACATGAAACTTTAAAACATCAAAATTTGTTCATGAATTAAGTAACAGACCATGAGTAAAAGTAAACTATAAATGTGTGAAGGGGTTTATTGTGAAAAATTTTGCAGGTTTTCTAGATTTGACACAGTGGCTGATAGTTGGCAATTAAGGAGTAAATATCAGCTGTTTTTTGTGTGTGTTTCACACTATTTGTGCACTGACTTATATAATTTTTTATTGATATTGAGCAGGAACATTTTGTTACTGATATTTTGGAGCTTTCTTCATATCAGTTTAAGTTCTTTCAAGTCTTTAGGCTGTTAGTAGGTGTATTGTTATTAAATCTGGCAGATAGCTGTCTATTAACAGCTGAATGTCAATGTCGAATGCCACTGAGCACTTTTATATTCTTGGCCAACTGATAACGTATACACTTTTTCTGTGTTATCATAGCAGTGAAAAGGAAAGAAAAATGGCACCTGATTAACATCAGACTTCCGCACACTGTTATCATTGATTTGACAAATAGTGTAAAAATTACGTATATTGTGTGGGAGATCTTTAAAAGCACCTCATCATGCAATGAGTAGATTTGTCTACCGTTAACACACACCATATCAGTCACAGTTATGCACAATATAACAAAAGTGATATGGCACATGAATTATACACAGTGACATGTTGTTTTTACCTCCAATGAAAGACCACCATTCTTGAAAGACCCCAGGTTTTTTATTTTTAACCTTATGTGTGGTCTTTGGAGACAGATTTCACTATACGATGAGAATGGGGATGATCAGTCATGCAGCTGAATGCCGATGCAATGATATGAAGCATAACGCTATGTACACATGTACATGTAGGTTTACTAATAGCCCCGTGGGAACCCCCCCTCGCACACTCATGGTTAGACCTCATGGGGGACCTCAATGCTAGTTTACTGAATGCAGTGATCCTTGTCCCACAACAGCAAGGTTGATGGGGGCTTTAGCCCTTTTCCACCTTAACCAGCCAGTTGTCAAATGTCGTCTGCTCCAATATTTTGCACTGATTTTGACAGGAATGGAGAAATGATTGGAAGAAAAAAAAATTGCAGATTAGACCAGTCAAGATAAAATGCCTCAGGTCAACAGCTTTCTTTTGCATGGGTTTGGCAGCTGGTACCCATCCTAGCCAAGGAAAACTGTTGACTCAGTCCTTATGTAACACGGAAAGGTTTAAACTATTCATTGAAGGGGTGGGAGCAAGAATGTTCTAAGTGACTTTGAACCCCGCTGCTACAAAGTTCCAAAACTATATGAAATTGTATAGAAATTTGTACTTTCTAGCACTGGGTTCAAAGGGACTTAGTACGTTCTTGCTCCCACCCCTTCAATTGGACCAAGTTCTGTGTTTTTGAAATTAACTTTTCGCAAAATATGTGTGGCCCAAACTTACAAGAAACCATATAGGACTCAAGAGAAACTTACTGCTGATAGCTTTATTCTGATCTTCAAGTTTTGTTTTGAGCATTTGTACTAGCCCAGCCAGTCAGCTGCCCTAAAATACAGTATATTGTGTCCTTTGTCCATCGGTCAGTTCACAATTACGTAAATTGTGACTTTACACATACCATTTGCTGCATCTTCAGATCCTCTTAGTTGGTGAAGATGTACAGACATGAGTGAGTCTGTGCCAAGCTTGCTTAACCCTTCCCACTTGAATGAAGACTGACTCAACAGCTTTCCTTGGCTTCGGATGAGCACTAAGTGCCCATTCCATGCCAAGGAAAGCTGTTGACCTGGGGCATGCGATCCTTGAGAGGTCTCCTCTACAATTCTCAGTGAAATTGTTTGTCATCACTTTTGAAATTAGCTGAAAACTCTGAAGCAGACAACATTTGACCACCAGTTGGTTTTTGGCTGGTTTTAGGGGGAGGGGAAAGGGTTTTAGAGGGAGGGAGTGAGAGGGAGGGAGGGAGGGAGAGAGAGAGAGAGAGAGAGAGAGAGACAGACAGACAGACAGACAGACAGACAGACAGACAGACAGACAGAGAGAAGTAACAATGTGGGAATAAAGGCAGCACAAAGGAGTTCATACATATGTGGCATGGTATCTTGTAGTTAGCTTTTCCGCAGTGAAAATGAATACTGTGCACATCTTTTCTTGAAGATGGTGATCAAGTGAAGTAGACTCCTGTTACCAATTTACGTAATGCTCACAGACTGGCTTACCCTCCCCTTCCTTCTTACCACAGTCCGTAATGTCCTGTTTGTTATCTATTCGTTATCTAGATGTTATCCATTTACTTGTTGTGTGTCTGTTTATGTACAAGAGGCCTTCATATAGGCATCGCCTGTTGGCCAATTGTTTTTGCAATAAAATATGTTTAAACCAAGTGAAGTAGATGCTTTGACTTCACTTGGCAGTTGGTTTGAAACAAAAGCTCCACCATGCATAAAAGGTTTATGCAGGTGTCCAGTTTTAGTCTTTTTTTTTTTTTCAAGTAAAGACAGTCATTTGTGGCTGATCTTAAAATTAACAGAATGCCTGTCTGTAATGAGTGTGACCATATCAGTCGTGTACTGTGGGACCATACAGTTCAGTTATTTGTATACCAGGGTTGTTGTTTTTCAAAATGACACTTTTTTCAACAATCGTCTGAACCAGTTCAGTTTAGTTAATAATGATCTATAGCTGTGAAAATCATGGACATCAAGGCCTAAGTAAGCTCCAATTTTATGGAGGCTCTGAAAGTTTTTCTAGAATTGCTTACTGCATGTGCATACTGGTACTTGAATGAAAGGCCTTTTCTATCAAAATATTAATATAGTATCCATTCAATAATTCAGAGATGTTCATCTTGAGTACCTTGACTTTAGTGGCAGTTGACACTGAAAGATGTAATGTATGTTTTGAACTTTACAGTGGTTTCAGGAAGCCCAGGCTGCAGACCAAAGTGAACAAATTCAGATCCTCAAATATTTGGCGGAATCTGCATACAGGAACCAGGAGTTTGCCAAAGCTTGTGAACATTTCCAGCAAGCCCTAGGTGTGGAGTTTTGATTCTTCTATTTCTTAGTGCTGGTCAACATTTTCAGCATGCTCCAGGTGTGGGGTTTGGGCTTTTTAGCTCAGCTGACTTGTCAGTCAACTAAGCTTGTGGGATGGGTGGTGATCCATTTCTACTGTCCATTTGTTGGAATTTTTTGTTCATTTTTTTGGAGAAACCCTCAAAAATCTCCATAACTGCCAAGCCAGTTGCTTCAAAATTGCACAGGCACACTTAAGGAAACCCGAAGACCTTAATTTGTTCACCAGGTGGCACTGCAATTATTTTCTAATTTTTTTTTTAGCTCAGCTGACTTGTCAGTCAGATCAGCTTATAGGATGCTCCGTGGTCCATCCATCCACAATTCACATTTTCAACTTCTCCAAAACCGTCAGCCAGATTCACTTCTTTGTGGAAGTGTCAAACAAAGTTGTACGCTAGGTAAAACTGTGTGAATTCCTGATTTTTAATGATTCTTTCAATTTGGGTACTTATCAGTAAATGCACCCTTTGTATTAATTATTGATTACTATTTCATGTTCGGAACGAGCGGGACTCGAACCTGCAACCTTTGGCACCAGTCGCCTAGCAGAAATGGGAAACGCACATATCCACTCGACCAAATCCCCATTCCTATAAAAGAATAGTTCAATGGAGGTAGTTATGTGCGAGTGCCATATCAACACGGTTATGCAGTATATTAACTGCATGGGCAGTTATTTCCAGAATCAGGGACTTAAAATCCACCAGCATTAAGGAAATGCCGAAAATATATATTTTTATTATGTAAGTCAATGGACATTGTAATGCTCATGCACGTTTTCAACTTCTTCTCCAAAACCATCGTCTTGATTGACTTTAAACTTGGTGGTAATGTACCTTGAGTGGGTCTCTACTAAATTTGTTCAAATGGTCATACTCCATTGATTTTTTATGAATTTCTTTGTTTCTTTTTGTGGCAAGTCTTAAAAAATCTCAAGAGTATATGTACATGTCAGCTGAGCACAGAACTGTCAGAGTCCTCTTGTTTTATATTTCTTTTAAGACTTTTCATGTGTTTTTACTGTTTTTCAACTTCTTGTCCTCAAATGTCACTCAGATTGTTCTGAAACTTAGTGGAAATGTAGCTTGTGATAGTGTGTATGTTTGCTAGGTGTGATACTGGATCCCTGACTTTTAACAATTTTTTTTTTATTCATGTACCTGTCAGTGAATGCATGCATTCCTGTTGATTACCATCTAAGTTCATGAGGATTACTGTGGAAATTTGTGTTTTCAACTTCTCCAAGACCATCAATCAGTTCACTTCAAACTTGGTTCGGTAGAGATGTTACCTTAGGTGTGTCTCATCCAAATTTGTCTAAATAGTTACACTCCATGGATTTCTGGATTTTTTTTGATGAATTTTTTTAATTTTTTATTGGATGATCAGTTGTCTGTCTTCCATCCATCCATCCAGCCACAATTTATATATTCAACTTCTCAAACCATCAGCTGGCTTGGCTTGAAACTGGGTGGGGATGTCCCTTGGGTGGGTTTCTACCAAGTTTGTTCTAACAATCATGGTCCACTGAGTTTTGGATTTTCTTTTTGATTTTTTTTTTTTTTTTTGTTGTCTTTTTTTTGGGGGTGGTGGTGAGATATTCATAATTGGGAAAATTATAGATAAGAAAATTTCTTCTGGTATTTAATGGGACATCATAAGCATACATACATACATACATGCATACATACATACATACATACATACATACATACATACATACATACATACATACATACATACATACATACATGATATACTTGTTCTAGCATCTCCAACAACCAACTTCCATGCAGATTTGGCTTCTTTTTTTTTCTCAACATATATTCAGTGAGAGACTCGATGTTTTGACATTTGCCATCATTTTGCAAGAGTTTCGATACCTAAATGTCTAAAAATGTTCACAACAATTGTCCATGGAGGTCCTGGGAAGCCTGGATATCAGGTCAACAGGAACGTACAACTGAGCGTGTCTGTTGTGATGGCCACATATTGTGTACAGGTAATAAAAGTTAAGTGTTGTGCACAACTACAAAAAGTTGTAGCCCAGGGGCCAAAGATTTGTCTGTACAGTTTATGGTCACTTGCACATCATTGAATTTGTTGTGCCCTTGCAATTATACTGTAAATGTACTTATTTTCATGTGTTTAAATTTTCATGATTTTTCCAGTTCAGACAATTCACTGCATTTTAATATTTTGGACATAGTTCCTATTAAACCTAATGTTAAAATAGTATAATATTCCATTGTGCTTTTATTGTCATAGTATTGTGGCATCAGCCAAATAAACAAAAATACAACTACATTGAAATTTAGTGAATTTACAGTATACCCACCCAGCCATGGCAATCTGAACATTGTGGTTTTTTACGCTTGAGAGAATTAGTCAACACTTTTTTTCTTCTGGATACATTTTGACCCCAATGTGTCCAAAGTTCACTGAGTGAAAGCTTTTGGCTTAACCCTAGAACTGCTGAATTGTTTTTTTTTTTTTTTTTTTTTGTTTTGTTTTTCTTTTTAACCTCTGTTTTGGACCCCACAGCAGTAGGTTTAATAAAAGAAAGAGATGATATCTGGAACATTTACCTGTATTCTGGTCACTTTTAATGGGGGAAAAAGGTTGCCTGCTGACATACCAGTAGCCTTCAGGTTAAGCCCTTATTTTCAGGAATCAGATGGAGTCAGTGGCTGTTGTTGAAATCAGTTTGAGCGCTCTACACATCCAGGTGTCCATCACTAAGTAAAGCCTTTGATGAAGATGTTCTGGTCTCTTAGGTCTCATCAGTAATTATGCCCCCCTCCTAATGGAGAAGGGGCATATGGAAATCGCTTTTTCCCTGCTTCGCGATGGAACGATGCATCGTTACATCCCTAACAGTGACCCAATCATGTTTATCTACAGTACACTTCATGTCCACGCTGTAATTCTGTTGTCCTTCAAGTTAGATTAATGAAACTTTACACACAGGTGCATCTGGATAAAAGGGTGTGTGATGTACCAAAAGTAGGTCACTAGGTCAAGTGTCTGGGTCACAGTGACCAATTTTTGTAAAATGATGTCAGGGCTATAGTAAGTATAACTTTACTATTTAAATTAGTTTCATGAAACTTCACACTCATATATCTTGACCTGAAGGTGTGTCATGAAACAAAAGTTGGTCAGTAGGTCAAGTATCTGGGTCATGGTGATACATTCATGTAAAAGTACATTACACTTCATGCCCAGTATATAATTCTTGTGTTCTTTGACTTAGAATCCTGAAACTTTACACACCTGTGTATCTGGACACAAGAGTGTGTCATGCATAAAAGTAAGTAAGTCAAGTATCTGGGTCATGGTGATAGCCTCGTTTTATTGACTACAGTCATTCCAATTTGAGACCTGTGATTAGCAAGGTTATAAATGAGGCGAGGGGGACATGGACCCAGCAATCTCTGAGTGCCTTATAATTTTCATTGAAATAGTTGCTACGCGCAAAAATTGTAATAAAAAAAAAAAAAAATTGGGCTGGACAACATTTGATATTGACATGCTGGAATTGTGGGCTGTATTGAGCGGGCGGAGTTAAGTTCTGTGTACACATAGCCTGCATAGATGGACTTCAACCTGGAAAAGTGTCAGCTGGTATTAAAAACGGAGACACCAATGTGATGGACATATCACCCGACTCTGTTTTCACAAAGAACACTATAAGAAGAAATGAATGTGTTACATGTCGTTGTGAGACAACCAACTGGGGACCAAACAGACCCTTAGCTGCCTCATTTTAGAGGGGTGCGGCATCCTGCCCCTCTTTACCAGCACCCCTTTGCTCCTCGTCGGCTCACTAAACTCATTCCATACAAGTCCCTGATTTTTTCGTATATTTACCTAGATTTACGATAACAATTGCATATTTAAATTCTTCATGAAAAGAGCTTTCATTCAAGTACCAACATGCCTATAGTCTTAAGTCAGTGGTTCTGGGCACTGCCTGGCAAGTCATGCTGCAGCTGCCGCAAGGGCAGCTGCAGCATGACTTGCCAGGCAGTGCCAGAACCACTGACCAAGATCTGTGACAATAGTATGGAATGAGTTAAAGGGCCTACAAAGTGATACATTCAAGACTGCATGAAACAGACCCATGTGGATTGTTATTATTTCATGTGATTAATTTCAACAATAGGGTTGGGACGATATACTGAAATACCAAAGTTCCGTTATACTTAACTTGTACTGAATCGTGTTGTGATGCAATCCTTGTGTATTGAATTTTCAAGATACTATAAAAAACTTCAATGTTGCCATGATGTATGAATTTTGTATGAAGAAATTTTAGATAATCATCCCACAATGGAGAGGGACAGCCAATAAAACACTTTTCACAGCCAAATCATCAATTCATTGCTGGTGTATGCAGACATGGCAGATTGATTTATCAAAGCACCAGCACAGAGGCTGTGATACGGACTGGTGCATGTAAACTCAAAGAGTGTGATCACTTCATACATGTGCAGAAATTAGCAATGATACTCAACCCCATTCAACAACCTTTTCGCTGATAATACAGTTTTCTTCAGCTTTGAAAAGTCTCAGCACTCTCAGCCCAAAGGGGCCAAAGTTCACACCTTTTCGTGAAAGGAGCCGTGGCGTCTTGTGGGGAACACAAAGCCAAGCAACACGTTGATAAGGGGAGATGCTAGTGATGCGAGGGGCAGTGATAATTAGTTAGAACTTTCATGCTCATGAGAGTTTTCTGAAAAAGAGACTGGCGAGATTATAATTGTAAGCTGATTGCCGGTTTTTTGTCTAGTTCTTTCAGTGCTACATTTTGGACTCAGTCAACAGCTTTCCTCAGTGCATTTTGGGAGCAATGTGGCCAAAGTGCACCAAGGAAAGCTGTTGACTTGGACTATTACATTCTATGTAATTGTGGGATTCTGCTGCTCAAGGCGTTTTTACAAGGAATGTGAATCTGGCACCATTATTATAATTCCGAGTACAGCATAGTCTGCTTATGAGCAGTTGGAATTAAGTCACAGTGGGACCTGAAAGAGTTGCACTAAAAACTATGTGTATATCGTGTACCGCAGGCGGCGTATTGTTCTTATCAGGGATATGCTTGCTCTGTTTGACAGGACTGCTGCCTCCCAACAACACACTAATGGGCAGAGACATGTTAGAATCTGTTGCCCGCTGTTACCTATCACTGGGTCAACCTCACCAGGCAGTGGTCCATGCTCAGCGACTGGTGAGTATCTGATATAGGCCTGCTCCCATTGGAGTCTACATGCAGAAGTATGTTCATTGTACTTCCACAGCCATTGGCTCACTCTACATACGTATAAATTCACAAATACAAATTTTTATTCATTTATAGGGTATTACCTGCACATTAACCCCATGATAAAGGGAATAAATGGCACGGTTTGCAGGCTGCAAATGACATGAAGCGACGGGAAGTATACACTACATATTAATATATACGTGCAAACATATATCACAAATGAATAATAATAATAATAATTATGTTTGTTTTTATGTCATTAGGATCATTGTTAAATATTCGGCCCTCACAACGGAGTACTAAGACCACAGAATGTCTGTAACTTTTCCATTTTTTGTGCAATCTTTTTTTTTAAACTGAGTGATAAATATATATTGTCGATACCCTCACTAACCAAACAAGTCCAAACCCAGTGCTACAGATAAGAAGTCTAACATGAGTAACCCAATTATCTTTACTGCTTTATCCAAATTATGTAACATATTGTAGCAACATTTGAAGTACCTCGCCATCTTGGGTAATCTTAACCAAAAGTCACACACTTTATTATGTATATTACATGTGAAGGTAACCTTCCACACAGTCCAAGAACTGCTTCATTTGGGTTCGATAGGGTACGAGCATAATAAATTTGCCAAACTGCCTCTGTGCCATCTTAATTTTGTAATAATACTTGAATCCCCAAATTTCTCTGCACCCATGAAAGTTGGAACTACAATTTTGTCAAATGGCCGAAAAAGCTAGGTCCACTGAAAGTGCTTTACATGTATGGTATAAAGTTTTAATTAAGCCAAACAATTTTTCACCTTTTTCTGCAAGACTCTCCTTTGTCCACTTTATTCTAGATGAAAACGCTATCCCTAAATACTTGTGATAAGGTACTGCATCCAAATTCTTTCCATTAAAAAATCATTTTTCAATTTTGCAGAATGGTTCACTTTTTCTGAATACAGTGATATTTGATTTAGACAAGTTCACCTTCAAGCAAAACTTTTCACTAAATTTACTTAACACATCAAACATATTTTGTATTTTTACCATTAAAAAACACGCCGGTGCTTTCGAAACTGTATCTGCTATCCAGGCCACCTTACCAAAGCTCCATCTTTCGCTCTTCAGGGGGCATGACAGGTCTGACTAGTGCTGCTACTTAATTCATAGCCTGGGGGCTACTTCAGTGTCTGATACAAAATCCCTATTCTGGGGCCCACTGTTGCCTACAACTGCCAATTGTGAGGAGCTGTGTTTACATTTTCAGGTAATGCTTACTCAGGAAGAGTCCCATTATATATTGTACAGTACATTCATTCGACAAATTAACCTCCCCTTAACACTAATCAAACATATATTTTGGATACTACACAATAAAAATATTGAATCAGGACTAACCCATAATGGCTGCCATGTTGAAAATTGTGGATTCTGCACCCAATAGTTTGTAGATATCAGAATAGTATTGGGACAATCTGGGGGAGGGGGTTATTATATGTGCAACCAAAGGTATATATTTTGCAAATGTTTCAGAGCATCAATAATATGATATATGCTGTGGCTGCAATTCAACTTGATATGCAAATCAAATGTATTTTTGTGCCGCATTGCGCAATGTTCAAAATGGCACTCACCATGTGCCAGTTCAAGCCAAGGTCTCGTGTCGCATTTGGATTTGTAACTAATGATGATAACTGCTTCAGACACAACAGAACGGGCAGATTAAGTTAAGATAGTAAGTCATGTTTTAAAAGTACTTTAATGACCATATGCCCTGGAAACTTAGAGAACGGACACCTGGAACCTAGCAAAACATTACGATAACAATCAACAAACAAGCAGGGCTATGGCTTATCCTGTTTCCCCAGCCCAAGTTAACCCTCCAGACAAGTTGAAATTTAATGCTGTGTTTGAGTTGCCTTTACTGCAAAATAAGGGCACATGATGGCTGCTTTCTCGATAAAATCTTTCAACCGGGGCTATGACTGTGCTGTTTCACCGAACAACTGTGGCTATGCAGCTGTGCTCTTTCCCGGCCTAAGTTAACCCTCCACTGCAGACAAGTTGAAATAAACTACTGTGTTTGAGTTGACTTTACTGCAACATAACGGCACACGATCTCCACTTTCTTGGTAAAATCAGCCAGCCACGGTTGATCAATTTTTATCAGCTTGAAACTTTCTTTTTTTAATTTTATGTTTCATAAATATTTAGGATCGGGATTCGGGCCTTTTCAGTGGGGCCAGTTGGGTTATCAGAACCACACATATTACTGGGCTAGTGCTAGGAATTTTTACCCCTTAGTCAATTTGGCTAAAACTACAAATTTCTTTTAGCCAAATTCAATCTTCTTTAGCCAAATTTTAGTCCAATAAATCTGACACATATAAAGTCAAAACGCACACCCCCTCCCCCCCCCCAGCCTGCCCTCCTAAAAGACCTTAAAAATATTTTGTCAAACACACAACCATACATACTTATATTGTTATTAAAATAAGTAAATTTTTTTTTTTTTTTCATTTAAATTTTTTTTTCTAAAATAAAGTTTTAAGTTATGAAACTTGGACATATGATAAGGTTAGTGACCAAGACATGTCAGAACTTAATTATATTATGATTTTAATTTGTAATCCTAGTTTTGAAAAAAATTGCACTTTTTGAGCCAATTTTATGAAAATTTGTTCAGATAATGGTTATGATACTTTGATTTTCATCAGTAATTAAATCAACAGAAAGATATTTAAATCACTGCTGGTATGTCTATCATAGCTAAATTTAGAGATAAAATATTAAAAGGAAACATTAATTTTCAAGATAACTTTTAATGATTTTCTTTTAGAAGAAACATATCAGCTCATTCCAGAATAGTTTTTTCTTTTCTTTTTCTTTCCTTTTTACTTTCTTTTTTTAAATAACTGGAGTTGACAGTGGTAAATAATGCTTGTAGTAAAGAGTTATTAAAATATGAACAAAGTTAAAACATTAGGTATAAAAAAGTAAGAAAATATGTGTATATTGCATTAAGTTCACCTTGACAACAGACAAAATACTGTGTAGGTGTACTAAACCATTAAACAGGCCTGTCAATGGGTAGGCCTAATATCTATTGAGAATCTGCAGATATTATACAG
This sequence comes from Hermodice carunculata, assembly GCA_964020975.1. NCBI lineage: Eukaryota > Metazoa > Annelida > Polychaeta > Eunicida > Amphinomidae > Hermodice > Hermodice carunculata. Next base: position 6,049,238 of record OZ026629.1, on the reverse strand, counting down.
CTTTAAAAATCTTGGCTGCTCGAATCAATATTATTACTTCCTTTAAGTCAATGTTAACAGAAATAAACTTTAAGTATCAAACTTCTGATTAAAAACAAAAACAAACAAATCCTGGTTAATTAAAAATCTGTTAAAGATAAAAATACATGTACCAAATTTGCTGCCCAAATCTGGACAGGGACACAAGCGTTTTTCATTTTCGTCAATAAATGGCAGGACTACTACACATGTCTCTCAATGGAGGTGCAATAACATGGGAAAGATAGCAAAAGGGACTTTGGAAATGTGGTCTGAAAAGGCAGGTGGTCTTTCATTACAGTGTTCTCTCAAAACAGGTTTCATTGTACCCCTTTTTTGGGAGATTACCTGCTTTTTATGACCATTTTCATACTGCATTCTATTGATAATTTACATGTACCTTTTTGGGAGACCACCTGCACAACCTGACCAGTGACCACACAAGATGAGCCCCTAAAGACCACTTATCAATCAAGGAATTCCCCACTTTGGATATTAAAATTAAAACCCACCTATTTTGTACAAGGCTAGTAACACAATTTGTCAAAACCAGTTTGCAAATTCAAAGTATGTTTTAATACCTATAAATGGGTCTAATTACTGCACATCAATCATGTTTGAATCTAAATTATAGATGAAAATTCTAGTGGTTAGTTGTTGGGCAGGTGGTGCAAGAGTTTAACCTCCTTTGGGAGACCACCTGCTTTATGTAACCACTTCTTGGATGACACTAGGGGTGGTCTCAAAAGAGGGAATGCTGTAATCCAGAAAACCTGTATACCCCTTATAACAAACAGAACCTACATAACTTTAAAAGCCTACAGTTTACATATACCTTATATAATGTATGAAACCTAAGTATACAACCTATATAACTTACATCTATAAAATTAATATAAGGAATAAAACGTATACTATCTATATATAAAACACACATAACCTATACAACCTATACATGTACATTGAACCATCCAACCTTCTGTAGAAAAGCTGGAAAATAGTGTAATGTCTTAAATGTATCTCTCAAACCTACACATGTATATAATTGCCGGGGAAAAAAATTAATTATTTTGCAACGAATTGTATTTACTGGCAACCTGTCCAGAACACACTACCGGTATGTCAAGTTTGAATGTCTAAAACCTTCTCACTTCAGAATGGAAGGATTCCTCTGACTGGCCCACTTCTAAAGAACTGTATTTACTGGCAACCTATCCAGAACACACTATGTCAAGTTTGAATGTCTAAAACCTTCTCACTTCAGGATAGAAGCTTTCTTCTGTCTGGCCCACTTGTTACCTGTTTTTTTTTTATGTCCATTGGTACTTGAAGATACTAGGATCATGCCCATCTGCAGGTCAGTTGACCTTTATAACTGCATGGACCAATCTAGGCTTTTGAGATATTTAGCCAAAATGGAAATCCATATTAACAAAGATTTGACAGCACCTCTTTAATAATTTATCTTAAATTAGAAAAGATGATATGTGTCTGTTGTTGACATATGAACATTTTGAAATGCTCTGAATAGATGCTGTATTACAAATACAATTTTGATAGAGAAACGAGGCAAACCAAGTACAAGAAGAAATGGCATTAATGGTTGCAGTGGCAAAGTTTGTCTCTGGACATAATGGTGAATGGAATTTCCACCAGGAAAGTATTTTTAGCACGTGTACAGAAAATTGATAAGGCCATTAACAGGCAATTTCAACAACCATTTAGTTAAAGTTGAGACGAAGATGTCAAAAAAAAACCTAACTTGTATATAGTTTTGAATGCACTCAACTATCTTTGTAAAATGACATGACCACATGCATGGATCTATTGTTATATCAAGGTTGGAGTTTCTTGGTATGATATAGATAGTATCTGAGGAAATTGCTGGCCTACAGAACAACCTGGTATATGGTTTGAGTGTTATCACAGCAAAAAATCGGTATCTTGAATAGGTTAACCAGGAAAATTTTCTCAAAGTAAAAATGATTTTCTTGCTATAAGAAAAAAAAAAAAATATATATATATGTATATATATATATGTATATATATATATATATATATATATATATATATATATACATATATATATATATATTTATATATATATATATGTGTATATATATATATATATATATATATATATATATATATATATATATAGTGGAATCTCCCTATTAAGACCACCTAAGGGACTGAAAAATGTGGTCTTAATAGGGAGTGGTCTAAATGGGGATATAATTTAATTAAGGAAAACAAAAATGGGTCTGTAAATTGGTGGTCTTAATACAGAAATGGTCTCTTTATGGAGATGGTCTTAATTGGAGATTCTACTGTATATATGTATATATTCTCAATATTTTTGTTTCAAGGGAAAAAATTTCCTCTCACTCCCAAGATTTTCCATATCTTGTTTCAAGAAAAAGTTTTTAAATTTTTTATTTGAAACAGGATTTTAAAATCTTGGGAGTGAGAGAGGATTTTTGTCTTGAATCATGAATATTGAATACATATATATCTATTTTTTATTTCTTATAACAAGAAAGTCATTCTTATTTTATGAAAAAGCAGAATACTTTTCTTGGTTATCTTACTCAAGCTTATGATTTTTTACTGTGATACAACTGTGCACTAAGCAGTGTGCAAGGACCATAGAGGAATGGTCTCCCAGGCAAGTCTTATGATGATGATTGATAAGTGGTCTCACAGGCAAGTCTCATGACGATGATTGATGGGTGGTCTCACAGGCAGGCCCCATGGGTGATAAGCAGTGTTATGAAGTTGGTGTATGGAATGTTCCAGATACTCCTGTGGAGTCTACGAATCTATGAATGAATACAACAAAGAATCAGTGAGACTCTTGATGGTAACTACAACTCCCATATTATGAAGATAATTACTGGTAATACAGCGCTCTAGTAATAAACATTACACTCAGCTGTGTTTGTGGATACAGTGAAACCTGTGTTGAGAGACCACTGTAATGAAAGACCACCTGCCTTTTAAGACCATATTTTCAAAGTCCCTTTTGCTGTCTTTCCCATGTTATTGCACCTCCATTGAGAGACCACCTGCCTTATGTCACCACTTTTCAGCCTGCCCTAGGGGTGGTCTCTCAAAACAGGTTTCACTGTAATTACTGAAATGACACACAGTCCAAGCACATGTCAGAGAAACTGGTTCCCATGCAGTGGAAGGCCACATTTCTTGGGGGGGGGGGGTTCTAGTTTTTTTTTTTTTTCATTTTTTGTATTTTATTTTTTATTTTTTTTTGGGGGGGGGGGGGCACCCATGTTTGTGTACAGCACAGGATAGTCAGTGTTGCTTTGGACCATATCAGTGAACAAGGAAGTACACTGTAAATTGCTTTAATTTTGCTGTATGCTTATATTTGCTGATGGTACCACACCATGAAAATAAAACGCAGTATTTTAACATTGCTGGAATAGAAATTATGTCCAAAACAGTGAAATTAAAACTACAGTGGAATGTCAAAAATACAAAAACCGAAAAAAATTTATGCACTTAAAAATAAAGCAATTTACAGTACGTATGTGTGGCCATATCCCTTTATCAAACAGAACAAAACTTTCATCCTTATTGTTTCCTATATGCAAAGGGTGCAAAGAATCTCCATCAACATTGTGTTTGTAATGAGAAACATGCATAAAGAAACCACATCAGTATCGTGTGTTTTTTAGTACCAAATGTAGCATGAATTTCCATTAGTACTATGCTTACACTGCAAAAGGGACGTTCAAAAAGTCTCCATCTGTATTGTGTTCCCAACATAAAAGGCCCACAGAGAATCTAGATCAGTGTTATGTATCCAGTGCAAAGATCTAAATGAAAAGAGAAGAATTTCCAGCAGTTTAGTGCTTCAAATGACAAAGAATGTCCATCAGTATTATTATGTGATCATGCTTCCAATGCAAAAGGAACAGAAAGAATCTCCATCAGTGTTATAGTGCATATTGAAAAAATTCACCAAGTAAGACTCTTCATCGAGTCAGCAGTTTAGTCATAGACAAGGCAGGCAGATTTTTTTTTCTTTTTTTTTGGGGGGGGGGAGGACATTATTGTAGCACTATGTTTCCTTTGCTAAAGGTGTAGAGAGTATTTCCATGGAGTGAACATTGATGTTTTATCACAGATGACACAAGCATGATTTGGTTGGATTTGATAGCAGATTTTTTTTTCTTTTTTTTTCTTCCAAATGGAAAAGGTATAGAAAGCTGAACGTTGCACAGACTAGCCACTTGGAAATACTTGACTGTTTTAAAGTAGCTATTATTCTGTAAACACATGTTGAGCCTGACATGAGAAAGAGCTTCATCATCTGTTAGGGATACGTTTTGTTTAATACTACAAATATTAGCAAGACCCTTGGAATACGCATCAATATACGCTTGGATTACCCATCAATATGCCCTTGGAGTACCCATCAATATGCCCTTGGAGTACCCATCAATATGCCCTTGGAGTACCCATCAATATGCCCTTGGAGTACCCGCTAATATGCCCCGGAAGTACCCATGTGATGGCACATGATCATCGTTTTTGTCCAGCGGTAAGGTCAGAAATTTTGGTAGGAAATTGATCTGGCAGGTCTCATGTTACTTGATCTTGTGTTACTCAAATTTATATCTGCTTGCAGCATGAAGCATCTCAAAACTTTGAGCAGAAAACAGACTCCCATCTTTTGTTGGCACAGATATTTTCAAAACTTGGAAATACGTCAGGTGAGCTTCAGCCCCGTCTGTGTTCAGTCTGATATCTTAATTGTTTATTGTGTGTACAGTGGTACCTGCTGTATGCAACCACTGCTGTGAGCAGCCGCATTGCTTTTTGTGGTCACTAGGCTTGGACATAGGCGTCAATTTCTTTGTAAAAATTACCTGTGGTGACAGGTCACCTGCTGTATGTGGCCACTTTTTCTTGGCAGAAGGAGTGGCTACATACTGCAGGTACCACTGTATATGAATATTGTCGAGTGACGTTTCATCACACAATGACACCATATGTTTTTGGCAATTGTGTGTTTTTGGTACCTGAATATGTTCAATAATCAGATGAATCTTTTTTGATATAATGTACATGTACTTTTAACTCTTACAGAGCCAATTTAGAGACTAAGTCAACAGCTTTCCTTGAGGCACTTTCCGCGCGTTGCGCGGAAAGTGCCTCAAGGAAAGCTGTTGACCTGGACCAAATTTTTCACTGGGAACATAGGCATGCTGGTACTTGAATGAAAGGTCTTTTAATGAGGAATATGAATCTGGAATCATTACAGTCATCCCGCTTCATCAGCACAGCTTAAGCCGTGACTGGCACTCAAAGGGTTAACACTCCAATGTTCTGTCATTAAGTGACTGTATGGGGCATCTTTGTATCATTAAAGGGAGCAGTCACTGCATAGTGAGTGACAGAAACATTTTGTATCAGCATCTGATGATCGAGGAACATAATTCTTTTTCTTTCTGCAGTTAGATTTTTATTGTAAAAAAAAAAAAATTGAATGAATATCAAAAGGTTGATACTCCTATTTGGTAACCAAGGTGGTTCTGTTTCCTACCTCAGGCAAGAGCGTTCAACCCTTTCCTTCTCAAGTTGCCCAGATATAAATGGTCATCAGCCTAAGCATTTTCACCTAAATTTCTCATTGCCAGAAAACATTTGTATGTAAGAGCCTTGATGAGGGCATGCCCTAGGTCAATAGCTTTCCCTGTTGCAGGTTGGGCTGTCTGTTCTGCCTGCACCAACACTGACCAAGGAAAACTATTGACCCAGTCATACTCCTACCAGGAAAGGGTTAAATGAGTAATGGACTTATTATGTACTGATGATTGATGTTTAACTTTGCATTAACCCTTTCCCCTTGCTTAAGACTGAGTCAACAGCTTGCCCCGGCAATTACCCAACCCTTGGCAGGGAAAGCTGTTGACTCGGGGTGTGTTGTCGTGATAGATCTCATCTACAATTCCCATTCAAATTGCCATTTTTCATTACTCTTAAATTTAGTTTAAAACACTGAAGCAAACGACATTTGACCCACCAGCAATTTTTTGGCTGGTTTTGGGGTGGGAAGTTGCCTGAGAAGACAGACTCAGTATCGCTATTCTGAAAGTGATGTTGGCGCTACACTGAGCCGGGTGTAATAATCAAAGGGAGCCACAGTCTATATCTACGTAGGCAAGGTGGGAAGGGAAGGGTTAAATTCCTTCATGATCGGAGCTTTCAATGAACGTACAGACATGCTTCAAGTCAGTGATTTTTGCTTCGCCCGGCAAGCTGTTGCAGCTGCAGCACAACTTGCCAGACAGTTAATACGACAACTACGAACCTGGGCGTTCCGCAGCAGTAGTTGCAAATTAAAGCAGCACAAAAACCACGCAGTACATGCAAGTCTCGACCCCTGAAGTATGGAATGACTCTCAGCCTGAGTACATGTAAGGTAACTTAGCACTATCAAGACTAAAACTTAATTTCTTCTGCATGTTGCTCAGTTTTTCTGGTTATTTTCATATGCATATCAGGCTAAGTCCTGATTGGGGCCATTCAACATTTTCATGATTTTCACAAGGACATGCAGAGTACGTGTAAGTAGGCCCCGGGGGAGGGGCTGCGGGACCCATGTACCATTTATCCCTACATTCAGGTATAAAAAATGTTGAACAGTTTCCAGGTCCACATCTACATTTTAGTGGTCCTAAATTCAGGGAGAGGGACAGAAGTACACAAAAGAGTATCCTGCATGCCCTACAAGAATGTTGACAATATGAAACGGGTTTTAATGTCTGGAGATATCAAAAAGTTGATCACTTCATTACAGGAGAAGCCCTGGCTTTACAAGCTTGTCTAATCCTGCACCCCGACAACCCGGACCTCTGGATGAAACTTGGTCATGTTTACCAAAAGATCAAGGACGCTCGAAACAGCAGGCGAGAACTGACAGAACCAAATACAAGCGTAGAAAATGTTGCCGACAAAGTAGGAGGAGAAACATGCATCAACTGCAGCAGTGAGACGAGTGTGGAGTGTTACACAGGCATACTGCATGACTGTGGTGACAGAGTTGACGGTATCACAGAAAGAGGCGTCGGTTTAGGTGCTGACCACAAGGGGGACTCAGTACCAACTGGCAATGAAATTGGCCTGCCTCATGAACAGCAAACAACAACACATGCTCAATTAGCACAGTCTGCTTCACAATCTTTTGAATCTATCAGCAGACGTACATGCAGAAAGGCAGCAGGGAAAGATAAGGAAACGCGGGTAACAGACTGCTGGGCAAAGCACCCTTCGCATGAATCGTGTGAAGAAGAAAGCAAGAAAAAATTGAAAAATGTTTCATGCCAACATGTAGAACAGCAGTTGGACACACAAGATCATAGAGAGTGTAAACAAGATGATAGGGAATGTAAACAAGATCATAGGGAGAGTAAACAAGATCGTAGGGAGAGTAAACATTATACAGCCGATCAGGGAGATTCACCTGATGAAGAGCTTGAAAGGATGACCATCAGACTGGACAAGGTGTGTGTGGACAGCAACATGAAACTTGACCTTAACTTAGTCATCTGTGCCTGTCTGCTAAGAGCTCGGTGAGTTTGTCTTCATAAATCTTAACCCTTTCAGTGCATAGTTTTGGACTGAGTCAACAGCTTTCCTCGGCACGCTTTGGGCGCATTGTGCCCAAAGCGTGCTGTCCTATCATCTGGGGCTAACCAAATCTGTGCAGTTGTTTTTAAGTCTCTGTTGATTATGTTAATCAGTCGGTATGAAGGAGAGTCGGGGAGTGGTATCCAATAAATCAGTGCTCTTTGAGCTGAGATCAATAAGTCTGATCTTGATATTTATGACAATCTTGCCATAAAACTTGACCACAAAAACAAAACAAAACAAAACAAAAATGTTGACTGTCAGAGCAAAAGGACAAGCTGGTTAAGTATTTATATCATAGCTTATGTGGCCAAGTGCCCATTGTGCAGTGAAAAAAGTGAATTTTATGCTCTCACATGCCCCCTATATTTTTACTTCCATGGGGAAGAATGGACGATACCAGACTACATGTACAAATAGCAGCACTTGCAAGAAGACCTGCTATAGGTGGTGCCATCTGGGGTCTAGATCCCCAGCCTTGGTCTTCTCATTGCCAAGATGTGTCAACAGAAAATGGAAAGCAGTGGTGCCATCTTGTGGCACAGCACCCCACCTTTGCCTTTCCCTGTTTCAATGACAGAAATATGGTGCAGTAACACTGGTGCCCTCTGTGGTTTCAGACTATTACTACAGAATGTACAGAGGACAGTGACCTCCTTTGCCAAAACAAGGAACCAAATGCTACAGGAGCAGGTAGGGACACTGGTGTGATATGTATTTACAGTTGATCTCCTTTGGTTGACAGTTCCCTAATGTTAGCATAGAGGCAGAACTTGCTAGTGACAAATTTCTCTTTTTGCAGTAGTTTTTTTTTTTTTTGTATTTTTTTGTTTGTTTGTTTTTTTTTGGGGGGGGGGGGGGGGGGGGCTTCAATAGCTGACTTGTCAGTCAGGAGAGGTGAGACTTGTAAAACTAAAAGGTATGTTTTGCAGGTAGGATTTCTCTCTGCATTTGCACATAATAGGTGTGGTTGACTGATGAGTGCATTTGCATATGATTTGCAATTACAGATACCTGTAGCAACTGAAAGTGTTCCCAGGTAGTGGCAAAATGAATGTGTGTTTCATGCATCATCAAGATGGAACTTCTAATATTAAGAAACTCTGTAATCATGTATTGTTTAGTTTGGTTTGGGAACAGTCCTGCCAGTTGGTGGTCTTAGGTGTGCGGGGAAGGGGAGTAAAATTGCAAAAGTGGTTTGTCTAGGGGGACCCCTGCTCATTTTTTTTTTTTTTTTCAAGTTTGGACTTAGCTATTTTTTAGGATGGAGGTTGCTGGTGTTGTGTGGTCTCTGTCTTTATTTCCATATTACCATCAACAGAAACTTTTTACACTTTACTTGTTAGCTATAAAATACAAAATTAATGTACATCATGTGTATTTAATGCAATGATTATTGTGGGCAGGGTATGTGACTAGCACCAACAGCTAGTTGTTCAATCAAGGCACTTGTCGGTCAATGCATACATTCCCATTTGCAATGTATCACTGTACACCTGGGAGGAAAAATCCACTTCACCAGTCTCCTGGCAGCCTGTTGCTGGGAAACACCATGCAACCGCCAACATACTGATTATTCTGTCCCTGTCAAATTCAGAGAGTTGCAAGCGGCCAGTAAACATCGACACTTTGGACTTAAATTGATCCCTGTATTGCCAATGGCCCCTGATAAAGACCATTGGCCCCCCAATACCAGACACACCTTTAGCCCTGTTTTTCATCTGTTACTTCCTGGACCTTCCCTTTTTGCGTTACTGTTCAGGCATGCCCTTAGTTATCCTGTCCACGATACATTACATTTTATGTGACATCCTTATATTCTGTACTAATATTTAGAGCAGTTTATATTAAACTGATGGGGTGGCCTGTTTTTCCCCCCAGCAGTACATTATGCAAGTGAATACAAATTAGTGGTTCTTTGCGTTTTTTTACCTCTTCATCAAACTTGGTGCTACTGAGTTTGTTCAAATGGCCACCTTCCAATAATTTTAAGATTACCGGGTATGTACAATTTTTTTGCAAAATTTTTTGGTGAAATCTGCAACAAAAATTCTCTGAAACCGCTACACCACCAAACCAATTGCTTCAAAATTACACACGGACCCTTTGGGGGACCTCTAAAACTTAATTTGTTCACCGGATGGTGCTGCAATACTTTTCTTTCCTATATTTTGACAAGTTTTGAGAGTTTCCTTTTTTTTAACTGTTGCTCCCAAAACGTTGTTCCGATTCTCCACAAACTTAGTAGCAATGTACCTCAACTAGATCTCCACCAAATTGTTCACTACATGGTGTCACTATCATTTCTCTGATTTTTAATGAATTATCAAATTAGGAAAAATGGGTAAAGGTATGTGTACATTTTAGCATTGCTACAGTAGGGAACAGTTGGCTTTTATCATGGTAATAACTATAAGGTTACGGGTACTATAAAAGACGCTAATAGGTAAAGACCTATTGGGTTTCTTTGGTCATGTTGATTTTGACCTTGAGTTCCCTTGAAATGTCAAGCTGACATATTGGCTTATACCTGGTTAATGGTGAATACTAGGCACTTTGTTACATTTAAGCACTAATAGGGAAGTACCCATGTTGTTTCTTTGGGTGGTAATTTTTCTCTTTTTTTTTTTCTTTTTTTTTCTTGAGAGAGATTTAATGACCTAGAAAGGTCAAACTGACATATTTGCTGATGACAGGGTAAATAGTGGATGGTATCCCTTTTCTTTATAAAAATATGACTCGTGAACTGTATTAGTGAAGACTGATATTGCAAGGAATAATCGTGATGGTTTGAAACAAAAGGTGAACATAATAACATTCCAAAGGTCACAGGACAACTTCAGCCCATGTGGCCTATGTCAGCTGAGGACAGGACTGTCACAGTCCTGTTGTATGAACTGTAAAGATTTACTAATTAATACTCTTTAGGTCACACTTTTCATAATGATAATCTGTATCAGAATCAGAATCAAGAATTAAGTTACATGTATCAATATTTACAACAACAAAAAAGAAAACATTACAGTAGTCCCCTTCTTTTAAGAGCACCCCAAGTGCCCCTGAATTCTGGCCTTATGGGGTGGCCTCTCCTGGGAGGTGGTTAAGTGGAAATACAGTGAAACCTGTCCATTGTGGAAACCTCTGGGACTGGCAAAAAGTGCCCACAATAGACAGGTGTTTTGAACAAGAAAATTGACCTTTCGGTCCAGGACATAACTGACCACATTATACAGGTGTCCTCATTTAAGAGGCGTCCACAAAGACACTGTACCACACTTGATGCACGGAGAGTTGGCCTTTGTAGAAAGGATAGCCTGTGGTCAGAGGGGCCTTACAAGAGGGAGACTGCTGTATGCTGATGCTATATGGTTGTACATGTTTTTCACATACAGTGAAACCTGTTTTGAGAGACCACTGTGATGAAAGACCACCTGTGTTTTCAGACTATGCTTACTATGTCCCTTTTGCTGTCTTTCCCATGTTATTGTACCTCTATTGAGAGACCACCTGCCTTATGTGACCACTTTTTCGCTTGCCCTAGGGGTGGTCTCTCAAAACAGGTTTCACTGTAATATTCCTGTCGTTACAGATTTCAAAGAGTCTAGGTGACCTCCACGTCCCACAGGATACTCTCCAGAGATGCAAGACGGTAAGCCACAGCTTGACACTGTTGGACACATAATGTCAACGCCATGTCATTCTTAGGACATTCCTGCCGTGGTCATATGAAGGAAGGTGCTCAACTCCAGAATGTTTTGAGAGCAAACTGATAAAGTGATGAAAAAACTGCTCATCTTAGTAGAGTTCCTTCCCTTCCCTGAAGTATATTATTATTGGAACATATTGATGCATGACTTGGATTATCTTATCAACTTTGGGAAAATTGTTGTGATCATATTTTATTAATTTTAAAGAGAATTGACAGTCTAGATTAACGATATCAGGATAAAAACTGTTATATGTGGGGGGCTTTCATTGTGTATAGAACTTCCTTCTGCAATCCTGGAAAAGTGAAATACCACAAAGCACAAAGATAGTGATGTTTGTTTTTATGTTGCTGTGTCAACATTTCAAATATAGAAGAATGACAAAGTTGCGCTTGATGACATCGGACAGTTCCGTATTCTGTCAGTTTAATATGGGTCTGATGTCCGGGGACTTCCTTCTCCCCTCCAAGAGGAAGCAAAAGATTATAAAGTGTAAATATCTTGACAGGCCTTAAACAATTCAATGTAGCACATGTATTTCCTTCAGGAGTGTGTTTTGCTAGGTGCACAGGTGGCAGCACTTACTGAGGTTGGGGAAGCATGGATCTAATTGTCATCAAGTTCTATTGTTCTTTATTACACCCCTAGGGCTGCGTGGTGTGCTTACCTTCTACGAGGGTAGAAGACCTCCCTGAAAGGCTTGAAACCGATAGTCTACATGCAGTTTTTGCCCCCAAAAAGTGGGATTTCAAATGCTTATAATTTGCAAAATATGGACACTCAAATGTACATTTTTCATGCCCAGTGAATAAAATTGATGAAAGGTTGGTGGGAGTCGTCATTTGTAACCTGTCACAAACAAGGAAGTTGTCGTCACTTTTGATAAATGGAGAGTCTATACAGTGAAACCTTTTTTTGAGAGACCACTGACGAAAGACCACCTGTCTTTTCAGACCATGTTTACCATGTCCCTTTTGCCATCTTCTCCATGTTATTGCACCTCTGTTGTCAGACTTATGTGACCACTTTTGGGCTTCTCCTAGGGATGGTCTCTCAAAACAGGCTTTACTTTATGTGTATTTCTGCTTCAACTATAACTATAGTCTTGTCAGCTCTGGGGGCACCATGTTCTGGGACCTTGTAAACTACAATGCACAGGTCCACATATGAAACTGTGTGCCATACTGTCTGTTTGTGGCACCGAGGATCCCCTGAACCAACTGTGCTGCATCTGAAATACTGCAAACACTCTAAATATTCACCATCAGTTACACAAAACTAGTCACCGTGTTATGATATCCGAAGTACAGATATATATTTGAATCTTGCATGTTCATTCTGAAAAGTTGTGCAGTGCCATGGGCATAATGGCAATAATACAGGTGCTGCCCTCTACTGGAGTGTACCATTCTGAAATACTGGGGAAAAGGCTGTTTTAACTTTACATTGGTGTAGTTGCAACTATTATCTTTTCTCATTCTTCCTTCCTTCCTTCCTTCCTTCCTTCCTTCCTTCCTTCCTTCCTTCCTTCCTTCCTACCTACGAGACCTAAGGGTCAGCACAATACCACAAAAATGATAAAATGTACTTTGCACTATTTCTCTTTTGCTTCTACCAACTGTTACGAGGAGGTGGCGCCACTAAAGCTAAAGATACACAGGGCAACTTTTGTTAAACCACACAAGTTGTATCTGGCCTGTCTTGCACCACTTGCCCTGATACATGAGTTAGGCGATATCTGTGTTGAAAAGTTTTAAAACTTCAGACAAAAAGGTTAGGTGGTATATACTCCTGACAAATTAGGGAGACTTCATAGGTGTGAAAAAAATTACTGGTGATATTTATGTGCTTTTTATGTTTTACAGTTCATGGTGAAGTGTGCACTGGAAGCAGACACAGGTGACCTCAACAGCCAGATCTACGTTTCTCAGGTGAGGCTTAATCCTTCCCCCTTAAACTGGCCCCTTAAATCATATTCATGTACATGTAAGAAAATGCCCTGTACCTGATGAGAAGACTGTTCAGCTAGAATGCATGAAGGAAAAAACTCTCCTTTCTTCGACAAAACTGGTGTTGTGGAGACCTGTTAAAGAGGCACAATGTAGGAGGTGGCATATCTTGAGTTACTCATCATTCTTTGATCCTGTTGAGGATCATCACCTAGCCCCAAAGTGTGGCATGACTTTGCGTGCCCCGTCCAGTCACATCAATACCTGGCAGAGGGACCATTCATGTACATGTCATATCAATACCTGGCAGAGGGACCATTCATGTACATGTCATATCAATACCTGGCAGAGGGACCATTCATGTACATGTCATATCAATACCTGGCAGAGGGACCATTCACGTACATGTCATATCAATACCTGGCAGAGGGACCATTCATGTACATGTCATATCAATACCTGGCAGAGGGACCATTCATGTACATGTCATATCAATACCTGGCAGAGGGACCATTCATGTACATGTCATATCAATACCTGGCAGAGGGACCATATACGTACATGTCATATCAATACCTGGCAGAGGGACCATTCATGTACATGTCATATCAATACCTGGCAGAGGGACCATTCGCGTACATGTGACAGTCCACTTACTTTATACTTATCAACAGCCTTGTTTTACACCAAAACAAATTTGATTCTGTTCAAACAACCAATGAATTGCCCCAAAAGAAAAAAAATACATCTGTTGCCAAATATAATGTAGTTTGCATTTGTACTGTAAATGTACTTATTTCCGCATGTATAAATTTTCAGTTTTTGCATTTCAGGCCCTTCAATGAATTTTTTTTCACTATTTTGAACATAAATTCCCGTCAAATCAATGTTAAAATACTATTTCACTGTATTTGTATTTTCACAGTTTTGTGCCATCAGCAAAATAAGTGAAAATAGAAATACAGCGAAATAAAAAGCAATTTACAGTACATGATGTTTTCATCGTGGATCAAAGAACCAGTGTACAGATCTGTATTGTTTCATGCCGTAGGTTTTGTCAACACCTGCCAGCCCAGGACAATTTTTGTTTTAGCTGGATGTGCGTATTTTTCAAGACAGTGGCATAGATGTTTAATTTTATGTGGAAAAATTTCTTCTGTGTGACATCACTCAGGGGTTTAGAATCACAGTTGCAGCACAAAAACTGTTACAAAATCCTCGTTGTCGTACACTTGGTGGACCTTTTAACAAGGAGTAATGGACTACTGTTTCATCTGGGTTTTTTTTCCTTTCATTTTCATTACAGGTGGATATGTTCAATGACACTTTGCAGCGAGAATTTGAAAGAAGATGGTTCTCTTGGATAGGCAGTTCCCCCTGATGTTCTGCTGGCAGCCTGACGAGTGAGGGCGCCACTGTTCCTTCCATCACTACAATCGTACCAAACCAACAGCATTCAGGATTTCCATCTGCGGCTGCAGTATACATTGTGCATTGTGGCACTGACTGCATCTCGTGTCATGTGACACTTTCAAAAAATGAATGAAGCATTTTTTTGTTTATCCACCAGGTGGCTCCACCTGTAACATGTCTCTATCAAGGGGAACTTCCCTGCAGCACCACCAACAAGTGTCATGCTCCATTTGAACAAGACAGTGACTTTGCAGAGGGATAACATTGATGTGCAGGTTTTAAATAAATTACCCGGTACCCAGGCTTTGTGTTATCGTCTGTGCTTTTAACACTCTGGACCATGACTAGATGGGCCAACAAGAGAGAATGCATCCAAGGAAATCTGTTTTTTGCATACTAGACACAATATAAACTCTCCTGTGTTGTCAGTGGTGGCAGACACACAGAGTGGATGGAAATTTGCTGCATTTTGGTATTTACTGTACATTTTTGTCAGCATTCTTCATTAAATGTGTACTTCTTCTGACAGTATTATATCCATGAAAAGAGAGTGTTTATGTTGGCACATCTGGAACAATGTACTCTTAGAAAGGTACCATCAAACTCAGTTCCCCATGATAGCCTCATGTTGATTTAATTTGTTCAATATATAATAACAAAACTGTCACCAAAGTCGCCATTGAAAAACTTGAAAAATTAATCAAGGTTACTAGCCATATTATGCAATATCAAATGTCCATATGATACAAATTTGTGCTACATTTGGCATAATTTGACTTATCCTTTATTAAATTATTGAATTGAATGTCCTTTTCTTAATTAAGTGCTTAAGCTTTAAAAAATGGGTCAAGGTCACACAATCATTAACTTAAGTCACCAAGTAGAGTTTGATATACAATGTACTCAAGTGCAATTTTGATGTAGACTAGAGATTCAATTCTCTTTGCCACTGATGTCCAAACTAGACCCTACCATTACAAAATCACCTCTTCCAACTTAACAGGTCTGGCAACCTTACAAAAATAGGCCAAGGTCACTGATCTTGCATAATAGGAGCATTGGACATAATCTAAATATTCTATAAATTTGGCTTATCTAATTCATTATTGAGATAGGGAATTTTGTATCTTTCAAGACATTTTAACTCGTAATTTCTGTCAAATTATAGGTGGTGCCACTAATATCAAAACCAACTGCAATATTGACCTCAACTACAATCCCACTGAAGTCCATGAAGATCTATCAAAAATTAAGGATGTTGGACTGGTCACAAGATTTTCACATTTTGACCGGTATATTACATGATACTACAGGTGGCACCACCAACATTGATGTCAACAAAGATTTTCATACACTTTATAACTTCTAAACGTAAATTGGACCAAACTAAAAATCTGTGGGATGCAGAGCATTCACGAGATGACCCCTATATTCAAACTAGACATTTGACCTTCAACACGAATTAGAAAATTGCTACTCTTTAAAATATGCACCACACATCCAGCTTTCCATACATGGTCTGTTTGTTCAAATCGGGTAATAACTTTTTGAGTTATTGAAGAAAAACGATAAATTTGGACAAGCATCAAACTCCATAATTACTAGGTCATGGTGACCCAAAAAGTAGGTCACCAAGTACAGTTTTATGTACAATGCACTCAAGTGCAGCTTTGATGTGGAGACTCCATTCTCTACAAGCTGCCATTACAAAATCCCCTCTTTCAACTTTACAGGCATGGTGACCTCACAAAAATAGGTCAAGGTCATTGATAACATAAAATTCAAGCATTTGACATGGTCTATATATCCTATAAATTTGACAAGTCTAATCCAATTACTTTTCCAAATATGGAATTTTATATCCTAAAACACATTTTGGTTCAGAAGTTGTCAATTATAGGTGGCGCCAGTAGTATCATTAGCAACTAAGACTTTGACCTCCCACACAATCACACCAAATTTGTGAAGATCCACCTAAAAGATGCTAGAGTGTTCACAAGATTTTCCACATTTTGACCCTATATTGCATAATATTGCAGGTGACACCACCAATATCAAAAAGGACAGAGATTTTTTTATTCACCCTATAAGTCCTGAAAGTTATATTGGGCTAACTCTTCATCAGTTAGGTGTGCAAATCGACGTTTAACTTTTTGTGGCTGCTCTTCGCTGTTCGACCCGCTGCTGCTGCAGTTCACTTCACAGTCCGCCATCATGTTGTCGTCTGCAGCGCGTCAAGCCTCAAGGCTTGTATCGCATGACAGAGACTTCTGGTGGCTGATCGATGCACTAACCAGATAGGGAGATACAGCGAGAATACCGCTGTATTCCCCAGCCAGGTACGAGAATACCGCTGTATTCCCCGGTCAGTTTCAAGAATCGCGCTGTATTTCACCTTTGCAGTAATTAATGCACAAATAAGGGTAATACAAAGAGTGTACCATAGCTATTAACCAATCAGAAGCCAAGGATTCTATCAAAAATGGGATAAAATCCAATACCTCAATTGCTAAAAAGATGGAAAACACTTTGTCTGTGACCTGATGAAGAAAACGGTCTGGGGGGATCCCGCAGCACAGTCTACAGATAAATCACCCAATCTCGTCATGAACCACAGTGGACACTTGCCAGTTGATGCCCCTAATGGGCACCATATATATAATGTTTAATAATGAGCTCCTTTCTTAAACAAGCACAACTTAGGTACCTTGCACCATGAAATCTCGTCAAGAATTCAGAACCACCTGTCCTGATGTAATAGGGGAAAGTAGCATGCGTAGATGTTATATTATTAACCTACAGATGTTGTACTATTACACAGGAAGACAATAGTATTTCTCAAAAGGTAAAGTAACTTGCACAAATCCCATAAGTCACCCTCAACCAAGACACCAAACTATACCTGTAACATAGAAACTGGAATTGCAGAGTTAATCAATAACCACCATGGAACCACGTCTGCAAGGAGCAGTCCAGTTTAAGACCCTCACAAAACAAACAATCAACCACAAACGGACGTCTCAATTTACAATACACTGCCAAGAATGCATTATACAAGACACAATCCAGTATCTCAATTGCTAAAAAGATGGACAGACATCAGCGGGTGCATAAGTTCTGCGAAGTTAAAGGCAGATGGCGATTAAAATCTGGACACTTTTGGATGATTTGAGCAGGAAAGGGTTAAAAGGACCTAAGGTCTGTTAAAAGTTAAATTCTCCTTGACCGAAAACATTTTTTTGCAGCGACTTGCATGTAAGGCCATCCAAGATGGCACACCCTAGGTCAATAGCTTTCCTAGGCATGGGCTGGGCCCCGCCAAGAATAGCTGTTGACTCCGTCATCCTCTAACCAGGAACCTCCTGTGTACATGGGATGCACTGCACCCAAAATGTGTCGTGGAAAGCTGTTGACCAAGTGTCTATAACCCAGCAGTAAAAGGTTAACACGTTGCTTCAATGTCATGTACAAACACCGTGTTCCTGCTGATAATGGCCCCTGCTGTAATAAACCATACTGCCCCCCATCCCACCCCACCTGCTTAGAATACAAGTGACCAAAAATCAGACCAAATCATTCTACATTTTATTATCTTTTTCATAGCAGATTATGTCAAATGTTCAAAGTGGGTTTAAAATTGAAGGTGTATTGTATTGATAATTTTGTAAGCACCTCAGATGCATATTAGGAGGAATGTTATGAATGGCACTTCCATGACAGTGGCACATGTGGCATATCACCACAAAAGTAGGTATATCTGTCTTGTAGTAGCAGCCATATGCACAGGGAAAGACCATTCCACAATAGGGAGCTCATTTTGTAGGAGAAAATTGTCTGTGTGCCAGGAAAAATAAAAAGGTGAAGATGTACACTGTACATTGTAATGACTATTTCAAATCCATGTACATAAAATACAGCTAAATTAGAATATAATGTTAAAATGGCTCCATCTTTTGTACTTTTGGATGATTTAAGATTTTAAATGCCCTGAATTGCCATAACTATGTCTCCTCATGGAAAGGGGGGAACATATTGTTTTTGCGTCCATTTCTTCCACTTCTTCTTCTTCAACACATTGTTGCTTGCGTTGCGGACGCCATAACTCAAGAAAGATTTGACTTGGGAAGTTGAAATTTTTTGTGAAGATGTTCGAATGTAAAACCTTGTTTGGGATTGCAGATGGGTGACCTTGACATATTTTTCAAGGTCACATGGGCATGTCATCTAAAATTGATGCAGATGCAACAACTCTGCAAGGATTTGACTTAGGATGTTGAAATTTTGCATGATTATGTACCATAATATGAACTAGGTTGGGATTGTAGATTGGTGACCTTGACCTATTTTCAAGGTTTCATGGTCACTTTTTAAAAAGTCATTGCAGATGCACTCGAGAAAGATTTGTCTTAAAGAGGTTGACATTTTGTGTGATTATGTTTATGTGCAAGACTTTAGTAAGGGTCTTGGACCAGTAAATACGCTGCAGCTGCAGGTGTGTCAGAACTTTCAGTCACGCAATGAATACAGCACCTCAGGTGACAAGCTATTAAAAATTAGGGAGCAGAGAAACTCTTATGCATTTCTTGTCATATAAAGGGAATAAATATGCCTGATTATCTGTGGGTTTCGGAAGGGTGTCACTTCAACATTTAATTCTTGAACCAGAAATTTTGTTGGGCTATTATTTCACCAAGGTTTGCTTCGGAACTGTAACTATGGAGGTAAGCATAAACAAATGCGCAAGTAGCAAAAAAGTATATTGGTTTTGCCCCCATTTTCTATTGATAGTGTAAGTGTCATCGAAGTAAGCTTTGAGAAAAATGACAGGTACAATGTCAACGAAACTTTTAAATGTCATAGACAAGCTGCTGAATATAGCCAATTTAACATGTAACTCTATTAGGTTTGATTTACTGGTCCAAGACCTAAGACCTTGCTTGTGACTGCAGATGTATGACCTTGACCTATTTTTCAAGGTCACATCGGCATTTCGTCTAAAATCAATGTGGATGTGATAACTCAAGAAAGATTTGACTTGGGAAGTTGAAATTTTATGTGAAGATGTTCCTATATATGATCTTGCTTGGGATTGCAGATGGATGACATTGACATATTTTCAAGGTCACATACGCATATCATCTAAAATTGACACGGATGCAACAACTCTGCAAGGATTTGACTTTGGAGGTTGAAATTTTGCATGTTTATGTACCATAATACCAACTAGGTTGGGATTGTAGATGCCCTAAGTATTAAAGCATTTAAGTTAGGAGGTTGAGGGCGACAATTGGTAAGGGCGCATGGGGAGACATATGATTTTCTGTTGGAAAATCAGACTGTTCTAGTTTGATATTTTACAATTATTGTTCAGTATGCACAAGATGCAAAATGACCATTTACATGTATGTGGAAATTTGAACACCATTTCTTTTTGTTGTCATGTTAAAGATATCGAACATTCAAATTTCTTTGATGAGCATAATTTAAATAAACTTTGACATTCGTTCAATATTCACTCAATGCACAATGGTCAGTATAACATACATGTAAGTTAGAATGGCATCTCTTTGTATCACAGTTTTGAACATAACTTAAGATTTGAAATTTCAAATACACACAATTTACAGAATTGTCAACACACACGTTTCTTCAGCTGGTAAAACAACTTTCTCTACATGGTTGTATTGAAACCAAATTTATTTTCAGATCCTCTCTCATAGTTTCCGAGGAAATCTCTGGACCAAATGAAGGGGGGGAGGGAGATGAAGGAACGAAAGATAGAAAAGGATGGAGGAAAGGATGTACAAACAGAATGTCAGTGTTTGCACACAGACAACACAGAAACGTGCCGATTGTTTTCTGTCGAGTTGCTGCAGGAGTCTGCTGTGTTGACAATCATATATGCACAACAGCATACAAGATATGATAGCAGAAGAAGAGAACTCCTTCAGGCTAAACAATACAAATACACTTTTACTGATGCCCATGTATGTTATGTGGAAATGTAAGATATATTGGTGCTTATTATAGAGGTCCTTTGCATATTTGCCTGAATTTGCAATGTTAAATCTGTCCGATACCTGACAAAATATCAACAATTTTTTAAAAACATACATCAGGGTCATCAAGGATATGGCCCTTTCTGAAACCCTGCTATACATGATAACCTTCACCGTGAAGATTAGGACTTAGGGATGGTTCAACATTTTCATCATTTTTGAATTAGTACTTACAGTACGCAAGGGGGGAGGGGGTTAAATGGGTCTGTACACTTTCACAGGATATGGAAAATGATGGTCAATTTTTGACCTGTTTTGTGCAAGTT
The DNA here is from genome assembly GCA_964020975.1 of Hermodice carunculata. Lineage (NCBI taxonomy): Eukaryota > Metazoa > Annelida > Polychaeta > Eunicida > Amphinomidae > Hermodice > Hermodice carunculata. The sequence goes on along the minus strand of OZ026629.1, from coordinate 6,028,167 downwards.
TGATATGATTTGGGGGGAAAATCATCATTTTAAAGTACTAATTTGGGGGGAGGGAGGGGGGTCATGAAATTAAGTACCCTAAGTACTAATTCAAAAATGATGATAATGTTGAACTGTCCCTTAGTAAAATTTAAAATTCCTCAGCCGCACAGCCTTCCCCTCTTCATACATGCAGCTCAGTCAGTCAGGGTAGCAGACAGCCAGAAGCTGTTCTATCTATGGGGCTCACCCACAGGCTGTTCTAGTTTATTACAAGACTTAAGTAGAGACTGGTGTCTGCATCCATTGACCATGTTTACATTCCTTTGCAAACTAAATGGATGGTGTTTTGATCATTTACTGTCTCAGAGCTGGTAATGTCAAGAAATTTATTTCTATGATTGCTGTATCAACACAGAACAAAGGACACCTGTGACTGTGTCATAAAACAGATCACAGGTTTGTTACCTTTCTGAAAATGTATAATTTGTAACACTTTTTTTTGTTTGTTTGTTTGTTTGTTTTTTTAATCTTTTGCTTGATGGAATAATTTGTGCAGGTCTTTCTGAACCAGTTATGAATCTTTAAAACAGTGGCAATGTCAGCAATTTTAAGATTAACAGTAAATCGACTTTATTTATGACCATTCATTTGGGACTTAATTGTATGAAGTATATTTCTTAGTACTCTTTTAATATTGATAACCAACCTTTGAATTTAGCCAACTTGATATTTTTTTTGCTTTTTTTTTTTGGCCATTTTGAACAATATTTATCAAAAGCCCTTCAAATGTCACTACATGCAATGTCAATGTGAAGTTTGGGACCGACAGGAAATAAAGTTCCTTTTTTCGTAAGAAAATTTAGCAATGCATTTTGTATACAGATCCCTGTGAAAATATGTGAGTGACAAGGGTCAACAAATTTGGAAAATGTATTAGTCTGACAATTACAGTCTTTTATGTTATCATGTCTTCTGAAGTCATAATTTTTAGATACACTATCCCAAATTATAATGTACAGACCTATATTAGGACCATATTTATAAGCAGCAATCATTAACGGTACCTTGCATTCATCCAAAATCATGTTTGTTACATATTTTAATTTTAAAAAAGCTGCAGATTAAGCAAATCGATGATTTTGTCTGTGCAAGAATACTACAAAAAATATCTATCTCGATTTATTTCTTAGGTTAGGTTTACAAACCATTGAAGTGTATGCATATATTATTTCTCGAAAATGGTTTGACATTGAGGTTTGAATTGTCTAAACCTAAAGATTCATTCATTCTTAATCTCCCAATAGATCAGGATTTAAGTGCTAAGGATAGGTGTCAATACTTTTTGGAAAACAAAATTAATAAATCGTCCACTAGGTCCTTGGTTACTGTGTTCCTAAATGTTGTATGTTCAAGAGATTCCGTTTTACCGTGGCCGCATCTCCTTCTCTGGATTTCTGCTTGTAAACTGTCAAAATCTAATTTTCCTATGTCCCCCAAACCAAAAAATCCATCAATAGCTGAAAAGGGGATATTGCAGAAGCCAGTGTCTGTATGTCTGTCCATCTTATACATGATATCTTGTGAATTGGGTGGGCTAGGATCACAAGACTTCCAGTTCATCACCCATCTAAGAATCTATGTTGAGTTGAAAGAACAATGACCTTGACCTAATTTCAAGGTCATCAGGATCAAATATCTCTGAATTTCTTGTGTGTGAAATCTTGAGCCAAATAAGCTAGAATCAAAACCTTGAGCCATATAAGCTAGGATTAGGAAACTTCTAGAGTTGATCACCCTTGTTAGAGTCTACATTGAGTCTGAGGAATGACCTTGACCCATTTTCACAGTCACCAGGTCAATTGTCTTGAATTTGTTGTGCATGGTATCTCGAGAACCAGATAAGCTATAGTATCACTAAACTTTGAAATTCACAGTTGACTAATGTTCAATTCAAACAATGACCTTGACCCAATTTCAAGGTCAGCAGGGTCCACTTTCTTTGAAAATCTTGCACAAAATATTAAAGTAGCTGGTGTGATGCAGGAGGAAACCTGCAGAAGCAGATAGACATTTAAGTTGAGTTGTGTTTAAAATATTCAATGACTGTTCAGTTAGAATTTTAGTCATTATGGCTCCTGTGGGTGTGTCTTGTTTTAGCCAGTGGTGCACCACGGTTCATACCTGGCGTGGTCATCACCATCTGGATCCAGGTCTGGCAAAGGTGGCTCTTGCTATATAGTGCTAAATACATGTATACAAACTGGCTTTCAGTTTTTCTGATGAAAATGGCTCTGACAGGTTGTAAGTTATTGTCTATGTGGAATATTCTTTGAGTGTCACATTAACCATGAGAAACCAAGTCCAAAAACTAAAGTTCAGCCGCTTGACACAATTTATTTATTCAAGTTTTTCTACATTACATGTCACTATAATACTCTCTGACATCAAGCCTGCATTAAATGGTAGGGAAAATAGACATATAATCACTGTGTCCACTATTTTTCAGGCAAGCTGGTTTGATGGAATTTTACTTGTGACCAGGACGGGAAGATCAAGCACAAAATAAGGCTAGCCATGCAGGCAATTTTCCTGTACGCACACAGCCAGTTTGCCAGTTCGATATTGACAATACTGCAGCGTGAAGAGTACATGATAATGGACACCCCCCCCCCAAAAAAACAGCCATCCATCAAGTAAATGAACACCACATAGTATTTGAGTCACTTTAATTCTGAGTCTCTCCCCCCCCCCCTCACTGCATGACAGAGTCCCAAATGATACCTTCCACACCTTGATACAATACAACTTTGATTCATTTGCATAAACTAGAAAGCTGCATGTCCTTTCCACTTAAAACGCCCGAGTTAAAACATGCAATAAACAAAACCCAAACTACAAATGTGTATCAGTACACAGTGACCCCTGTGCATGTAGCCAGTGCCTTGTGCATGCCCACGTGTTACTCTTTATGCCTGGTTAGAGTTGCCAGCCATACACAATTTTTACATTTATGTGTTGCCAACCTTACACATTTCAAGGTCACCCCTCTTAAAACTCATCCGAGACATTATGTAGGACTGTAATCACCTGCAATTGGACAGACCCATGTCAAAAACTATTCAAGATATTGCGTGAAAAGGTCAAGGTCACCCATCTGGGAACTTATCCAAGACCTTATTCAGGACTATCAGCAAGTGCAATATGAAAGCCTTATGCAAAAAACTTTTCAAGTTATCCCATGACAACCAAATTCACTAAAATGGCTCTCTGACCTTGGGAATTGGTTCAAGGTCACCCATCTTCGAACTCATCGAAGACCTTATGTAGGTCTGTCATCACCTGCAATTTGACAGGCCTATGTCAAAAACTTTCAAGGGTCAAGGTCACCCATCTTCGAAAATGTCTGAGACCTTATTTAGGACTATAAGCATGTGCAATATGAAAGCCCTAAGCAAAAAACTTTAAGAGTTATCCTGTGAAAACTGTGTGGGCAACACACACACATACAAACACGGAAAGTAATCATTATATGCTCCCTCTTCCCTGGAAGGCGGGAGGGGGCTTAAATATACTGAATTTGGAATTTTTATGTCTGAAATTTGTGGCATTAAGTATATTCACAACAAGCATTTTGTTTTCATAAATGTTGGCAATCCAGACTACACTCACATGTGCTTAAGTCTTCTTGCTCCCATAATTGGGATGCTTTGCAGTTACAAGTCCATGCATTGGATAAAAATTTTCAGGATCGAACATTCTCATTCAAGAGGGCATGCAGCGACCAATACAGATGGGTGGTTTAGATACTGTCCTTTAGAGGTCACTTCAGTCAGTACATCTTTGCTGTGCTTGGCTGTTGTTTATTTTATCATGCAACCAGATCACCTGAAAACTGCTGCACGGAGGAATGTCAAACATCTCCTGGTTAAGCAGTGCACACAGCTGAAATGCTAGAACGTACTTAAAGTTTGTAACTAAAACTGTAATTTAAAGTGACCAGATAAGTCAATATTTTACGAATGTGCAGTCTGTTAGGAATATGAAACTATAGCTGATATTTACCTGCGATATTGAGTTGTACGTTCTTCCATCAGGTGGTGAATTGGACCCAATTATCTCCATGACCATGTAAACAAAAGGCTGTTTAGTTTGCAAAGAAAGATTTTTTGGGGGGGGGGGGGGGTGTTCAGAAATGTCAATACCCAGGACCATCATACAGGTACACAATTCTACTGGAAACTGCCAAGAAAGCTGTTCACTGAAGGCAAAAACTTATGAAGATTGTTTGTTTGTTGTTGGCAGAAACGGCGACCGTTCCACACAGGTGGATGTGATGAAAGATCTTTCCCATGTGGCACTGTATGAAACAAAGACTGACACCGCAGGCCACATTTATCCCTTTATTATGGACACAAATTGTTTACATCTTCCCTTGTACCAGTCAATATATATATGTACACAACCTGATCAGCAGAGATTGAGTCATCCATGAACAAGTTTGAGTTCAGCCTGAACGCTGTCAATTTATAACTCAACATTGTCAGCAATCCTTCATCCAGTTTAACTCTTTCATTGCCAAATGTTGGACTGAGTCAAAGGCTTTTCTTGTTGCGTATTGGACACAATGTGCCCAATGTGTACAGAGAAAAGCTGTTGACCTGGGATGTTTTCTCTGGAACTGCAGGCATGCTGGTACTTGAATGAAAGGTCTTTTTACAAGGAATACGAATCTGAGATCCTCAAGATAATTCAGACTAGTTTCAATTTAGTAGATCCACTTTAGGTTTATTTGGCACTGAAAGAGTTAAAATGAAGGACTTTGGTTTAAACATTATTTATTCATAAAAAAAAACCATTTAATTTAATTGTTCAGGTGTTTTCATCCTTACCCTCACTTAACCCAATTGGTGCTCAGTCAGTGACTGAGTCAACGAGTTTCCTTTTCTTGCTATGGATTGTGCTCAGTCCAGAAAGCTGTTGATCTGGACCAGTTCTGCCTTCTTTGGAATTAGATCTACAGTCATGACTTACAGTCAACAGGTTTCCTTTCCACGCCACCTGATTGTGCTCAAGGCTGCCCGACAAGCTGCTCACATGGACAAAGTTCTGCGGTGCTTGAAATTAGTCGCAGACCTGCCGGTGTTTGAGTGAAAAGGTCTTTCTACTGCAGGGGCAAACACTCCGGTTGACAATACAGTGGTACCTGCTCTAAAGACCACCTCCAATTTAAGACCGCATGTCTTTTTAAGACCACTCTTTCAAGACCCTCTGCTGTATTTACATGTTAAATATACCTTCAATTTAAGACCACCTGCAGTATGAGACCACTTTTTGTTGGCTGTTGGGGTGATCTTAAATAGCAGGTACCACTGTACATGGTAATAAGGGTATCACTGTACAATTCTTGCGTGGGTGGACCACCATGAAGCACGTGCTCCTTCCATTTCCAGTAACAACAAAAAAGTGTGATGTCAACAAGCATTAGAAGGGGACAATGAATCGACATTGGCACCCAGGTGCCCTGGCAGCAAGTATGTAGGCCTCCGTCCATCATAGTATCGACGGGTACAGCCACTAGATGGCACTGCAGGCAACATCAAGTTGGAAGATTTGAGAACACCTTGGCAACTGACCAACATGTTACCCAGATCTGCAGTAGCAAGCTCGAGGCTATTGTGCTTTGGATATAGGCCTGCTGTCCACATGCAAATGGATAAAAGATTCTGGATGGTGCCTTTGGAGAAGTTTTCCATGTTTTTGTGAGATTTATAGGCCGCTGATCACAGCCAGCATTTGTAGTCGTAGTTGATATCTATCTTGAAAAGTCTCATGGTTTATAGTTTTACGTTTTCCCCTAAAAGTTGGATTTATGATCTCTAAATATACACAGTAAATTATGCTACAGTCTTCCACTTCAAAGTGGCCTCCCATCCCTACTACTTCAGCCAACAGAAACAACACGATCACACGTACTTGTTTGGTGTCTCCGTTCTCGGTGTTCAATGTGTGGCACTGTCCTTTTGTATTTATTTTGTTGTTTTTACATCTACAATGTTGCAAGCCCTCCCAGATGACCCGGGAGGTGCTCGGCATTTAATGTTGGAAAATTCTTGAAAAATTGTAGAATTTTGACAATTTTTAGCTACATGTACCCTCCCTGAATTTAATCAACATATTCCTTGTATATTTCACATTAATTTATCAATCTCTCTGAGTTTTACTTTCCATCTCCCAGATTTTAATTTTTGGCAGGTTGGCAACACTGCACCCGATGTTAGGCACCTCCACTAAGACAGTGTGTCCTTTATCATTTCATAAGCTACTCCACGAGCCTCACCACTGACAACCTGGCATCACTGTAAGTTTTCTTTTTGGTTGAACTGTTGACCTGGGGCATGTGATCTTGATAGGTCTTCTCTACAATTCCCAGTCAAATTGTCTTTCATTACTGTTGACATCAGTTGAAAACACGGAAGCAGACGACATTTGACAACCAGCCAGTTTGGCAGGGGGGCAAGGGTTAATATATAGTGCAATCAAATTTGACTGTGATGTCATGCACCTCGCATCGTCTGGAGGACAGCACTTTTTTCACCGTCTATGTAATAAAAGAGCAAAAGTGCTGCCCTCACCAGTCAGTCCCTGAAGTGTTCTCAGTGGAGTGAAATGCATTTCATACCTGTCGAGTATCCCGCATTTGGCTCATTGAGTCTCTTGCTTAACATTTTGAGCTTCGCAATTGTTCCACATTGGACAAATATCCTACATAAGCTTACTTCTCCTTTGTTCTTTCTTACACACATAATTTTTTTGCATGACGGCAAAAAAAAATATTCCTGTTTTGTGTAAAATGATATTGACTGGAATGTGCTGGACTATTGTTCCCTTGTCCAGTCTTTCTGCGCATAAATTGAATTCCGCACTCGTCAAGCAGCACCTTGGCATCAAAATTCACCTCAGTGTAAAAGGACATCTTTCACACACTACATGAAGAGACAGCTAAAATTGAATCATGATGAAATATTGACCTTGTGTGAGACTAGTCTCATTTTGCAGTGTAATTATTACACCAATGACTCCCTCTTTCTTCCACACACGGAATCTTTGTCGCTAATTTCCCCCCTTGAGCCATCTATTGCCACACTGTGTGTGTACAAACAAAGAGCGATCTACGATGTACTTAGAACCTTATTTTACAAGTGCATGTACGTCACATATATACAAAAGTACCGATGTACACGGAATCAGGACATTTTGAGGCAGGCAATATTGAACCCATTCCCCTTGTGTTTATTAACCAATCCCAGGAGTGCCTGTTTCTTCTGCATAGCACGCGACGACTCCAGCTCATAAAGGGTGCACAGGTTAAAGAGAATGCCTTCCTGCAGGTATTTGACTGGGTCACTGTTCACCAGGTTCTCCAACGTTGTCAGTGCTTCCTTGAGCTTGCCCATATACAGACAACACACCCCCATGTTGTTGACAGCCTGAAAGCACACAACAGTTCAGAGGCAATGCTCGGTCTAAACATTCTATGACAGTAAGCGAGAGTACGTGTAAAGATACACAGAAAGACATCAAATGAGAAGTTATGTTTACCCCTTGTATCAGAGAAGTAACTGGAATGATACATACTGACCTAGTCATACAATAACAGCAATATTGCCTACATAAAAAAAAAAAAATCTTTCTTTCTTTTCTTCTTTTTTTTTAAAGGCATGTTCGTGTTGTGTCATGCATAGCATTAATTTGACATCTGCAGCCAATAATTGTCTCTATGTTGAGAAACCTTAAACTATGAGGGGTACTTAAAACATTTACTCAGCTGCTCTGAAATTCCCTACCAAAGGCAACAAAAGATCCCGATGTTGAGAAACCTTAAACTATGATGTGTACTTAAAACATTTATTCAGCTGCTCTGAAATTCCCTACCAAATGCAACAAAAGAAGCTAACAACTTGTCTGAGTTTAAAACATCATGCACAGGATACATATAAGAATGACAAAGTAATCTTTCATCTGATTTTTTACCCCTGGGCCCTTCAAGCTCCAGAGGGTATTGCAGTAGTGTGTGCCTGTATTTGTGCACCTTTCTGTCTACGTGTGTACATTTCTTGCACACAATACCTCAAGAACCAGGTGAGGCCTGGATCGCCAAACATTTACAGTTAATTGATCCCCCTTCGAAGATTCCATGTCGAGTTTGAAGGACAATGATCTATACCCAATTTCAAGGTCAACAAGGTAAATTATCTCTGAATATATAGCGTGTGATATGACGAGCCAGATAAACTAGGATCATGAAATGTTTACAGTTGATCACCCTTGTTAAAAGTCAACATCTAGTTTGAAGGACAAGGACCATGACCCAATTTCAAGGTCACCAGGTCAAATCTCATTCAATTTCTTGCAAGTGGTATTGCCAAACTGAGATGAAATGGTATCACTAAACCTTTACAGTTGATCATCCTTCCACACTTTAGCACCTCCCCCACCCCCACCCCCTTTACTTTCTGATGAAAAGGTTATAAAACAATGCCCAATATTTTCCACTTTATTATCCTTTATAATGTAAATTCAACTCAGGCATTTCCACATGCAAGTCTACCATGCTGTCTTCGTCACTTCATTTGAAGATCCTTATAGCCTGGGTGGTTTCAAAAATATAATATGTGCATATATATGTAATAGAATTAGATTAAAGATGATAAATTGGCAACACATTATTTGTGAACTTGTTTTCTGTATTTTCTTGCTCATGACAGTTAACACTTGTCCTACCAAGCATACTGCCCTTTATGTATATTAAATCTGTTATTAACCTAGTTCCACCAGGAAAAGGGACCAATATTTTTCATGACATAATTTCAAACAAAAAATGTGACCAAATGATATGACATGATTCTAGGATGACAAAAATCATCCAAATTCCCTACATGTAGACATTGGAAGATAGCCAGGCAGGAACTGGAGTTATTTCAGCATGCAACATGTTTGAGATTGGAGTTTTTAGGGCTTTACGAGGGTCTACCTCCACTGAGTGCAAGATCTGTATTTATTTTCTTGATTTTAATTCTACATGTACTTTGTGACACGGTATGAAGACAAACTTTTCAATGTCTGACAAGTTCTTAGGCATTACAAGTACATGTGTATGCTTCTGAAAGATAGCTGGGTTTTACGCTATCATGGCAGTTGATCTTCAATTATTAACCAAGAGCTTAATTGTCCTGGCATATCCCTCACACATATATGAACATCTACCAGTTATAGCAGGGGACACATAAAATCAACCATAATTATACATGCTTTTATGTGCCGTTTAATATTTCATGTGACCAAAGCAACTACAACTTTTATTTTTTTTAACCACCATTAATTGAACAGAAAGTCCATTATCAGCCACGTGAGTGGCCCGTTAAAAACAAGAGGCCCATGGACCTAATGCTCTGCTGGCACTGTGGCTATATTGCACCTGTTCGTTTCAAAGTTGCAAGTCCTCAAGTGGCTTCTGAACATGAAGCTTATGTAAATTTAGTGCATAAAATGTCCAACTGATGGCATTTTGCTCCACATGTAATCATAGCTTATTTATGCAATTCCTGTGATGGATATTGTTGCATGTGCCAAGACAACAAAGAGTGAGTCTTTAACTTTTTGTCCTCAGTGACCTTGAGACAGAAGATCAAGGTCACCTAGATTATGTTATACAAGAGGCCCAAATGCTTGGTGCTGTGCTGACATTGCCATCAATGTCCAAGCTACACCCTGCCATTACAAAATCACCTCTTCCAACTTTACAGGCATGGTGACCTCACAAAAATTGGCCAAGGTCACTGATACTACACAAAATTCTAGCTTTGAACATTGTCTATATATCCCATAAATATTGCAAGTCTAATCCAATTACTTTTCCAAATATAGAATTTATACCTTAAAACACATTTTGGCTAATATTTTCAGTCAAATTATAGGTGGCGCCACTAGTAACAGCAGCTTAGACTTTGACCTCCCGCACAATCCCACCAAATTTGGTGACGATCTGCTAAAAATTAAGGATGCTAGAATGTTCACAAGATTTTCATATTTTGACCCCTATATTGCATAATATGGTAGGTGGCACCACCAATATCAAAATGAACCTAGATTTTTGTATGCCCAATAAGTCCTGAAAGTTATATTGGGCTAACTTGAGAACTGTGGACTGTATTGCGGTCACAAGATTTTCACATTTTGACCTGTATATTACATGTACATAATACTATAGGTGGCGCCACCAACAGTGATATTGACCAAGATTTTTATACACTTTATAGCCCTTGAATGTTACATGGGCCTATCTCAAAAACTGTGGGGTGGTACAGAGCATTCACAAGATGAGCCCTGTATTCAAACTGCCCATTTGACTTTGACCTTCAACTCAGATTAAAAAATTGTTAGGTTAAAATATGTGCCCCACATCCAGCTTTCCATATATAGTCTGTTTGTTCAAATTGGGTAATAACTTATAGTGCTATTGACGAAAAACAATAAACTCGGACAAGTGCTAAATTCCATAATTATTGGGTCACAGTGACCCAAAATGTAGGTCACCTAGTACAATTTTATGTATTATGTAATCAAGTGCAATTCTCTTTACCATTGATGTCCAAGCTACACCCGGCCATTACAAAAGCACCTTTTCAACTTAACAGGCATGGTGACCTTACAAAAATAGGTCAAGGTAACTGATATCACATAGCATTCTACCTTTGGCCATGGTCTATATATCCCATAACTTTGGTAAGTCTAATCCAATTACTTTTCCAAATATGGAATTTTACATCTTAAAACATATTTTGGCTCATAATATCTGTCAAATTATAGGTGCTGCCGCTAGTATCATTAGCAACTTAGACTTTGACCTCCCCCCACAATTCCCCCAAGCTTGGTAAAGATCCGCCATAAATTAAAAATACTAGAGTGTTCACAAGGTTTTCAGATTTTGACCTCTATATTACATAATAATGTAGGTGGCACCACCAATATCGAAAGGGGCCTTGATTTTCATACACCCTATAAGTCCTGAAAGTTATATTGGACTAACTTGAAAACTTTGGACGGTATCGCACTAATGAGAAAAAGTTTATGGACGGACAGACATGAGCAGTGGCATAAGCTCTGCAACCTTTGGTCAGCAGAGCTAAATAATATCACAAAATTCCATTTTGCACACAGAGTTAAGATGCAGAAGCCCAATCTCCACATCATCAGCAGCAGCAGCAGTAGCAGCATCTACATTTTAGGATAAACATGCTCATCATCTCGCTGTTCAGTCAATTTTTCTTTTTGCTCTGTATCTAAACTTGCTGTGTGCATTAAGACCCTCCACCCTCCTATTCCCCTCCTCTTTTTTCTGGGTATTCCACCTACCAGCTTTACAAGGAACAGTTGGTCATGCAACATATGGTGGAAGCATATTTCACTGGGTTAATAATAAATGTCCGGATAGAAGAAACTTTGCCTTATGTCAAAGTCAGTTAGCAGTCTTCTGATTAATTTTATTCATGATCATTCATTTGTACTGGTCCGGGGAGGGGGGGAGGGGAGGGGCAAGGAGTTTGCCTGACTCAGTACAGGATCATTTTTATTACCCATACTGCATAGAGATAGATTGCCTCCAAAGCAGACCCAAGCTGCATATTTTGTCCACTCCGCTATTAACACGGAACCTGGTCTGCTTTGCAGGCAAGGAGACAGAAAATTATTGTTCACATAGCACGCATGTTGAGAGTAAATCCCAGTGGCTGTGCCTGGCAACATTCATTTTCCGTAAAACGTACCAAACAGGGATAACATCTGCACCCATACCCAGGACAAGAAACTGCATCAATAAATTTCATATACTGGTAAAATATATGATCAATTTTCTCTTTTTATAAGTTATCCAATGAAAATCTGTCTTTAAAAAATTAAATGATATATAATTCCTTATTTCATGTTCTCAGTACCAGAGCATTTTTATCTTTGTACCAGTGCTCCAGGACCCTCCTTGATTGCTCCCCCCGCCCCCCACTCCCTGCTCCACTTCCCGAGGCAACACGTAATTTACCAATTAATTACAATGGTTTTCTTCACCACACCTGAGCTATAAATCAGCCATTAGAGGACTTCCCCAGTAAATGCAATAAAGCTGTTTGAAAATTACATATACTGCCAAAATACCAGATGAGTCAGGCGACTATTACTTTCTTGTGATCTCCACACACACAAAACTAACTGAATGACTCCAATCATTACAGAAGCACTTTTCATGAAATCTAGTATGCACGTAATACATTGTCAGAGGTCCCAGTCAAAACTAATGTTAATCACTGGCTGTATCCGTGGACTAATCATTGAGCTACAAAACCAATTCCTGGTGTTAGTGTCGGAGCTATTTTCACATGGATGGTACAGTGGTCCCCCTCTCATAAGAACACCCCAAATGCTCCAGAAAAGTGGCCTTATAAGAGGTGTGGCCTCTCTAGTGGGGTAAAAAACAGTGAAAATGTGATACTTGCTGCATAGAGAAATGGCCTTTCTATAGAGGGGGTGGCCTCTCCTCAGAGGGGCCTTATAAGAGAGTGACCACTGTATGAAAATTGCACGTACCACAGCATTGGTTGGGTCTAGCTTTACAGCCTCCTCAAAGAGCACATGGGCATCAGCAAACTGGTTCCTTCCCAGTGCCACGAAGCCTCTGTAAACATACAAGCAAATGTAGCCATTGGTTAACTGACTTTCTTTCAGGATATGCCTTCTCCTCTCTCTACCCACCAAAGTCCCATCAACCCCACCATCTCCCCTGCATCTCCATTTTGAAAGGCAAGGCCTTGCTCAAGAGATGTCCCTCTTGGTAGATTGAACCCATTCCTGGCCGCAGTATGATAGAGTCAATGGCTTTCCTTGGCCCGGGTTGGGCTTAGTGTGCCCAATATGCACCATGGAAAGCTAAACTGACCTACGCCATGCCATCATGAATGGTTTCACATGCAAATATTGGCAAAAATGTCTTCTAGTATGGAAAAATTTCACTAAAAACTTATAAAGGGCAAGCAAGAATTTACATAACGGCATTTTTGGGCAATTTGAGTGAGACAGGGTTAATACAAAGGCGTTCAACAAACCGAACAGTCCATGAGTAATGAAAGAAATCCCAAGTGAGCACTAGCAATGTCCAATGTTAATCCTACATGTCCACATCTCTATTATTTGGTCTTATTTGTTTCCATCATCATGACCCAAATACAAGTAAGTTTGATTTCGAGATCACCATAACCCATATATGCATCTGAAAGAAGGTGTCACACTACAGCTCTGTTATTAAAGCTACAGCTCTGATATTAAAGCTACAGCTCTGTTATTAAAACTACAGCTCTGTTATTAAAACTACAGCTCTGTTATTAAAGCCACAGCTCTGTTATCAAAGCTTCCTGTACTTTACCATAAGAAATTTCTGTGGTAACAAAACACAACATTGATTACCTGAAGATAACTTTTGCATAGGTAGAGTTATTCAATTTGAATCTCCTTGTTGTAACTTTACGGCATGAGTACTTAATTTTTCTTTGAAGCTTGGAATCAAGGGGTTAAATGTGATTTGGATTTCTATTTCGATTTCTTTTTTTGCCAAATAATCCAATACAAATCATATTATATACAATATATGACACAGATATTGGCAGGAGGGAAAGAAGCATATACATGCTTATAGGACCTCCTTTATGATAAGAATTAATACATTTACATTACAGAACACTGGTGCAATATCAGAATATATATATATATATATATATATATATTTCAAATTTGTTAATTACATAACACTGTACATAGATTAACTTCCTAATAGTAAAACAAACAAACACATAAACAAAAAACAAAAACAGACACAAGAGGATATGGTACGGATCGAGCATGTGTATCATATTTGATGTTGTAGTAAAAAAGTTAAACATGTATTGCATTGAGTGTTGCAATCAAAGGGGTTAGATGTGTATTGTATTTTATCTTGCGTTCACAGGGATTAAATATGTATTTTATTGTGAGTTGCACTCAAAGGGGTTAAATGTGTATTGTATTGCATCTAGTAATCAAAGAGGTTAAATATGTATTGTAATGATACTAATAATAGCTTTATTTAACCCCCCACTGTTGGGGAAAATCAAATAAAAGTACCGGTACATCCAAGAAAATACCACATACATATAGAACATCAGAAATTATACAATTCATGAATATCACAATTTAACATACACGACTCAAAATGTGTTACATACAAAACTTCTAGTTAAAAAGATAGATCAATTTATGCACATCAGAACCATGTCGATTGGATCCAGGTTGTCCGAGAAGCAATTCTATGTTGCAATCACAATGTTAAATAATCAACGGGGATAATGTGTATTGCATTGCATGTTGTATTCAACGGGGTTAGATTAATGTGTATTATTCTAAATGTGAAAAGGCTGTGACAACATTGCTGCTGACTATCTCCTGTCACCAGGAGCAGCCCCCAAAATAGACTCAAAATGTGACAAATTTTTTTCCCATTAGACACACATAAGCACTTATAATTTTCTTCCATATGCTGTCTGACTCATTTTATGTCACTGAAGGACTTGACTTAACTTGTTGCGGAACTGGATTTTCACATGTTGGCATCTGTGTGGTGATAGTACACACAATGCCTGTCATCCAAAGGATAGCTTAAGTTACAGTGCTGGCCTTCGTAGGCATCCTCCTGTATAAATGTAGCTGTTTGCAGTGTTTTTCTAACAATATTGATTCAAAAACAACATGTAAATCACAAATATATCACTCAGTTTAAACTCTACATTTTAAGTATGCTCGCCAACATCAGGTAATCTCAAATTACACAAAACCATCTGACTGACACGCACATGAAGCTGTTACACAGTGGCTGTCTGTATTAGGTCACGCCTCGCCTCTCCCTTGCAATCACCATAACTACGAACACTAAACATGCGATCAAATCATACATTTGACACATGTAACCCAATTGTAACACTGCCGCTCTCATTACGCCCTGATTTATAAAGTGTGCACTCACTCCAGGGCAAAATCAGCAACCAAGACGCAAACAAAAATAAATCCAAATTGTGTTCATTTACACTGATTCCGTTTCCTGTGATTAATCTCATCTGGTTCAGTTACAACACACACGTACCTGTTTACCACAGCAGGACTTACTACGGGCCATTAGGCCTGTTCCCCAATTGTTAATACTCAGCTCTTAAAGGCTTGGGGGGGGGGGGGTATTGTGGAAGCCTGCATCTGTGCATTTGCCTGTGTGTCCATCCATCCATCCTTCTGTCCATTTACATTTCTTGTACATGTACACAGTAACAGGTGGGCTACGGTCATAAAACTTTTATAGTTCATCATCAAGAGAAGGCTGTCCACACTAGGCTGGTCAGCAAGCTTCAGCGGCCCAGTGAACTAGCTGAGCAGGCAACATATCATATTTACAATATACTCACTTGTTCATGAGGTTCCTACACTTGATGATTGGGTCCCCTGAATCTGAGAGACTCTCCACTTGATCAAAGTACTTCTCCGCCATCTTCATGTCACCCATCTACAAACACACACAGCACAATCAAGTTGAGCGGGCCATCGACTTTTTCACATTGACTTAAGACTGACTAAGCAGCTTTCCTTGCAACTAGTTGGGAGCTGAGTGCCCAAGTCACCCTCACGAAAGCCACTGACCTCTGGCATGTCCTGCTGATAGGCCTTGTCCGTAATAATCAAGATTCAATTTTGTCAGTGATAAAATGAAAGAAAAATTAAAATCATTGGGGTAGACCACGCTTTATTTCCAGCAGGCTTTGGCCAGGCTGAGGGGTGAAACATTATTAGTTTGTTTTACTTGGTCAAGGGTTACAACAAAAATCATCATTAACTTTCCTTTTTTTGGGGGGGGGGGGGGGGAGGGGGGAGGGGAAGGGGGGCACACAATACACATACATGTAAATCCTGACATGTTCCACAAAAAGCTGTGGACAAATCGCTTCCTATCTTTGTAAATTAATATGTCACACGAAAAAAAAAATTTAAGTTTTGAGCTGATCAGAAGAAAACCGGCTGGCACTGTGACTGGTCTGAGACAAAAAGATTGACACTTTATTCCCACAGACATATAGCATGAAGAGTACAGTTGTACAGCAACTTTTCGATGTTAGATTACTGTATGTAACATATTGCCAAATCTGAGCAAAATACTTGGGGGCATTCTGTAGATATCGCGGTAACAAGAATGTGCACACCCAGACGGACGGAAATCCGGACGGACAAGCCGAAAATATAAAGGGTCCCCCCCATGGGGTGGACCCTTAAAAAATCCATATATCATTGCAGCATGACATTTGAATAAACTTGGCAGGAACCCACAAAAAATACATCCTCACCAAGTTTACACTGGAGTTGGTGATGGTTTTGGAGGTAGAGTCAAAAATGTGATGTACATGTATCACTGACTTGCATGGTAATCAATAGGAATGCAAGTATTCAATGGCAAGTACCTGAATTGAAACAAGAGGGCTGTGTGAACAGCCCATGCTCAGCTGATCTTGACATTCATCACACTTGCAGCTCTATGAACTTGGGAAAGGATCAAGGTCACCCATGTTCTGAGTAAGTCTGACCTTTATACAAGAACACTTACATGTGCAACATCAAGGTTCAAGTAGTTCTCAAGTTATAATGTAGAGTAAAATTCATGTATGTTGCACTGTGACCCCAGAAACGAGGTCAAAGTCATTCATGTACTGTCTCAGCATGTCGGAAGTCACCTTCATACAAAAACATTAACATGTGCAGCATCACAGTACTAACCCGAAACAGATCTCAAATTATCAAGTAAACAGTAAATTTCATGTCAGTTGTTCTGTGAATTAGCATTAGAATGCCCATTGACTTACATAGTAATCAATAGGAAAGCTGCATTGACCGATAAGTACCCAAGTTGAAAATACTTAAAAATCAGGAATCTAAAGCAGTGCCATCTAGTAAACAACTTTGTTTCACCCTTCCACAAGAACATATCCATCACATTTCAGCTTAATCTGAGTGATGATTCGGAGAGCAAGTGAAAAATAGCAAAACGATATAAAAAAAATCATAAAAAAAAAATATGGAAAAAATTGCAGCGCCACCTGGTGAACAAATTGGGAACTACGTGTCCCTGGGAGTGTCTATGTACGATATCAAAAAATTGGGTGAGCAGTTTCAGTGGTGAAGAGTTTTTAAGGTTTGCCCCCAAAAAGTACAAAAAATTCATAAAAATTCCAAAAATAAATAGAGCGTGATCATTTGAACATACTTGGTAGAGATCCACCCAAGGCACATCCCCACCAAGTTTGAAGTAATTCTGGCCAAAATTATTTAAGTTATAACCATTACAAGAAATTCCCATGTTAAACTTTCATATTAAAACTTTTGTAAAGATTTTTGAAAAAAAATCATAAAAAAATCCAAAATTCATTGGAACATGACCATTTGGACAAACCTGCTATACACCCACCCAAGGTACACCCCCACCAAGTTTGAAGTTAAACTGGATGACGGTTTTGGAGAAGAAGTCGAAAATGTGAATTAGCATTAGAATGTCCATTGACTTACATAACTGTAATCAATAGGAAAGCTGCATTGACCGATAAGTACCCCAATTGGAAAAAAATGCTTTAAAATCAGGAATCTTTAGCATTTCCACACAGTGAACAACTCTGTTTGACCCTTCTACAAGGAACGTATCCACCATGTTTCAGCTTAATCTGAGTGACGGTTCTGGAGAAGAAGTCGAAAATAGCTAGAACACACAAAAATTCATAAAAAATTAGAAACAAATTGCAGCGCCACCTGGTGAAAAAATTAAGAACAAGGAGTCCCTAAGTGTCTTCCCGTGTGATAACAGAACAATTGAGTACGCGCTTTTCGAGAAGCAGATTTTTAAAGATTTGTCCAAAAAAAGAACAAAAAAAATTCATTAAAAAGCCAAAAATCACTGGAGCATGACCATGGGAACAAACCTGGTAGACACCCACCCAAGGTACATCCCCACCAAGTTCGAAGTTAATCAGGATGACGGTTTTGGAGAAGAAGTCAAAAATGTGAATTAGCATTAGAATGCTCATTGACTTCCATAGTAATCAATAGGAAAGCTGCATTGACCGATAAGTACCAGAATTGAAAAAATCGTTAAAAATCAGGAATCTGCATCATTCCCACATAGTGAACAACTTTGTTTGACCCTTCTACAAGGAACATATCCACCATGTTTCAGCTTAATCTGAGTGACGGTTCTGGAGAAGAAGTCGAAAATAGCTATAACACACAAAAATTCATAAAAAACTAGAAAAAAATTGCAGCGCCACCTGGTGAACAAATTAAGGACTAGGTGTCCCAAGGAGTGTTTCTGTGTGATATCAAAGTAATTGGGTGAGCGGTTTCAGAGAAGAAGATTTTTTAAGATTTGCCCAAAAAAGAACAAAAAAATTCATTAAAAATCCAAAAATCACTGGACCCTGACCATTTGAACAAACTTGGTAGACACCTACCCAAGGCACATCCCCACCAAGTTTGAAGTGGATCTGGCAGACGGTTTCGGAGAAGAAGTTGAAAATGTGAATTGTTGACGGACGACAGACGGACGGACAGACGACGGACGGAGGACCATATGATACCATTAATCAATTTTTAGCTCAGCTGACTTGTCAGTCAGCTGAGCTAAAAATTTATTAAAAATCAGGGATCCAGAGTATCACCATGTACATGTAGGAACCAAATATGCCTACTCTTGCCTCAAAATTATTGTTCTCAACTTGGTTGTGGTTGATATCCATTATATAGAGACCTACTTATAGGAATGGTATCTCTCACTTTCTTTCTTTTTTTTTTTTCTTGTTTAACCATGATGACATTTGTAATGGAAGAATAGTACATTTCATGGATTGCCTTGGTTTAAACATATTTTTATTCAAAAAAGCGATCGGGAAACAGGCTCTGCCTATCTAAATCCCTCTGGTGAATGGATTGCCTTTACTGGAGGTATGGGGAAGGACTGTGAAATGAAAGAACTGTTACACATTATAATTAAAAGCAATGTAAATACCAGACTAGGGCCTGGCAGCTCAAAAAACCCCAACTGAATTTGCTTTTTCAGTGAAGATTTGCTCTAAAAATTTAGAGAAGCAGTTCGACGCGTTTCGCCTCCAACGGGGCTCATCAGAAACTGACTTAACGCTCACTAGCTCGTGTTTGATTACGCGCAAACGGCCATTGCCCTCTTTATATATACCCAAAGGTAACACGTCCATAGTAACAGACGTTACGTCATGGCATGGATCGGAGAGACGTGATCTCCGCTGACTCAGTCAAGCATGATGATGAGTCAGTAAGTGGTTTGTGACACGTGCAGAGGCATGTAGTTGACGTGTCACAGAGACCGATTGATCAGGGGGTCGGGGAGAGCCTCCCCCGGGTTCATGACACTGGGAAGTTATTCCCTAGAGTGCCTGTCCCTAAGAAGTAGGGATATGGTGTTATATCAAGGTGGTGGGTATAAATGAATGTTAGAATGACATTACAAGGTCCATGAGATTATCATGAGAGGGAGTTGAGCTAGGAGTGTGGAAGAAACAGTGTTTCTGCCTCAGGATTAAGTGTTTGTCATGGGGAAGCAGATAAGAGAACTTTAATTTTTTTTTTTTTTTTTTTATAATTAAAAGTAACTAATAAATATTTTTGAAGTCCTGTTTCTGAATGCCAGTTTTGTTACAGATCATGTCTCTGGTATATGGAGTGTGGCGTAAGGATAAATCTTTTTTCAGTCACTTTATCTGTACAGAAGACTTGCTTTTCAGGTAATTTTGTATAGTTACAGAGACTGAATATTGTTCATTAAATCTAGTAGACTTCACAAGTGAATATTTCAATTTGCTGCAATTCAGTTGTGCATATATTCGATATGATTTGGTGCAATCCAGTGAATAGTCCCACGAAACACATGTATGCCCAATACGGGTTGGCCCTTTCTTGGGCAAGGATTTCCATTTTACATATAATGTTGTCCGGTTCCCCGTTTAATGAAAACATGGGCCTATAGCTACTGGGTCAGAAACCAATATAATGATGCATGGCTGTGTAAAATTAGACATGTACTTGGCCACCAGAATGAATTGAAAGATTGTCCTACTTCAATATTTTCAGATAAGGAAGCAAGTAAAGCTTGTGCGACAATTTAAACGAGTAAAATAAATGCATAAAAGATGAAGGTCTAGACTTGAAAGCATTTGGGAATTCACGTTCTTGATAGTGAAATCAGTTTTTCAGTATTTTGATTAATTTTTTACAGTATGTTCCACTGATAGACATTTTGCTATCTAGGTCAGTAGTAGTCACTATAGGTTGATGCGCCTTGCACATCAACAAAAAGTTTACCCATTGTTTATCTCAGTGGAGCTTGCAGTAATGTTTGTTCAGTCTGTCTCACAAATATTTGGGTGTAGATTGTCCAATTAATCAAAGGATAATGAAGATGTGACATGCTAAATGTGGTCTTTCCACTGCAGGGTTACATTTTTCACTGAAAGGACAGGTGCTGTTTGAGGGGTGGGAAAGGCTGCATAAAGCAGGTACCCCATTCCAGTGGCACTGAATTAACATACAACAGTCCCCCTCTTATAAACGCGCGCACACACAACACCCCCACCCTCCAACATGCAACAAGTACGGTACTTGTATTTTCATTTATCCCTCCTGAAGAGAGGTCACCCTTCTTGGCAGGGTACATTTCTGGCACCCTTAAAGTAGCCTTAGAAGGGGGCAAGCTCTGTACAGGAAAGCTCTTCTGTGGACTACCTGCTGGAAGCACCGGACACTTCTGTGCGGTGCTCCATGAACTGGGCTGACAAATAGAGGAGATTTACCTGCAGATGGATACGACCCACGCCACACAGTAGGCCCTCTTTGTTCCGGGCATCCTTCTTCAGAAGGCTCTGGTAGATTTCTATGGCAGTGTTGTAGTCCTGTAAAAATGCAGCAGCAGAATTCAATACAAAAACACCTTTGTAGGAATAAATGCAATCATAATAAACAATTAGCCCCAGTTCCCTTTCAACCCCTTCTTGCATTCCCCCCCCCCCCTCCTCCAAATCATCATTTGCTTGACACAAGATTCAAAACACAACATCAATTACATGGAAACATGAAGAAACTGCACTGTATCATATTAACAGTCTATGAAGAAGGCATTTCTGATACCCCAAAAGACTAAACAGGTGACAACGTCTCCCTGCCCCTCCCCACCCCCCTTCCCTAACATTAGGAGACAGTGTCTGGACCCTTAAAGTCCTGGCCCACACCCTTCAAAACATGCCTAATCACATACACATACATCTCATTTCCTCTCAAAATAACTCTGTGTCATTCGGGTGCAGAGTGGTGCAGCAGTACAACAGCAAACCTAAGCATTGTGTCTTGGGAGACTCTGTAGATTGACATAAACTGATCTGAATTAATCAATTTACGTGCACATTGAACTTTACTGTAAATCTGCTGAAGATGAACGCATGTTAACAGTAACAACACAAAGGTGACGCTACTTTTCCATGATTTCTTTCACAGAAAAAACAAAACGTACACAAAAAAAAACAACAACAACAACAAAAAGTTACCTTTATGTTGAGCAGACAGTTACCAATGGAATAGAGTAGCTTGACCTCCCGGGCTTCCCACAGTTCCCTGGACGCTGGAAATACACAAACCAATTGACGTCAATGATTTGCCCCAAAGGAGAATTTCAAATGATGTGTCACGGTGACGTACAACACAAGGCAAACAATGGGGCAATTACCACAGGACTTCTGCAACAATGGAAAAACACAGCTTGTGGAGTTAATCAGCTAAATTAGTGGGCAAAGCAAACAGTTACACATGACAGCAGACAATTTTGTTCCTTTCCTCAAAAGTTTTCTGTCAAATAAACACACATTCATGCAGTGTTTTTTTTTCTTGAAATTATTTGTGGATGAAGGCAATCAGACACGACATCGATCACTGTTTGGATTTCAGATGACTTTATCTTAGGAGTTGATGGGTGCATGCTTTACTGTTTAATATTAATGTTTGTACTCCACAGTACCCACTGCTTATAACTGAGTTTGATATCCTTGTAGATTTACACAGTGCATGGTGTGCCTGTAGAGAGACCACTCGACTGAGCCAATCTGTCTTTCACTACCTCATTGACAAGGCCATGTCAAACTCAGCCCAGCTTTCAATGACATGTTTCTACAGTACAAATTTTATGATAATAGCTCAATTTGTTCAAAGGTTATTGAAATCTACAAAGGTAAAAATAGGATGACCCCTGGTGACCTTGAAAATAGGTCAAGGTGACTGAATGTTAAACTCAATCAGGCATCCAGTAAGATACTTCTCAAGTACCAAGTTTCATGATATTTTATTCAAAATCATTGCATCTGCAAGAGTAAAAATATGATGATCTTGGGGACCATGAAGATAGGCCAAGGTCACTGAACGTCGTACTCAGTGGGGAGGATTCAATGTGTTATACAGTACTGGCAGTTCTCAATCTGCACATTTTTTTGGGGGGGGGGGGGGGGCAGGGTCTTGCTTTAGCCAAGTAAAAGTTACAGTCTATTTGTATTTTTCACATGCTCTTCTCCTTTTCATTAATACAACAATACCTTGCAAGTCTGACATCACTATATCTGCCTGATAAAAATGAGCTTAGACAAGGCAAAAGACCGTTAAGTCTAGAGGCTGATGTCCAACCGGTTTCGTTGATTTATTCAACTCGTCAGGGACGGTTAGGAAGACTGCCTGCGCCCTTTTATACCTATTTGGAGTTACGCTTGTTGTTACGTGCGCACGTGTATTGTGTTTACGTTTTAAGCGTGATTGGCCATAATTGACTGATTATGTCATCATGATCATCTTCAAATCAGACTTATGTCTGATTTAAAAATCAGTATCTCCCAAATAAGGAAATCCGATCTGGGACTTAACTAAGGTTAGTTAGCGCAGTTTTTAATGGGCTGGGTCAAATCAGGACAACTGAATAATTGTGCTGATGCCTTGAATAGGGACTAAGAAGTGCATGGGTAACAATTTCTTGATTAAGAAGGTGTATTTGCAGTGTTCCATTTTTTAACTTCACAAAGATATGTGGAAATTATACTGGCTTATTAAGGGAAAGTGAGCTCTGACAGTAAAAATTTAGCATTATACAGAGCAAATGTGCTCACTTTCCCATAATGTTGAGACCGAATGGTTCGACTGTGTGTAATTGATGCATCCAATGTTTTTCCCTGGTTAGTTGCAGCTCTCTGCTGCGTACTAATCTAGGGGGTGTGGGGATGTATTCAAGGATATGGACTTCTATGTTCAGTCCATCATGGTCCCTTTGTGCAAAGTGTCTGCCTAAGGGCTGTTCCATTGAGCGGTTACTAAGGTAACGGAAATGTTCCCTCAGTCTATGCCTGATAAACATGGTCTCCTAAATTGTGGGTCTTTCATTTGCCGGCTTACTCCGTGCTACTGCATCATCATGGCTGAAAAGTCTTTCTCACATTTTCCATTTCTGGGCATTAAACCCCGGGCATTAAACAAAGACCAGAGATTTAGTGTCATTAACCTTCCAGAGATTTATTGCTGATGTACTGGCCTGGCACACAACTTGTTCTCAATAAAAATTACAGTACTCATCTTAATAAATGCACACTCCCTAATAAACACACGCACCCCTTTTTTTTCAAATAGAAAACCCCGAAATATCCCATACATGTAGTTCTGCAACCAATGGTAAAATTTATTATTACACTGAAGATCTACATTTTGTCAGCTTTCGTGGATGAAAACTTTCTGTCTGCTTATTTAGGTGAATTTCATTTCACCTGAAATGGTCCAATGCCATGAATGTATCTGCTTCTTTTCTTTTTTTTTAATCAAGGGTGGGTTATTAGTCCTAAGCTTTTCTCCGTACACTTTGGCCACACTGCACCCACATCTGTGTACTCTATCCCTCTGTCCCCGGGGGGTTAACAAATCTGATTTTTAAAAAATATTGTGGGTGTGTTTTTAAAATAACAATTCACCTTAACAAGATACATTGTTCTATTCTGTTTTCTTTTCATCACTTTTTAATGTAAGCTCTTTACCAAGCGCAACACGGTGCCTCGATCTGACCTGGCAAACAAGTACCTCGATTTTCCGAGGGGGTTTGTGTTGTCATTGTTGATGTTCAGTTTCCAAGGAAACTGCATGTCAACAGCAGTGGAAAAAAAGCTGATAAAGATATTCAAAGACTAAAGCTATGCATAAAAGATAAATGAAACCCATCGCTGAAGTCACAAGGACACAAAAGTGCATGCCTACTGGAATTATTGACATGTGGCACGGTTCTTCATATAGCCCCAGCAGGATTTCCTGTTCCTCTTGACTGCTACCGGACCCTGTACTTAATACCCCACTGAGGACACAATACCTGCATTTTGCTGACATTGGGCAATCATCAGTGGCGCTGACTGACTCAACCAACTATTAGTCTTAACAAAATAAAAGAAAGAAGAAAAGACGAAAAGAAATTTCAACACAAAAAAAATCTTGATAAAGTATGTTCTTGTTGGGATGTATATGCAAGGTACAGTGTGCCCCATTATTAATAGTTCTATTATTATCTAATTAACAATAAGTAAGGCCCCCTGATGAGAGACCACACCCTGTGAAGAGGCCACTGCTCTGTGCTGCATGGTATTTTCATTTCATTTTCTCCCCTCAACAAAAGCCACTTCTGTAAGTCAACATTTCTGATGCTAGTGGAGTGGACCTATAAAAAGGCAAGCAATGCACACCTGAAAGATTTCACTGAGCAATAGTTCATCATTTTAACATACAGACAGTACACTAGGTTGGAGAGCGGTCCATGGTGGTACACTCTTTTAACATTGCAATGAAATGATGATTAACAACAAACTGTCCTGGATATTAACGAGAAGACCAGAAAGATTTGCAATGTAAGCAATGTAAATCTTGCTGATGCATTACGATTTTAAATAAAAACCAAAAGAAAAGTAGGACAGGGTTTTTTTTTTTTTTTTTTTTTTTTTGTAAATTCTGTTCCCCTATTATCAGTTGAACTTGGAAATCATTAAGTTCAAATGCTGGAAAGTATTCAGGACCCCTTGTGCTATCTTTCGTATATCACTGGACCTATGTTGAGAGAACCCATGTTTATGTGACCAATACATTCCATTTGAATTCAAGGTTGCAACATGAAAAAAAAAATACCTAAGGCAGCTTATTTTTGCTAAAAGAATTCATGTTTAATACTGTAAACCGCTTCATTTTCATGCTATTTTTCATTTTGAAGTTTTATTAAACCTGCAAATTTAAATTACCACAAAAATTTCAGATGTCATTGATCCAATATCCAGATTAAAGAAATCTGTGAATGTAAGACGATGCAAATGTATGTACAAAAAAGTGCAATATGAATCTGCAGAGCTATGCACATACAAATCTGCAGAGATACAATCCGAATTAATGATCATAATTATGTCACGGAATATGCAAATTAAACACATAAAAATAACCTGACCATCGACTTTCCTGTTCACACATCGGACTTTTCAAAACTGGAAATTCAAAAGACAAAACGCTCACAGTAAAAATGACAAGAGATCTTTGATCAAAACTCACAATAATTTTCATCATGACACCTATAAAGGTATAACTGACCATGACTTTTAGAAGGTTGATTAACAAGTCCTCTCATTGTAATAAACTCCAGATTAGCTGAAGTAAATTGTGCATCCATGTTGCACAGTTATGTGGAAAAATGCAAAAGTTCCTGAGCCAAGGTGAACACAGACAAGGATACACCAGCTTCATACCGCAGAACCATTCAGTCTCAACGTCATGGGTAGATGAACTCCTTGTTTAGTATTATGTCCCTAATCTTCCCCAAGGCCCCCCACTGTTTCAGGTACATATAATATAAAGAAAGGCTTTATGGGCAATATGAATATCAGATTTTCATTTATTTCACACCACACGTATTAAAATACATGTATACTAAAACACCTATATAACAACAATGGGCTATGTGACATCACAGATCACAGATGCGCATAAAAATCCTGATTGTGGATGTTACATTAGATGGACGCAGACTCAGACTCAGACATACTTTTATTTGACTGATTACAAAATCATATAAGCAGATAATACCCATACAAAATTGTAAACAAATATATGACTTACATATAGAAAGGGAAGAAGGTATTTCAAAACAAAACTCAGGATGAACCCCGCAAAGGATATTCAATCCGCTATCGCGGGGGCCACCTTTGGGTACGTTTACATGAAGTGTGAATATATTTATATAGTCGTTAATATTATACAAAAACTTAGATAAGTAGTTAAAGTCTGGTACATTAGTTGAATTTAGTTTAGAAGCTAATTTGCAGCCTATTTCTGCAAAAAAAAAATCATTAAAACATTTGGCTATTTCACCTTTGTTTGACATTTGTGTGCCATCCACTTTGAAACACTGTGGGAAATCTTTTTCCTTTTTATTTATACTGAGAATTGACCTGATAGTATCCCAAATCTTCCTAGTGTCTTTTTTAAATTTATGCAATTGGTAATGGTAATAGTTTTGCTTACATTGACAGCTAGTTTTATCCAGGATGCACTTGTAAGTCTTTGTGTTCAGTTGGACAACTTGATATTGATGGGATTCAGGATTAGTACACTTTAATTTGCGGCATAAATTATCTTTTTATTTTATGGATCGCAGAATACCATTTGTCACCCAAGGTGAGAATTTATGTTTATATTTGTTAAATTTTACAGTTTTGATAGGCAAATGCTTCTTCTTGGCATGCTGTATGACGCTAACAAACTTCTAATAATTTGAATTTGGATCTCGGATAAAAGAATACATTATATTAGTGTTATTTGTTTCATTATAGAAATCCTGTATAGACTCAGCGTCTTGCTTCTGAACTTGCACATATTTGGGAGGGCCTTGTGAATTTGTTTTCTAATTTAGGCAGATAACATAAGGAAGGTGATCTGATAAATTAGTAAAAATGCAGCCAAAGCAGCATGACTTTGTAGCATGGGAGAGATTACAGAAAATATTACCAGAAGTTTCTCAGCAAAACGAGCTGGTAAGGTAATTTGGGGTCGAAAATTGTTATTGAGCATTAAGTCTAGAAAATCTGAGTATTTTTCCCTTATATTTGTTGATGGAGAAGACCTCGTTTGCGGGAAATTTTTTCCTTTGGAAATGCTGTCTTTATTGGATTGAGGGCGAAACGAACAAGGGCAAGGAGTCCACAGAGTGTTAGAATCTTCCATGCCATTGCTCAGGCCCACAGTCTAATTACCCTCACAGCTCTGTGTTGTTACAAAGTGACAAACTAGAAGCTTTTCCACATATTGATCGGCAATGATAAATGCTACTTTGTAACGAAATGATAGGCCATCTTTATTTACCCATGTACCTGGCTTCCTCGGTGGGGCTTTTAGCATAAAATAGATGCCTACTCTTTAACCACTATTCAATCTTTTTTGGTGCTACAAGACGTGAAGCTGATTCAAAAACCATTGTATGTGTGCCAGAGATTTTTGCTTTTTTTTCAAAGCTGAAACATGAAACTTGATTAAAAAAAAAATGTTTTGTCATTTTTGTTGTGTGTTTTATTATGCCATTGGACAAATCAATATCACACCACAAAATCTCAATTACTAATGGCACAATATTTGTTGAAGTTTGCCGGACACATCTAAAAGCCTGGGGTAATTTTATTGCTGAAATCTGATACTGTTGCAGTAAACTGAATGAAAGTCCCCACTGACACTGCTCTTTTTCCTTGCAGTTATAAGAAAATAGGAGGTATTCATCTTCAACTACAATATCTGCAGACCCACTCTGATCCCCTTAGTTGCTAGGCAACAGAACTATGCCTCTGCCACAATGAGGGCACTTGCATTAGTTACAGTTAATGTGCCATCCAGAAATAACACCTTTAAACAAATTAAATTTTCTAAATATGTTTGGCATCTGGTGCAATTAAAAACTTGGTAAAATGAATTTTTAAGCTTTCTGCTTTCTATAGTCGTTACTTTTATAATGGAAGCTCCTTTGGCCCTGCTTAATACATGAATCTACCTTCCTTCCTGTCCAGTTCCTTGCTGCAGCACTAGGTGGCAGCACATGATACTGGATAACATGAAGACCTCCTATAAACCCCTTTCTTGACAGGACAAGACTCAAAAAGTAACTGGTCTTGGTGGCATTTGGCATTTGGCACTTGGCACCAAGGGGTATCAGAGACAGCTGCCAAGTTCCTCGCTGCAGCACTAGGTGGCAGCACAGGATTCTGGATAATATGAAGACCTCATATAAACCCCTTTCTTGGCAATACAAGACTGAGACAATAGCTGGTCTTTGTGGCATTGGGCACTTAGCACCCAGGAATGTCAGAGACCGCTGCTCATCCGGAGGATTCTATACCCTAATAGGTCCAGAAGAGTAGTATTCCCATTTAGCAACCCTGCCCGACCCCCCCCCCCCCATGCATCCCTTGCTTTTCAGTCTCAGTTAAGAGTTGAAATGATGCAAAGTAACCAACATTTTGTATTTCTTTTATGGTACTACTGTGAAAATAATGAAAACATTGGTGCCAAATTATAGCCTAATTCATCTGAAAATGCTAAATGCTCAGGCTAAAAAATAGGAATAAAATGATGATCTACAAAATGTCTTCACTCAAAGAGAAATTTCAGTGAAAACACTGAAGCAGATGACATTTGACACCTGTCCCTATGGGGCACTTTGAATGGAAAAACGGTGCTGTCCTTTTGCTCTCAACAGAACTTTAAGTCTAAGTTGTTAGTAAAGGTCTCTCCACAAGATACCACCTGAAGTGTTACATGGTGGGATACTGGGGCACTGAGCATATAAAGAGTGTTTTATGGGGCATATGGGTAATTATGGATATCATATCATACCTAAAAATACAGCCTGGTATTTTAGCATGATAAACAAGGGTTTTCAAGTGATGAAAGTCTTATTTTAAGCTGGTAAAACATGCAGTGACTTTGAAGGCATGGAACACCCCATTCAGCCATAATGGCACAAGATACCTTCAAAGTATAGCATGCCCCATCTCATTCTGCTTGACTACACTTGCACTGTGGGTAATGCAACAAGTGACACCTTGTGGTGGATGCTGTACTAGCAATTTGGATTGGTGCTATTGACCTGCATGCTGGAGAAAGCAACATACAGTCACCAGGCATAACACTATAAATGTATTTATTTTCACTTGCATAAATGTTCATATTTTCATGCACTTTGATATTTGTACATTCAGTTCCTCACTTGAATTGAATTCAATAAAGGTATGTGTATGAAGCATTATTGGTGATCAACCTGTAAAATATAATAATTGCTGGTTACTAGAACTTAAGCAGACACAGTACTTCATTCAATTCTGGGAAATGAAGCTCCCCATCACGTGCATGTGTCACTCACAACTTGACAGAGGCACGCAACAAGAACGTCAGTTTCATACTTGGCAATAACTGTTAGCTGTGCTATTATACATCGACAGGCATAACACTTGCCTCTAATGAAGTCATTGATAAAGCTCATGGAAAAATTAATATTGAAGTTGATTGTGACTTGCTACTCAAGTATATATTTGATTGTCAAGAATTACTGTCAGTTTGGGGACAAGTAGACGACTAATGGAGATTTAAAGACTATTGACAAAACTCTTGGTCATTTCCATAGGACCTGAGACAGTAGAACAACCAGACATGAAAAATTCAACAGGAAAACTGTGTGAAGGAACTTGTTGCATGCAGCTGACATTAACTCCACCTCATCCTCACCCTTAAGGGTTTAAAATTTCTCTTGTGAGGATCTTTCTCCACCCCCCCCCCCCCCCCCAAAAAAAGGTCAAAACTACAAGGGGAGAATCGCTGACACCCGGTTTTAGAACTAGAAGTGAGTTTTTCGTGCAAAAAACATTATGCATCCCCCAGCAGGCACCTCTCACCAGAGGCCACCCCTCTAAGAGGGCCACCATTCTTCTGCAGAAAGTTTGACCTTGATCTTTGACCTCAAGGTCACCTCTGAGCAAATTTAAGGGAAGTCTCACCTGGGTCAATAACGACCAAGTTTGATGGCCTTAAATCATACCCATTTGAAGATGTGGCAGGGAAACCATTTTATTTTGCAAGGCCGTGTGAGCTTGACCTGAAGGTCATCCACAATCATATGAAAAAAACTTCCAAAAATCTATCGCGTATCTGTACCAAAAGTTTCACCTGAATCTGGCTTACAGTATTGCAGAAGTCAAAATGTGAACTACCATTGACCCCACTGACATACACCTGGAAGTTTGAAGTGAATCTGCCCAATTGTTTTGGAGAAGTTGAAAATGTGAATTAGCATTACAATCCCCACTGACTTACATTGTAATCAACAGGAATGTGTACAGTTTGACCTTTCATGGTCACTCAAGTTTCAAATAAACCATACAAATTGAAAGCCCACAGGTACACTCCATTAAAGTTTAATAGTAAACCTTGGGACTATGATGCACCATTAAGAAGGTATATAAGCCAATATGTGAAAACTGGGAAAACCATCCTGCGGAGGCCATCCGAAGGCAGGACCAAATGGCAGTCTCTCAAGAAAGGTGATCTACCATTGGAGTGGTCTCTCAAGGCAGATCATTTCCATCAGTGGAACATCGTGATAATGATCTAGGCATGAGCCGAAGGGGTTGTCAAAATATTCACAATGCCTGCCCATATGGAATCTCACATATTCCATGCAATTTGAGTTGTATGTATTCAGCTCCTAAAATTGTCTTTAATGTGATTTGTTGTTCATGAATGACTATGGTTTGTTTGGCGACTCGAGAAAAGCCGGTAGTTATGCGACTGGCTTGGCTGTTGTTACAACTCGCCACCATATACTAGGACAAAAACAGTCTATAAGTTGTGTCGAGTGCACTGGTCATGTGATGTCAGCTGTCGAGACTGATAACTTCAATGACAAAAGGCCCTGTATCAACAATATTTTGCCTCTTTCTAGACAGACATAGAAGATCAAGATTGAAGTGAAAAGCTTTTAGGAAGTGACCATACCCACACAGTGCCACCAAAGTAGATTTGTGATGCCCACGGCAGCACATCTGCTTTCAAATACTTCTTCCTGGCAGCAGCAAGGCACATATTGCAAGGCACAACAGATCAGTACAGTGATATCATCGCATTTTGATCAATCACTCAGTTCATGTGACACATTTAACATTGCACTGCACTAATCCCAACTTATTAGCTGCCCAGATGTTGTTTGCTATCTGCAAAGTGTTTATATGGATAGAGACGTCTGGGCTATATTCTGTGGGGGTGCACAGCACAATCTAGTAAGAATTATACTGTACACCTTGAGTTGAGTTTCTTTAGCACTCAAGGTGCAGGGATACCCCATAAAAGTCAACACGACTTATTTCCAGCCGGGTCCCATCTCGAGACAGAAGCCCATTGCTGCCACTAACACAGCTACTCTTCTTGAAAAACAGCTCGGGATCTTTATGCCTGTGTGCCAACACAGACATATTGTTTTCTCTCTCTCTCTCTCTCTCTCTCTCTCTCTCTCTCTCTCTCTCTCTCTCTCTCTCTCTCTCTCTTTTTTCTTTCTTTCTTTCTTTCTTTACAGGCAAATTTGTTTGACATTTTATTTGAAAAAGTATTATACGTAGAAACTCCAAACTTGACACAATAGTACTTCTATAGATGAAGTCTAGCCTTTTTATAATGAGAGGTCATGCTCTTCAAAATTATGCAAATGAGGGCTAATTAAAGTTTTAAATCTTCAATATCTTATGTACTATAGTAGATGTGGTTTTGAGTGTATAGGAGTTCGATCATAACAAGGCAAAAGTCATCTCAAATGTCAAGGTCATGTCAAGGTCAAAGGTCAATTTTAGGCTAAAATGTCATTTTTAAGGTCAAGGTTCACTTCAGGTAGAGGTCGCCTTAAGGTCAAAGGTCACTTTTGATGGTGGCTTTCTTTTAGCCATAACTTGCTCAATTTTTATCCAATTTTGATTATGTTTGGCTCAAATTGTAGCTATTGTAACACTGCACATTTTTGTAAGAATATGTAACCTCAAAATGGCAAAGGTCAAGGTCATTTGGCCCTTTGAAAGTTTTATCTTGCCATGACTTGGTCAATTTCACCTGATTTGGTTCATGTTGGGCTTAAATTGTGGGTATTGTAACACTATGCAATTTGTATGTGACCTGTAAAGGTCAAAGGTCAAGGTCACTTGGACTCCATTGCATCCAGCCATAAGCTTAATGTAATGTGAAGTGCCAAAAGATAAAAGTTGTAGCATTTAATATTTACAATGTTTGAAGGCACACAGACAGATTTGCTTTGAAGCAAATCTGTTTTCTAGTTTCTTTCTTTCTTTCTTCTTTCTTTACAGGCAAATTTGTCCGACATTTTTTTTTTAAAGTATTATACCAAGAAACTCCAAACTTGGCACAATTATACTTCTATAGATGAAGTCTGGGCTTTTTATAATGAGAGTTCATGCTTTATAAAACGATGCAAATGAGGGCTAATTAAAGTTTTAAATCTTCAATATCTTTTGTACTATAGTAGATGTGGTTCTGAGTGTATAGGAGTTCGATCATAACAAGGCAAAGGTCATCTCAAATGTCAAGGTCATGGCAAGGTCAAAGGTCATTTTTAAGGTCAAGGGCCCAATTTTAGGTCAAAATGGCATTTTTAAGGTCAAGGTCCACTTCAGGTAGCAGTCATCTCGAAGTCAAAGGTTCTTTTAAGGTTAAAGGCCGCTTTCGATGGTGGCTTTCTTCTAGCCATAAGTAGGTCAACTTTTATGCAATTTTGATCATGTTGGGTTCAAATTGTAGCTATTGTAACACTGCACACTTTGAAACTTACATGTGACCTCTAAATATCAAAGGTCAATGTCATTTGGACCTTCAAAAGTTTCAACCAGCTAAAACTTGGCCAATTTCCATCCAATTCTAATCATGTTGGACTTAAATTGTGGGTATTTTAACACTGTACATTTTTGCAATTTACATGTGACCTATAAAGGTCAAAGGTCAAGGTCATTTGGACTGTGAAATTTTCATCCAGCCATAAGCTTAATGGAATGTGAAGTACCAAAGGACAAAAGTTGTACCATTTAATATTTACAATGTTTGAAAGCACACAGATTTGCTTTGAAGCAAATCTTCTTTTCTAGTTTACATATGTTTCCCAAAGACAAGTCGACATAAACCATGACCTTTAATAAACCACTCATGGCCTGCTCTTACAGTTGACAGCCAGAGACAGGTTTCCTGGATCGGGTCGAGATTGAGCCCAAGAACACCATATATTAAGCTGGTGTCGGAATTGATTATGCCATGATGACTCTTGATTATTTTGCGGCCAGTTACATTGTTCGTGTTCTATTCCAGAACTTTCATACAGTGAAACTTGATCTGGATGTATTGGATAGTATGTATTATGTAACACTGGGATTAATTAATCAGAAGCCAAGGAACGTATCAAAAATGGGATAAAGTACATTATGATATGATATAGTGTACAGCAATAAATTGAACTTGCATGTCACCACGGGTTATACAGAAGTCTGTGCAGGAGATACTCTCTGTATTCCACAATCAAGCACTGAATTACTACATGTATATCATATCACGTCACATCACCTCATATGTCATGCCATGTCATGTCATGTATCATATCACTGTGACTGCCATAGGGAAGTCCCTTGTTCACCCTGGTCATCTCGTGAATAAAATTCATCACACTTCCTCATTATCTGCTTCATTATTCACATACTGAACAAAGACCAGTGGCGAAGCTTCATTTTTAAATAATCGACCTGAAGTCGAAAGCATTGAGCTTTTGACATGCCTTTGCCCATTGCCTGAGACCACAGTCGATCATTCGATGATAGAGCTTGTGAACTAGTCTTTATTCTAATTCATGGGTTCAAGATCGGCACCCTCATGGGCCAACCTTTTTATTGCGGATTTAGAAGCAAACAAACTTCTCAAATTTCCACTACAACCAGAGAAGTGGTGGAGATTCATTGACGACATTTTCTGTATATGGACACACTGACAAACCAGTCTCCGAGAATTTGTACAACATCTAAATTCTTGCCACGCGACCATTAAATTTACAAGAGAACATTCTTCTGTTCAAATACCATACTTAACTTTGGTCAAGTTTGATGACAACAACAAACTGTACACTGATCTTAATAATAACAATAACAATAATAAATAATAAATAATAACAATAAGCCTGCAGATACACACACCTATTTACACTAACAGGTCTGCACACCCCAAACACAGCAAAACAGCAGGCCCATATGGACAATTACTAAGAGTAAAATGTGTCTGCACACACCAATAAGATTTTGAACAATCTGCAACACAGGTTATGCATCATTACACACCAAGGGGCTATCCCAGAAGCTCCTTAATGGTACCTATGAGAAAGTAAAGGCCCTAGATAGGCACCCTCTTCTACAACATAGGAACACACAGAACACAAGTGACACATATCAGGAAAAACTGTTGCAGATCGCAACATATCACCCAACATCACCACTCCTAAGAAAGATTACACAAGACAATTGGGGCACCATACAGGCCTCTAAATACGGTAGAGTCTTAGGGGACAAAGACGTGACAGTGGGATATAGAAGAGCAACCAATCTAAAGGATATCTCAGTGAAATCACAAACAACATACTCCTTAGTTGAGCAAACAGCATCCAAAAAGACAAAAACACTGAGATTAAAGAGAGAATTTTTCTGGATTCATCAACTTTGTACCATGGAACCGTTTGGTCTTTACATGATGGAAAAAATAAGCATACTCCCTTCGTATTATGCTAAACTTTTGTACTGTCCATGCTTATGTTTCTATCACAGAATGTATAATGCTGGGAGTACCCAATCCCTCCCATTTCACAGCTGCCACAAATTTTTTAGGGATACTCAATTAACATCCCTATATTTTTATAATCATTCAAGAAATATATCTTTATTGTATATCTCGATACATATTTGA
Organism: Hermodice carunculata; assembly: GCA_964020975.1. Classification (NCBI taxonomy): domain Eukaryota; kingdom Metazoa; phylum Annelida; class Polychaeta; order Eunicida; family Amphinomidae; genus Hermodice; species Hermodice carunculata. Next base: position 5,992,950 of record OZ026629.1, on the reverse strand, counting down.
GCCAAAACCCCCTCCCTGCCCCAGTTTTATTCCTTTACAAACTGGCCAGAGGTTTGTTACTAGGACACGCAATGTCATTATCAGGAATGCCTCCTCCCAAAAATACATTTGGGAGACAAAAACACCCCAAAACTATCTGCAATTTGCATATATGTTGTCACACCATGTCCCTGGACAAGGGCGGTGTGACTATAAATAGTCTGAGCAAACATCGAAGCTCACCCAAGACGTTAAGCCTAACTCTTTGTTAGCAACCTCTATTGTTGTCAACATACTGTATTATGATGTAACAAACATACGTTGCATGTTTAACAGCACCATGCTGCAGCCATTTCAATATTAAGTTCGTGATGAACGATGCAACTGGCAAAACTGGTCTTACTAACAATACCGCACAAAAGACGGAGTTAGACCCTCGCTTCGTTTTACAAATTTTATTCTAATTCTAACATGGGAATTTCAATTAAACGAGGAAATTTAAACCCTAATTGTAACCTGAATTTAGGCCCAGTGTGTGCTGGACTTAAAGACAAAGCATAAACAGGGTGGTACATATCTTTATGTTGTTATATAGTGACACGTGTCAAGTTGCAAGTGTAATGACATGTGACAGGTAACATGCCACACTGGATTGGCCATGGTGCACCGACCTCTGAGACTGGCTGCAAAAAAGAGGCTAATACAATTTGTTCATATTGTTAATAACATACACATGTAGGTCGTATGCTACGCCGGTAATGCTGTGTGACAAGAGACACTGACAGCACCTGGTTGGCTTGATATTGTACATAGCCAAAGTCGAGCACTTCATCAGTGGATGAAATATGAGCCTAGCTTAAAGAAAGACAATGGTTTTGACAAAAAAAATAGGCTCTGCCCATATTATACACTGCAAATCATCTTGAGGTAACTTTTTTATTGCCAGCTGTTCTGAAAGATAAAACAGACAGGTTTGGTGAAATGTATTGCGAGAAATGTACCCCTGAGGGAACACATCTTTATGTGAACAGGCTGGATTTACTTTTCTTTCTTCTTTTCTTTCTTTGTTTAACAATCAATATTGAAAAGGATTCAGGCATGTAGTTTAATCATGACATGGCTTTTCTCATTGTTTCATTTGTTCAGCCTCGGCAGTTTTTGATAACAATTCCACAGTACACAGCAAACATTTGGTGCAGAATTACACTGTCCTGTAAACATGTAGCCTATCTGGTCACAAATAATGTGGTGGCTTGAAGAAGCCCCAACTTTCTTTTGTTTGTGGCTGACTCTGGGGAGGGTGGAGGAAAAAAGTAGGTATATGATGTTGTATCACCTATCGATATACCATTGTTTGGAGAAGAAGTCTAAATCCATTTTTTGTATTACTGTATACTGTAGTTCTACAAATTTTTGCGCTCGATTTAATTTTGCGCTTTTTGCACTACCACTTAACGCGTGAAATTAAAAAGGACGAAAAATAAGTTGCATTGTATTTCACTACATTGTATGGCATTGGATCACTCAAAATTAAAAGGTGCAAAAATTCTGTAATTTGAGAAAAATTGAGTTTGTCCGAAATTAAACACGCAAAAATTTCTAGAACTTACTATAGTATTAATGACATGCTATAGAGTAGTCCCTCCTTTCAGAACACAACTCCAATGAGACATAACCTACATTATAAGACCACATTTACCACGTCCCAGGGGTGATTTTTTTCCATATTATTTGACCTCTGCTGAGACCATCTGATTTTCACTTTCAGACCTGCCCTAAAGAGCGTGGTCTCCCATTGAAGGAACTACGGTATGTGGCCACGTCCACCACCAGGAAGAAAGGTCACACACGACAGGAGAGCTTGTGATGCACACACATTTCCACAGATGTAGACCTCTCTGTTCTCCTACACACACACAAAAAAAAATGCAGGCAGTTGTCATACCTCATGTATTACACTCTGGCTGCAAGCAGCAGATATGACAGCGCATAGTAGACAGTATATATATCCAATGCTATAGGCCAGAATGCTGAATGGTGCATCCATCGAGAAACCTACTTCTGAAATACTTCTACCAATCCCTCAGAAACTTTTTACAGATGCATCAAACATTTGGAATGGCATATGCACAATAATATCTGTAATAATGAACGCCGCCACAGTCATCACTTTGAAAACGGCTCTGATTAACGAGGCGTATTCCTCACTGGAAGGTACCCGCCCATGCCATTCACAGCAAACAATTTTTGCTTTTATCACCAGGAGCTTTCCACCGGAACTTTTGTGAGGAAAGTTACAAGGCAAACATTCAAGCACGACAATTAACGTTCCGTGTACCAAACACAATTACTGGCAGCAAAGCCTTGGGGCAACATAAGTCACTGTCAAACAGATATTCTCACCACATAGAAAAAAGAAGAACCACAACAAACACTAATCCTGTTTATCTGATTTTCTGTGGTTTTCTCTGAAAATGCACTTTCTATGCTGTTGAAGAACTCGTCAGCCTTCAAAACTCTGCTTCATGTTATAAAACACATTTTCATAAACCAATACAAAGTACACATTTTTGAAAGATCATGATCCATAGATTATGAACCTGTTGAATTTGTAACAATATGACTGTAAGTAACAGTCCTGCACTCAGCTGACCTTGCACACACAAACTGAAGTAGTCCTGGTGTTTCTGTGGAATGAGGTCATGGTTACCTTTGTTGAACATTGTCATTTGCATGTTACTGGAGAAACTCCACATAGAGGACCAGTAGCATCACACAGTTCTCAAGTTATCCATGAAATTTTTTTTTAAATCAGCAAGTGCCCCTGTGACCTTGAGAACAAGGTCAAGGTCATCAATGTGCTTTATACTTCTTGCCCTCAAACACTGAAGAGTCCTAATGCCATTTTGAAACAATTGGCCAAGTGCTTTTATAAAAGAAAATGTTAGTGAAGAAAAGTATACCAAAAAAATATGAAAAATTCTAAAATCTGTGGATCATGACCATTGGAACAAACTTGGCAGACACCCAGAAAATTTACATTCCTTTCACATTTAAAGTGAATCTGGCTGATGCTTTTGGAGAAGAAACCAAACTTGTAAATTGCCATTGCAATCCCCACAGACTTACATGGTAATACATAGGAACGTATGCATTAACCGACGGGTACCCAAACTGAAAAATTTGTTAAAAGTCAGGCTCCAACAATACAAATCACCTCCAAGTGAACAATATATGCTCCTTCCACAAGCTGCATTTCTCCCAAGTCTCAGAACAATCTGGGTGACTGTTTTGGAGAAGATGTCGAAAATAGTTTATCAACCCCCAGAATGTATAAACAAGAGGGCTGTGTGAGCAGCCCATGCTCAGCTGACCTAGACATTCATCACACTTGTGGCTCCGTGAACTTGGGATAGGATCAAGGTCACCCATGTACTGAGTAAGTCTGACCTTTCTGGAAAAACACTAACATGTGCAACATCAAGGTCCCAGTTCAAGTAGTTCTCAAGTTATAATGATGAATACAATTCATGTATGTTGCACTGTGAGACCAGAAACAAGGTCAAGGCCACTCATGTACTGTCTAAACATGACCTTCATAGAGAGACATTAACATGTGCAACATCAAGATCCTACTCAAAATAGATTTCAAGTTGTCAAATGAACAGTAAATTTCATGTCAGTTGTCCTGTGACCTTGGGAATGAGGTCGAGGTCACTCATGTACTGTCTGAGTGTGGCTCTCAAAGAGAATCATAACCATGCGAAACATCAAAGTCCAGGCTGAAGCAGTTCTCAGGTTATCATCTGAAGAGTTAAATATACCCAAGTGACCCTGTGACCTTGATGATGAGGTCCAGGTCACCCATGTACTGTGTGACTCCAACTTTCATGCCCTCAAGTGCTCCCATGTAATTTTGAATCATTTGGTTAAGTGGTTTTGGAGAAGATTTTCTTTTTTTAATTTGGCAAAAAATTGAACAAAAATATTCATAAAAATAAAAAATCACTGGAGTGTGACTATTTGAACAGACTTAGTAGAGACCCATACAAGGTACACCCCCACCAAGTTTAAAGTGACCCTGGTCAGTGGTTTTGGAGAAGAATTCAAAATTGTGAATTACCATTGCAATCCCATTCACTTACATAGTAATCAATAAGGTGTTAAGGTGGAAGATCTGAAGCCAGCACCTTTGGATAACCTCTAATCACTTTTCATATTTTTGGATAGTCTGATACTTAAAACTAAATGCTCCCAAAAACTCAGATGTGTGAACATAAAATTTATATGAGATAATTGATCTCAAAACTTTTGTTTGCAATGAAAAGTTTAAACAGTGCCGGGCACATGGGTTTGTTTGCATGGGCATGATAATGAACCATGTCATTGTTTGCACAGTCATTAGTCCATGACCCCTGGAAACCAATTGAGCTATTGACAAGGATTACTCACAGGAAACCATTAGTCGTGGAGAGAAGAATGGGCCAGTTCAGACTAATCACTACCATTGTTCTGATTACTTTGAAATTCTCTTTGATGTAAAAACAAATTAGCACAATCCACTTACTGGTCCCAAATACGGAAAGCCGTATGTGAACCCAGACCAAAACAAGCCAAGTGTGGTGTTCCCAAGTTAAAAAAAGTCGAGATTTAAGCCACAAAATATAATTTTTGTTTTATGACAACATCACAGAGGTAAAGCTACAAGTTTATTTCACTCAATAATTAAAACACAGGACAGAAGAAATGAGTGTCTGTCATATTACAGCCATAAATGCATATGCATTGGCAACTTTTTCTTTCAATGCGATTTTCTCAGAACTGTTTTTTGCTCAACCTCTGCAATTTGTATCTCGCCTCACAAACATACTAACTGCCCTATCACGTTATGCTATTTCAGGACTGACCATTGAATTTCATCATGGACATGGATATGCACTTTCAATTTCTTCTAATTTCAACTGGAAAAAAAAAAAGAAAAAAAAATTTTTTGTGTGAAAATGTGAAAATCCTACCAAGTCAGAAAGAATGCTATAATATATGTATTTTATCATCATCATCATCATCATCATCATCATCATCATCATCATCATCATCATCATCATCATCATCATCATCATCATCATCATCATCATCATCATCATCATCATCATCATCATCATCATCATCATCATCATCATCATCATCATCATCATCATCATCATCATCATCATCATCATCATCATTATTTCCTAGCTTTACTTAGCAATTTATATATCTACATAGAACTGCTCATTTGTTTAGATTTCAGATATAATTAGTAAGGTTTTAGTTAAAATATGAAAGAAAAAAGGTACATGAATAGATGAATAGTTGCTCCCAAAGGTACAGTGCCCCCCCCCCCCCCCACCGCCCGACCCAACCCAACCCCTAACTTGTAATGCATCTTAGACGATTCGAGATTGAGAGTTAAAATGCCTCATGACGGTAATTTCAGTTCAAGGTTTCCCACTAATGTCCCGTTTCTTAATTCATTTGGCTTTTTAAACCTAGAATTTTAAAAAATTTACATTAAATCTTATGTAATTGATTCGTTATTAATATAGATCTACCCATTAGTAGTGATTTCATCGGCTGTGAAATACAGCGAGTTTATAATAAATAGGAATATTTTTATTGCTGAAACGGGACAAAGAAGATCTGACCAGCTTTCAGGTGTGACGCAATTAATAGCGTGACTCCTTTACGTCACGTCGTTATATTTGCGTTTTACTTGAACTTTGAAGTTGAAAGGCTGGTTTAATCAGTTTGATCTGATCAGTCCGTTAGGTAGGCCTCGTCGGGTCAGTTATAAGACCAGGCGCTGTAGGTAAGTGTGGGATGGTTTATTATTTTATTTTTCATTTTTGCTAGGCCTAATCATGAGTGTTAGGTGTAGTTTTATCATATTTATGTCATGTGGGCTACGTTTTTAAGTAGGCCTATTAACTAAGGAAGATCATATTCGCTTTATTCCGTAATACATCAGCTCGGGATGTTTGTATTGGAAATGCAAATTTGGTGCCGCCAGTAAGCAGAATGACTTGTCCGGGGATTAATGGCACCGAAACAAGTCTTGCGCTGGTTCCCCGCTGATGACCCAATTTTTTAAAGGCTAATAATGCCTAAAACTTTCTTCTAAATTTCAAATTTTATGAATATGATTTGTTCCTTTCATAAATTAATTTGCTATTATGATTTAGAACAATACAGTTTTTCAGTGAATGGTACGGAATAGGACTTTGCTCTTAGAATATCGGACTTGATAGTGTTCAAACGGTACATGGGCTTACAGAATTAGGTTTGTTAAGTTTCTCTTTGTATTAAATAAAATCTCAAAAAATTGCAATCCTGCAAAAAAATTCTATGGATACAAATCTATGGATATGTAATAATCAGAAAATATATAGGTTTAATGTACTTCTGAAAAAAATTGAATGGGTAATTGCAATCCAAAGTTGCCAGTCTCACTGCGCACTAGCTTCACAGCATCCACCTTAACCAACTAGTACCCAAATTGAAAAATTCATTAAAAATCAGGGGTTTACAGGAATGCCACTTTGTGAACAAATTTGTTTGGCCCTCCTACAAGGAACATTTCCACCAAGTTTCAGCAAAAATAAGAGTGATCATTTTGGAGAAGTCGAAAATAGGGAAAATATTTTTTTTTACATAAAAAGTATTTGAAAAATCACAGCCTCACTGGTTGCACAAATTAAAGTCTCAGGGTTTCCACAGAAGTCTCCCTGAGCAATTTCACAGCAATTGGCCAGAGGGTTTTGGTGAAGAAGATTTTTTAAGATTTGGCAAAAAATGAACAAAAAATTCATAAAAAATATAAAAAACACACTAGACCGCAACTATTTGAAAAATTTGGTATAGATCCACCCAAGGTAGATTCCCACAAATTTGAGGTGCATCTGGCCAGTGGATTTGGACAAGAAGTCAAAAATGTGAATTGTGGATGCCAACAGACGAATGACAGACGACGGACGACTGGTGGACAGACGGACAACGGATGCCTACCCACCACATAACCTCAGCTGACTGACAAGTCAGCTGAGCTTAAAAGAGAAAAAATTCACAGCATCGCCTACTGAACAAAATAAAATGTAGGTGCCTCCAGAAAGGTCTTTATGCAATTGAAAAGCAATTGGTCAAGATTTTTCAGTGATGAGCTTTAAAGATTTTGTCAAAAATGAACAAACAAACAAAAAATCCATAAAATTACAAAAGTTACTGTAACATGACCATTTGAACAAACTTGCTAGAGACCCCCTTAAGGTACACCCCTGTCAAGTTTGAAGTGGATCTGGGTAACAGTTTTGCAGAAGTCCCAAATTTAATTGTGGATAAGCAACAGACAGATGAGCGAAGGTGGATGGGTGATGCATGCATAGCCATCCTATCGCTCAGGTGAGTGACAGGTCAGCTGGGCTAAAAAACTGTTTATCCTAATTGGTATTTATACAACCATGAAAGAATAACAGGGTTTTCCATTTTGGTATACTAGGCATTTTTTACTAACCAAACTTGCACACTTGAACCCCATTTATTTTCTGTATGTCATTCCCAGCCAATTTTTTCTCAATTTTCTTTACTTCCATACCCTGTGCTAACCCAAAATTATTACCTGTGCCAGCACATTGGGACCCTCCTTAATTACCCCTCTTCAACCAGTTCTTTGATCAGTAATTTAACCGTGATGTGTGCGTGCATAAGACAAATTAAATCTAAGATCCAAGGGCTGGTGGTTAATACAGCAGTTTACAATAGATGTTTTACATGTCTAAAATCTATGGGTCTTGCACATTCCAAAGGGAAAAAAATACTTTGCACAGAATTATTTCAATACTATCTATTTCAGCTGACAAAAACAGTAATTGCTGACTGATTGTAGAATGAGACATTGAAGATTTTTCCAAGGAAGTCCAAGCTTTCTGCTCAGAGAAAACTTGGAAACAAGAGCCCCATGGACCCAATGCTCTACTGGCATCGTGGCTTTATTGCACCTGTTCATTTCAAAGCTGTGAGTCCTCAGGTGGCTTCTGAACATATAAAGCTTAATGTAAAAATTGTCCACCAGATGGCACTGCACTCCACATGTAATCATAGCTTATTTGTGCAACTCCTGTGATGAATATTGTTGCATGTGCCAAGACAAAAATCAGTGAGTCCTTAACTATATGTCCGCAGTGACCTTGGGACAGAAGATCAAGGACACCCAGATTATGTAATACAAGAGGCCCATAGGCCTGCCTGGTGCTGTGCTGACATTGCCATTGAAGTCTAAGCTACACCCTACCATTACAATATCACCTCTTTCAACTTTACAGGCTTTGTGACCTCACAAAATAGGTCAAGGTCACTCATATTACATCAAATTCTAGCTTTGGACATTGTCTGAATATACTATAAATTTGGTAAGTCTAATCTAATTACTTTTCGAGATATGGAATTTTATATCTTAAAACACACTTTGGCTCATAATTTCCATCAAATTATAGGTGGCACCACTAGTATCATTACCAACTTAGATTTTGACCTCCCCACAAACCCACTGAATTGGGTGAAGATCTGTCACAAATTAAAGATGCTAAAGTGTTCAAAAGATTTTCATATTTTGAACCCTTTATTGCATAATATTGTACGTGGCGCCACCAATATCCAAAGGAGCTAGACTTTTATACCCCCCTATAAGTCCTGAAACTTATATTGGGCTAACTTGAAAACTGTGGACAGTACTGCGGTTACAAGATTTTCACATTTTGACCTGTATATTACATAAAATTATACGTGGTGCCACCAACATTGATGTCAAAAAAATTTTTTATACACTTTGTAATTCCTAAACATTACATGGGCCTATCTCAAAAATTGTGGGGTGCAGACCATTCACGAGATGACTCCTATCTTCAAACTGGCCTTTGACCTTGACCTTTAACTCGGATTAAGAAATTGTTAGTGTTCAAAATATGTGCGCAAAACATCCAGCTTTCCATAGTATAGTCTGTTTTTTTCAAATTGGGTAATAACTTTTTAAGTTATTGAGGAAAAACAATAAACTTGAACCAGTGCCAAACTCCAAAATTACTGGGTCACAGTGACCCAAAAAGTAGGTCACCAAGTACAGTTTTATGTATTATGTTATCAAGTGCAATTTTGATCTGGAGGCTAAATTCTCTTTGCCATTAATGTCCAAGCAACACCTGGCCATTGAAAAATCACCTTTTCAACTTTACAGACTTGGTGACCTCACAAAAATAGGTCAAGATCACTGATATTATATAATTTTCTACCTTTGGCCATGGTCTATATATCCTATAAATTTGGCAAGTCTAATCCAATTACTTTTCCAAATATGGAATTTTACATCTTAAAACACATTTTGGCTCACAATTTCTGTCAAATTATAGGTGGCGCCATTAGTATCTTTAGCAACTTAGAATATGACCTCCCCAACAATCCTACCAAATTTGGTGAAGAACCGCCAAAATTTAAAGATGCTAAAATGTTCACAAGATTTTCACATTTTGACCCCTATATTACATAATAATGTAGGTGGCACCACCAATATCGAAAGGAGCCTAGATTTTCCTACACCCTGCAAGTCCTGAAAGTTATATTGGGCTAACTTGAGCACAGTGGACGGTATCATGCTAACGAGTAAAAGTTTACAGACGGACGGACAGACATGAGCGATCGCATAAGCTCTGCAACCTTTGGTCAGCAGAGCTAAAAACTGACAGCTAAGTAGGATGTACATCATTTCTCTCAGTCTGGGAGGTCCATACTGTTTACCACTGAACAAGAGCCTCCAGCTCTATCCCAGATGGCATTTAAAATGGATAACAAAGGAGACAATCAGATAGAAGAAACAGAATGTCTGTTTCAAAGTACACATGTTTCAACAAACAACCTAAGTTACCTATTAAACTTAATTGGGAGCATGTGTACCCCCCTTTCATTGCAACAGGTTGACAATGTCAGCAGACCTTGACAGACTGGTGGTCAGTCAAGATGACTGATAATTAATGAATCAGACCCACAAGTTGTGCTAAGTATCTCAGTACTCCAGAGCAACCCATCCCAAGAAGTCAGGGGGTCAGGGTCCACCTTATGTATTGGCAGTTTCTGTAACACTTTATTATAGTTTGCACCGGTGTATTCTTGGTGTTATACTGATTTATGCTGTTTTGATTTCAATGCTTATCCATTTTTTTTATTTAATCCCACTTATTCCTTCAACCTTATCTTTGCTATGTTGAGTATGTACTGAATATGTCAATGAAATGTTTGTACTCTTTTTTTTCCCGTGATGAAGGCACAACTGAAATTTTTATACACATGAATGGAGTTCTCACGTTTAGTGCACAGTTCACAGCTGATCCAATCCCAACTATAAAAACAACCTCGCTGTCCATTTTTATATCTATTCATTCATCATGAATATCTAATATTTGTTAATTTTAGCATCACATGACTTCAAAGTATCCAAGATATTTTCTCCCTTGTAGGCAAACTAAGAGTATTTTTAATTCGGGAATAAGGGATATTGGTTTGGAACGATCCTATTAAGTAAGGTATTCTGGAGAAAAATTAAAGAAGTGACAAAACTCACTAACACTCATTAAACATAAGGAAAAAACTGCGGTTCCACACATTGAACAAATTAAGGTCCCTAGGTTCCCAGAAGTGTTCCTATGCAATTTCGGAACAATTGGCCTGGCGGTTTTGGAGATTTTTTTGAAAACTTTCCCAACAATTTAATTTTTTTTCAATCTAAAAATAACTGGAGCAAGACCATCTGAACAACCTTGCTAGAGACTCACTCACCATACATCCCCACCAAGTTTGAAGTGAATCTGGTGAACAGTTTTTGAGAAGTCGAAAATGTATGATTGTTGACGATGGATGACGACCCATAGATAAAACCATAGTAAATAAATAAATAGATAGATAGATAGATAGATAGATAGATAGATAGATAGATAGATAGATAGATAGATAGATAGATAGATAGATAGATAGATAGATAGATAGATAGATAGATAGATAGATAGATAGATAGATAGATAGATAGATCGATCGATCGATCGATCGATCGATCGATCGATCGATCGATCGATCGATCGATAGATAGATAAATAAATAAATAAATAGATAAATAAATAAAATAAATAAAAAAAATAAATAAATAAATAAATAAATGCAAAATTGGGTCATAAAGAAAACACAATTAGCCTCTGTCACTGTGCATGTACATGAAATTAAAAAAAGCTAGTGAGAAGAGACTCACCTTTGCGACTGTCATCGCTTAGTTGTAGCATACTGCCATCTTCTGCCAGGCCACTCTCCAAGTTACTCAGGATCTGCAGAGATTTCAATCAGGCCACGTAAATATACAGATTTAACCTTCTTGGGCCTGAGTCAATAGCTTTACCTCGACATTACACCCACGGTGTGCTGAGGAAAGTTGTTGGCTATTTTTTCTACATCATTCCTCGTTTTAAACGAAAGAGCACACAGTATCATTGTACATGTAAATTGATTTATTTTCGCGTGTTTAAATTTTCACATTTTTTTTTTTATATTTGACATTTTTAAGTAGTTTTGATTTCACTGTTTTGGACATAACTCCCCATTCAAACAATGGTAAAATACTATTTCACTGTGTTTTTATTTTCACAGTTTTGTCCATCACCGAAATAAGCAAAAATAAGAGTACAGCAAAATTAAAACAATTTACAGTACTAACATTAATCACACTTGACCGTATCTGATAATTTGTAATGAGAAAAAGATACATGTCAAAATACCAGCATAAATCATTTCATTTCAGAATACTGTAGACTTCTGGGACTATGACATGGTGTTGGATATACAGCACATTAGCAGTGACTTTCACAAAGTATTGAATGCAGCTTTGGATTAAAAAATAAAGTACAGTTTGATACATTTTCTGAAAGCAAACAAACTGGAGATGCTTTCCATTTCATGTTCATTATGTTGTGTCGGTTGCAATGTTTCTTTAACAATTACACAAGTGATCATCATAATTTACCACAAATTTTGCTTCAACTTATTCAAGTTTGAACATATTGACCTCAAATCTGCAGCAAACTGAAGTTTATATAGGGAATCATAAAAGTGTGTCTCAGATTTTCCAGTTTTTGTTTCGTTTTGTCACCAGAGTTGGCCAAAGGTAGCTTGCCTTTGATGTGTCATCATTTCAACTTCAAACAGCTGTACACAATGAACAACACAAAAAATTCAAAATTTAAGATGCTTTTTGGATTTATAATGGGTTCTATAGTTTACATTTAATTTGATATCAAAATGTATTAAAATGTAGGAGTTAAAGCCAAATTTGTGTCAAAGAATGATAATCACTTTTGTACACTTTTATAATTGCTGTGTAAACATTGTAGCAACTAAACACTACTACAGTGCCACAGAATTGTTCATACGGCTGTAAACTTTCCAAAAATGTATACAGTACTTCATTACGCTTCTTCAGTGTATTTAGAGAGTTATGTACAGAAAAGTGACCCTCATCACTAAACCCACTGCTCACTTACCGCATATCCTTAAGTTCCATCCTTAAACAAGTGGAAATATATTCTTGGTGACAGCCTGTAGGTAGTAAATTCTGTCAAGACTAATGTCAGAGTAGTTCCTAACTACCTCCTTGGTGACAGCATGTGGGTAGTACAGTCTGTCAAGACTAATGTGAGAGTAGTTCCTAACTACCTTCTTGGTGACAGCATGTAGGTAGTACAGTGTGTCAAGACTAATGTCAGAGTAGTTCCTTACCTTCTAGGTGATGGCCTGTAGGTAGTAAATTCTGTCAAGACTAATGTTAGAGTAGTTCCTAACTACCTTCTTGGTGACAGCATGTAGGTAGTACAGTCTGTCAAGACTAATGTCAGAGTAGTTCCTTACCTTCTTGGTGATGGCCTGTAGGTAGTACAGTCTGTCAAGACTAATGTCAGAGTAGTTCCTTACCTTCTTGGTGATGGCCTGTAGGTAGTACAGTCGTGATGGCCTGTAGGTAGTACAGTCTGTCAAGACTAATGTCAGAGTAGTTCCTTACCTTCTTGGTGATGGCCTGTAGGTAGTACAGTCTGTCAAGACTCTCCTGTGACTTGCCCAGAAACTGAGGTAACTCTGCATGCAGCACGCGGAATCCAAATGGCACCATTGTACCTGTAGATAGACGCAGTACACTAGGTCAGCACCTCAAAGAAAGAATTTACTGCAAATGGCCCTATTTGCATGATTTTTACCATAAAAAAACACAAAACAAACAAAATCAGCAAATTTCTAAACACCCAGGAATTCTGGGACAAGGACATTGTGTTTTATTTCCATCCTATTAAAGAAGTGAAAATACACTTTCTATAAATGATGGAAAATCCTCACTTTTTATGCAATAATTTATACTGACAAAAAGCACTTTGAAGTTAAAGTTGCATACCGGCCATTGCCACAGGTGACCCTACCCCTATGAACCCTTTATATGCTAACAAAAAACAAAAGTTCAGCTTATGGGAATTTCCCCAGTGATCCCAGATTCATATTCCTCATGGAAAGAGCCTTCATTCCAGTCCCGGCATGCACGTTGTTCCACAGGTTACAAACATGGTCCAGGTCAACAGCTTTCTTTGCTGAGCTTTTGGTGCTTAATGTGCCCAAACTGTGACAAGGAAAGCTATTGACTCAGTCTCACACCAACTAGGTGTCAGGGTTAATAAAGATTAGCAAGGTACCTGAACGCTATTTGTGCCGAGACTCCGACTCCATCTCCGCGCAAAGAGGGACAGTCATTGAAGCCAGGAGTGGATTCAGGAAATGTGTTATCAACGGGTGGGGCCCATAAGAGAATTTTACAAAAATAAGGTTGAAATGGGGCTCTCTGGTGCACTTTTCCCTATACGTCACTGCTATGAGGCCTATGCATGTTTTGAGACTGTTCACATTTGGGGGAGAGGTTTACATATTTATTTATATTTTTTTTTAATATTTAGTCCAAAAACAGAGAAATCACAAAATGGGAGAACAGATGGACCAACAATGATAATAAATGATGAAATCTCCCAGTCAAAACGGGAGACTTAGAGTCTGTGTTTATTTGTTTTGTGATCACTGAACAAACAGCTGGGTCTCGAATCAGCAACTTTTGGCATGCAACAACTTGTTAAAGTGAATAATGAGAAAATACATTATACTGATGATTTTTACAACTTTGTGACCAAAGGCAAAGGGTTAGTGTCACCAGTTTTATGCCAGACAGTGCCAGCTTCACCCTTTCCTGGTCAACATAAGAGGAGTTGATAGCTTTCCCTGGTGCAACCCATCTTACAGAAAGCTATTGACCTACAGCTAGAGCGTGCCACCATGAATGGTCTTACATACAGATCTCAGCAAAAGTGTTTTCTCGTAATGAGAAGTTCTTAATTGGCGCTTTTGGGAGATCTGAGCAGGAACGGGTGCATGATGGGCCTTTGTTGCTACAGGAGCAAAAAACAGTGATGCCCCCCACAAGCAGTCGGATTCTTAGACGGTGCCAGAGACAGACATGCCAGGAAATGTGGGACAATCCTTGCTGATCTCCGCTAGTTTGTGCCTGTGCTCCACAGGGATCACGCAAAGCTCTGGTTTGTAGCTCTGTCGCAGCCCATTGGTTTCACTGCATAAATATACAGGGCATGTACAGCTTCATAGCTCATAAGTCTGAATTTTAAATATATGAAAACACCTCCCATGTAGAAGCTCCAGGCTGTGCAGATCATGAGACAAGTTTGGTGAACACTGGAGCAAGAAACGACAGCTATAATGTTAACTGAACAATGAGATGCATCATACGCTGTCTAGAAAGTGGAAGAAAGGAAAACTGAAGTGATTTTTACGATCTGAAAAGCGGGAGAACAGAAACTTCGGGGTCTGCGCCCACACAGCACTGCTATGCAAGGCTGTGTACAGCAAAAACTAGGTTGAAAGACCAACTCTAAAGACGGTAACGCTATGGTCTCTCAAGAGAGATCTTTCATAGGAGGTTTTTTCATAAGAGGAATATAGAATTCCACATAGCCATGCCATGGGGAATTGATTTAGACAGCACAATTTTTAAAACCATTCACTGCAAGCCTTTGGCGAGCACGTGAACGGTCTGAAATGAGTGCTGTCTAAATCCATCGCCCATAACAAGGTCCTGTGGATTTTTTTTTTTCTCCCACAGAGTGCTAAATCCAATGTTTTGGTCAAAAACCTACTTGGTTTAGCGTGCTTGTTTTGAGACACCACTTTACTCACTTTCAACTAGCATTGCTAAGGTACGTCACCCAAGAAAGTAGTTCCAATTACTCTTTTCCATCTTACATAATCAGATTAGCTTACAAATAAATCAACAACCAATAAGATTCTCTCTTCTATTCAATTTCGGTCATATAAATCTTTCCACACACATGTCGGGAATGATTGTGTTTCCACATTGGTAACTATGGGAGAAAAAGTGATAAAGCAAAGTGTCCTTTGAAAACAGGTGGTCTCTCAAGACAGGGAGCACTGGACATCTCATATACTGGTTCCCCCTCTTGTGAGGCCCCCAGATTTGCTTAAGACATATTTCCTTCATGCAGGGTTACCAACATTCAGAAAAAAAGATAGACGAGATCTTGCGAGGTTGTGAAGCAACACAGCAAGCCCATCAAGCCTATGAAGAGCTGGGTGGTATACTCTCCTCTGCTACAATTTTTGAAAAATGTATAAACTGGACCTTAAGTGATACAATCTAGTGCAATCTGATATGAAAATTTTATTCAGATGCAGTTTCTCTTGTGACTCTTTTGAAAATAACATGGAGTTTGCACATTATAGAAAATCATGTATCATAAATGACTGAAAATAACGTAAATCTCGTGACACTGACAACTCTCTCAGCACAACTGGATTAACTGGACCAGGCCCCAGGCACATTTTAACTCTTTTATTTTCAGCATCTCTCCTCCCCGATGACAGGCCATCCCTCCACAGGGGGCGCTGATCCTTGTGGTGTTTCCTTTTACTTCCCTTCTCAAGGGAAGCCACCCCTCCCTTCTTATAAAGCCACATTTCTGGTAAATTTGGGTTGGTCTTACAGGAGGTACATGTCACTGTGCAACAGGTCCCTGTTGGTGCACGCCTGATCGAAGCTCACTGCAAATGAATACTCTGACACTATTATGAGCCTTTGACACCACAGGAGACCACTTAACTGATAGGTGCATGAATAATTTGAGCTGCTATTTAGTGATTGGGCTACTTTCTTCATGCCATGTGACTGTACACATCACAATCCAGAAAACCTGTATATTTTCTCACCAAACTCTCTGAAAGGGTAATGATGATGGGCAATCAGATAATGGGCTTACTGATGGAAAACCAAGGATGTTTCATACATTTGTGGGAATAACGAACCATAATCCCATCAGATGATGACTCATAACATAATACGAGGAGCTGAAACAGCAATTGGGGAAATGGGCTTGGTCCTATACTAATCCTGTTTGTGGGAAGAAGATCAGGGCAGGACAAAACATTTACTGTAGCTCCGGAAATTTTAGCGCTCTACTTAATTTAACAGTACTAGCGCACTTTCATAATCAATGCACTAAATTAAAGTTTGCTAAAATATCTAGGCAAAAATAATACATACACCGTAGAACCAGATGACTTTGTCCGAGTTCAACCCTTGTATGCAGAAATTTGTGGACTTGGACTTACAAGTCAGCACATTGCAAGGCTGTCATATAATTACAACAAATTTTTGCGTCTTCAACATGCTAGTCGAGGGCCGACTGACAGAAGGGTAAAATCTCCGTGGCAAGCATGTAACATGAGGCGGGTATGGAAATTTCCATTCAAGATTCAAAGCATTTCAAAGTGACCGAAGCGCGGATTCGTTCATTTGCGATTGTGAGGTGTGCCACACTGCAGGTTTACAGGCACTTCTTGAAGGGAGTCATTTCACATGGTGCATTTTAACTAGGCACAGTCATCAATATGCGCTAAATTAAAAAGTGCAAACATTTCTACTTTCAGGCAAAAACTGCATTTGCGTTAAAGGAAGGATGCACTAAAAATACAGTATGCACACGTGTGCCCTATGTACCATCTGCCACGCTGGTCACGTCACAAGACAAGGCCAGGGAAGAAAAACAGGCACCAAGTCGCCGACACAGAGGGGGCATATAATCATTGCACATTTCCATAACTACAGTCATGTATTTGTAAAATACATTTTCTTAGAGTAATATAATTATACAGACATGTACACAAGCCTGGCGTGTGAGATAAAAGATGATTTATCGAATTGCTGTGGCTAAAAACCAAGACATTTGAGAAATACAGTTTTGCACGGCTAAGAATATTTGACTTTTTTTTTTTTTTTGGTGGAGAGAACATAATGGATGTAACATTTGGAAACTATACAAAGGACAGGCAAAGCAAAAATATAGTGCCATCCATCTTCATTCCACATCTACAGCTGGAGATCGGTTAAAACCAAGTGTGTATAGGTGAGAGTTCAGCTGGCTGCTACCTAAACATAAAGGAGTATGTAATATTGCAGGGAATCTGTTAACAAAATTATAAAGTTTAGCGTTAATGCTTTGGCCGAGGGGAGAACTTATATAATTTGGATTTGAAAATACCAAGTGATTCTGAGCTCCTCATATCCAAAAGGCAGTTCACTCCAAAGTCTGCCTGTTGAAGGAAGAAATGAGTTGCTAAATAAGTCTCTTTGTGCTCCAGAGTGGGGTCAATCACATCTCTGATGCGTCCTATGCTCATGTACATGTGGTGCTAGCTTGGCCACTGGCAATAACAGACTGTAACGTGTTTGGAACAAGATCGTTTCCTATATTTATTGTTAGTTTGGCTTTCTCTCTACAATTAGAGCTACAGTCTCACGCCCAAGTTCCTCACAAAGGTTGGCATTCACAGTGCCAGCAATAGCTCCAGTAACTATTGGGGCAGCAGACAGCTGAATTCCCTCAGGTTTTGCTGCGTGGTTTGTGGTCCATCCATCCCAGACAGGACTTCTGCATTCCAAAATTGGTCGATGAAAGATATGTACACAGTTTCTAAAGTTTGTCAGTCAAGTCAAAATTTCAGACTTTTAACGCTATTTAGTGCAACGTTTCAGAGAGGGATCTTCCCACATATACAGGTATTTTTCATGTGGGATGATGTGGACTTAGGTAGTATGCCAGCTAACATGAACGCGCTAGCGCCATGGTAGCTGGCTGAATCAATGATATTTAGCGACTTTTGACGAATCACCACCCATCAATTGCCTCTGAATGGTGTGATATGATCATTCTTGTGCAGATAATTCCATGATAGGACATAAATACTGCATTTATCTGCCAATGGACAGACCCTGGCTTTTGATGTGTGCAAAGGTCTTCGTATTGTATTGTATTGTATTGTCCTACGGTACTTGCACTGGATCCTATGCTAATAAAAACCTGATATCTGTGCAATGGCACCTGTAGCATGAGGTGCGGCACAGCTTGAAAAGTGTTAGAGCCGCTGATGTGCAGCACCACTGTAAAGACCGAAAACCCAGACTGCTGGTGCCACAGTCATTTTGACGTGTGACCAGCCGTGAACAGGGATCGTAATTTTTGCGAAGTACATTTCAATTACAGTATCTGCAAGTTGTTATGTGTACATGTACATCATGAAGTGTACGTGGAACGACAACATAGCCTGATGTATGACTGCAACAATGAACCCTAAAAAATCCCTTTTAATTTTTAATTTATTATCCATATGAGTGAATGAAGGCCTGGATGTACAGTGTGTGCTTGAGTGGTCATGTGTTAGGACTCCCAGAGGCTTACTGCAGCCCAGGGAGCTGTAAAAATAATGACTTTTTATGACACACTGACTTTGTATTTCATGATACATAAACATCAATTAAATCTCCTGAAAAAAGAAAGATCACAAGGCAAAGGCCTGAGAGTAAGAGTTGACACAGAACATGTCCAAATGATTTCACCACAAGCAGGGCATCCTCAGGGACTGGATGTGACTGGTAGGAAAATTGTGGTATGTACCACGGGGTACCCCTGGATGTTGCAAACATGGTGAAAGACAAACGTCACAAGCTGATCACTGGGTTTGCTGATTTCAAAACCAGTCTGCTTATCCTATGACAAAAGAGAAATTACATCTGCCATGCACTGTTCATTTCTTCATTCAAATGCATGTACATGACAATAGTGCTTTGATAAGGTACTGTCAGGAGTTCACTTTGCCTCTCCCACCTGATGCATACTACATGCATTTAATTGAGCACACCTTTTAATAATTGATGACACATACTTGGATTTAATGACATTTAAAGCATTTCAGACATGATAAATGATATTTAAATGATCTGCAGGACTATATTAATCCTGTTCCAAGGCATTTCATCTCACGGAAGACCTGGATTTTTGCTGTTCATTAACATAGCCATGGATACGATTGAGGTAAACAGCATAATCATGACTTCTTTGAGAAGAATGACGTGATATAATTCACAATGGTATATCTTACCAGAACCAGGCATAATCTGGTTCCTGGATCGGTACAACAACCATAAATGCTATTGAAGTTTGAAAGTTGAACTTCAGCAGAACTGACAAGTAAGAAAGCACCCATTTTCCAGTCAAGTTAGATTTTTTAACACATGTTTTACAATATACATATCTTTTTGTGTGAATACCATGCTGTAATAGGCAACTTAAGAAGTCCATTTACAGCAAACAAATAAGCAGGAGCAACGAGAATAAAATAATGAGTTTATATGTGTCAAAGTGGGAGAAAAATCTGCTTAAAATCACCTATTAAAACTAACAAGAGGTCCTTGGGCGTAATTGCTGTGCTGACATATAATCTGATGACCATCACCAAAAATTATTTCCTGAAAAGCATTCCTTCAATGACCTTCAGAAATTCATCAAGATCATCCATATTATGTAGTGTCAAAAGTCCACACTATACACATGTGTGGTACATTTGGCATCACTTGCCTTATTCTTTATCAAGATGTTCAATTTAATAATTGTCCTTTTCTCCAGTGCTTAATGTCCTTGAAAAGTACATCAAGGTCACACAATCATTGAGTCATGATGACCCAAAAGTAGATCATTAAATGGAGTTTAATGTACATTGCACTCAAGTGCAATTTTGATCTAGAAGCTCAATTCTCTTTGCCACTGATGTCCAAGCTACACCATGCTATTACAAAATCACCACTTCCAACTTTACAGGCCTGGTGACCTTCAAAAAAGAGGTCAAGGTCACTGATATCACAAAACATATTACCACTGGACATGATCTATATATCCTATAAATATGGAATATCGGATTCAATTTTTTTTGGAATGGGGAATTTTATATTTTTCAAGCCATTTTAAATCATAATGTCCAATAAGTTATAGGTGGCGCCACTAGTATCACATAAAACTGTGATTTTGACCTCCTCCACAATCCCACTAAATTTCATGAACATCAAACATTAAAGATGCTAGAGTGGTCACAAGGTTTTCATATTTTGGTGACATATTACATAATACTGTATGTGGTGCCACCAATATGGAACTTGACCTAGATTTTCATACA
Source organism: Hermodice carunculata (assembly GCA_964020975.1). Classification (NCBI taxonomy): domain Eukaryota; kingdom Metazoa; phylum Annelida; class Polychaeta; order Eunicida; family Amphinomidae; genus Hermodice; species Hermodice carunculata. The sequence goes on along the minus strand of OZ026629.1, from coordinate 5,972,295 downwards.
CTTGATAAGGTCTGAAAAATACATGGGGCTATCTTGAAAACTGCGGACTGTATTGTACTCACAAGCAAAAGTTTATGAACAGATGGACAGACATGAGCTATGACATAAAATCTGCGACCTATGGTCAAGAGAGCTAAAATCTCAGGCTCCTTAAATACATACAAACCAGTACGAACACGCAGCTGAAACAACTAGTATAGTCCTCATCAACATATTGGATACCCTCCTGCTCATTTGGCAAACACATGGGTCCTGTGACCTTGAAAATAAGGCCAAGGTCACCCAAAAGTACTCAGATGAAGAACTAGGGTCCAGCTACAATTGAGGTAAATTTTACTTTCATGTGGCCTGTGAATCAGTGAGCTATTTGGCTCATGAGGATTCTGCCATGGAGGGACATTTGGGCAGCCTGAAAATAATATGTGTCTCCCAATACCCCCCTCCCCCCACCCCACACCACCCCAACAAAAAATTGTTGTTTGCAAGTAGTATAATGAAATGTCAAAGTGTATTTGTGATATATTTGTTTTATGTGATCCAAGTGAATGTAGGCCTAGCAGAAGGCGTATGAGAGAAAAATCCTCGACGGATTTTACAAGATCTTAAAAACTTAACAAAACTTAACCAATTCAAAATAGCATACCTGCTGGAATATTACAGCACTGCACAAACATTTTCATCTGTGTATATTTCCAGTTTCTTGAATCCCATGCCACGCTTCGGGTCTGAGGCGGCCAAGGAAGAAAGTGACCGAACAGAGTGGGTCAACACCTGGATGCGGGTCTGATCTTTGGAGGTAGGTCCTGTGCCCGGCGAACAACTTCGGCTATCTCTCCTCCCAACAGAGTTCCAGAGAAGAGCAGCCCCGTTCAGGATCTGCCACATAGCGGGTCAGGGCAACCTCTGACCCTGGAGGTTGGCATCTCTCCGCAACAAACAAAGGTTAGCATCCAAAGTGCAGGCGGTTCGAACCTGGTGATTGACAGCCCGTGACAACGAAGTCCCAAGCAGTGACGCCTGGGCTGGCCAATCCCGCACAGCCTCTGTCATGTGCACAGTGCTCCTGAGGTCATCCAAGAGAGACCTCAGAGTGGCCAACGAGACATCGTACAATGCCGTAAGGACGGATTCCCTGGCATCCTCCTCCAATCCCTTGAAGGCCTCAGCGGATGTCATGATGTACTTCTGCTGCTGAGCATCAAACTCCTCCCAATCCAAATCCATCGGCAGTGGACGGGAAGGGAAGATCTGTTCTGCCACAGAATACCACGGCCCCTGGACATCTGGCATTGGCACTGCCTCAGGTAGCTACATGTCTGCGTCTTTATGGGAACCCATGTGTCACGAGTCTTAGCTGAGAGCTGGTCATAAAACTCAGTTACCAAGGGCAAAAAGGGAATGGGGTACGTTGATGACTGTCCTCCAGGGTTAAGCACCAGCAGGACAGCACACAACAGCCCTGTGTCTCTCCTCCTTTGGTGGGACCAGCTTGGTCACCAACCAGGCTCTGAATAAGAGCTTTGATGTGGTCAATGCCCTGTGGCAGAGCTGGAGTGGTGTCCATGGGCGCAGAAGACTTTTCCGCGGGCCCCACGGTTGCCAATGAGCTCCGCCACTCAGAGGAAGTGCAGAGTGATGTCAAGCCATCGACCTAGGCTGGGATCTGCTAACGGATGCATCCATAAAACAGAAGCTCATCCTCCACCTCTGTGTCAAGGTCCAAAGATTTTGGAGTCGTGAGGGGAGCAGCGAGACCCACAGCCCCATTGAAAAATGAATCATCCGCGGGAGTTGTCGGCCACCTGTGACAGCAGGGGATCTGTCACCACGCAAGGCGTAGGGATAGCAAAGCACTTCTGCAGAAGTCATTGCAGCCTCAAACACCACCTCCCCCTGCTAAGCCCACATGGGGCTTGAGAGGGGGGTTTCCAACAGACCAGTAGCAGGGGACACAGCGGCCACCGACAGGAGAGTCTGCTGGCCAGAGGGAACCTGCTGGGTCTTTGGGAGACTCAGTTCAGGGACCACAGCTGCCACCTTCTGAGAAATCTGATGGCAGAAGAGGGTCTGAAGGGGTTCTATGCACTCCCAAGCCTTGGGGACAATAGACAGTTGACTCATGGCAAGAGCAGCAAGCTGTGGGGCCACTAGAGTCTGCTCGGGCAGAAGAAATTTTGTCTGTCAACCAAATATTGGAAGCTTTTATGCAATCAGGTAACTTGACACAAAGTTCCTATAGCTGAATATTCATAGTAGGATAACATATGCAACTATGCCTCAGGTTCAATGCAAAATTCCAGCACTTTGAATTTTTGCATCAGAAAAATGCAATAAAAAAGCGTAACTTGAACATAGATGTAAACCACGATGTAAACTTTCCTCCCAACATGCACGCTGACACTTGTTGACACTCGTAGGCATCAGCTACCGACATCAAGGCCATGGGACAAGGTGCAATCCATCCCCATGCCATTGACATCACGCCATAGAAACCATTTTTTCACAACTTGTGTTTCAATGGGTTGAGGACATGCACCTGTCAAAATTAACTCTGCTGGCAACATGGCTATATTGCACCTGTTCATTTCAAAGTTGCGTGTCCTCAAGCAAGTGGCTTCTGAACATATAACGCTTATGTACATTTCGTGTATAAAACGTCCACCGATGACAATTCGCTCCACATGTAATCATAGCTAATTTGTGCAATTTCTGTGATGGATATTGTTGCATGTGCCAAGACAACAATGAGTGAGTCCTTAACTTTATGTCCTCAGTGACCTTCGGGCAGAATATCAAGGTCAAAAATAAGTCAAGGTCACTGATATTTTATCAAATTCTAGCTTTGGACATTGTCTATACATCCTATAACATTGGCAAGTATAATCGAATTACTTTTCAAGATACGGAATTTTATATCTTAAAACATATTTGGCTCATAATTTCAGTCAAATTGTAGGTGGCACCACTAGTATCATTACCAACTTAGACTTTCACCTCCCCCACAATCCCACCAAATTAGGTGACAATCTGCCAAATATTAAAGATGCTAGAGTGTTCACAAGATTTTCATATTTTGACCCCTATATTACATTATATTGTAGGTGGCGCCACCAATATCCAAGTGAACCTAGATTTTTATACACCCTATAAGTCCTGAAAGTTATATTGGGCTCACTTGAAAACTGTGGACGGTATTGCGGTCACAAGATTTTCACATTTTGATCTGTATATTACATAATACTATAGGTAGCACCACCAACATTGTCAACCAAGATTTTTATACACTTTAAAACTCCTAAATGTTATATGAGCCTATCTAAAATATCATGGAGTGCAGAGCATTCACAAGATGACCCCTATATTTAAACTGGCCATTTCACCTTGACCTTCAACTTGAATTAAAAAATTGTTATGTTTGAAACATGCGCCCCCACATCCAGTTTTCCTTATATAGTCTGTTTGTTCAAATCAGGTAATAGCTTTTCAAGTTATTGAAAAAAAACAATAAACTTGGAAAATGCCAAACTCCACAACTACTGGGTAACAGTGACCCAAAAAGTAGGTCACCTAGTACAGTTTTATGTATGATGTAGTGAAGTGCAATTTTGATCTTTTTATATTTAAACTGGCCATTTCACCTTGACCTCCAACTTGAATTAAAAAATTGTTATGTTTGAAACATGCGCCCCCACATCCAGTTTTCCTTATATAGTCTGTTTGTTCAAATCAGGTAATAGCTTTTCAAGTTATTGAAAAAAAAACAATAAACTTGGAAAATGCCAAACTCCACAACTACTGGGTAACAGTGACCCAAAAAGTAGGTCACCTAGTACAGTTTTATGTATGATGTAGTGAAGTGCAATTTTGATCTGGCGGCTTAATTCTCATTACCATTGAGGTCCAAGCTACACCATGCCATTACAAAATCACCTTTTCAACTTTACAGGCATGGTGACCTCAAAAAAAATATGTCAAGGTCACTGATATTATATAAATTACAGCAATGGCCATGGTCTATATATCCTATAAATTTGGCAAGTCTAATCCAATTAATCTTCCAGGTATGGAATTTTATATCTTAAATCACCATTTAGCTCATAATTTCTGTCAAATTATAGGTGGTGCCACTAGTATCACTAGTAATTTAGACCTTAACCTCCTGCACAATCCTAATAAACTTGGTGAAGATCCATCAACAATTAAAAATGCTACAGTGTTCACAAGATTTCCACATTTTGACCCTATATCACATAATATTATATGTAGCGCCACCAATATCAAAAGAAACCTAGATTTTCATACACCCTATGAGTTCTGAAAGTTATATTGGGCTACGTCAAAACTTTTAAAGTTATTGCGCTCACAAACCAAAGGTGAACAGAATGACGGACGTCTTCTTTGAAACTTAAAAGCTTCATACACTATTCCACCATACCGACACTGGTATAAACAGGTAAATAGTAATACAATTTTTAGCACCATAAAGTTGACTAGAGTTGTTATGAGGTAAAGTGTACTAAGGTATTAGCTGGAAGCCACCTCTTCTACTGGGTGAAGATTGAAAAGAAAGAAATCCTACAAAAAGTGAGTATGATCATGGTTTTCTGACTTAAGATGGACTACAGAAAATTCTCTAGGTGGGTTAAGTATACTTTACCCCGGGAACTTTCTCACTTACCACTCTAAACACTTTGAGGACTACACTTTGTCATTCAAGCTCCATCTTGACACAGTTTGACTAATGTTCTTGAAATAATGTAAATAAAGGTTGGCAATATATGGGGCTGGATCTGTTCCCACTGGTATGCCTACTATTTGTTGATAGACTCTAGTTCCAAAGCAAAAGTATGCATTGTTGATAATGTATTCTATCATTTGAGCACACTCTTGCTTCCTGTAAGATATTCCTTTGTTCTTACCTTGATCAAATTTAGCCTCAGCATCAGATATTTTAATATATTACTGACATGTGCCACCTGTGAACGCTTTATCCAACATTGAAATTAACATGTTGTTTAGGTCTGTCAAGTTGATCTTTGTATACAATGTTGAGAAACCGAAGGTATGAATTGATTTGGCACCATTCTTATTGTTCATTTTGTCAATGTCTAGTAGAATATCACTTGTGCTATCTGTAATCAACATTCTATTCTCTGACGGACATGAGTGATGCTAATACACTCTGCGACCTTAGGTCAGCAGAGCTAACACACACACAAAGAACTCTCGACCACCCCAAAACATAATCGCGTTCGGCCACTCCAAACTAATTCTAAGACTATTTGTCCATGTCAAAAGGCCTACCCTGCCCTTTGAAGGTAGATAACTCAGAATAATGATGACAGCAACAAGCTCCACTTTGCAGTGACATTACTTGAGTTTTTATTGCTCGGTTTTCTTCAAACAAAGACTGAGTTGAAAATTAAATTCTTAACTTAAAAAAAAAAAAATCAACAATTTTTTTTTTGTCCACATGAAAGTCACTGGTTCACAAAAATGAAGAGTGTTACTTTGCACCAACATAAAAAAATTTGCTGATCGACAACTTTGTGTATCCCCAGAGAATGGATGCATTTAAAAAAATAACTGAATTATTTTTTAAGTTTAATATGTACAAATTAAAATGCTTTAAGAATAAATATATTTACATCAAGCAGTTATCAAGAAATGACACAAAAATGTGATGCATACCCGTTTCATTGCTATCTGCTTGTTTATACAACAGTTGTGACTATGTAATTGTATCTGGCAGTCACGGTGCATTCTCTAGTCACTTAGGGTGAAGCACATACATATATTTATTTTTTAATCATGACTACTGCGGAGATATTTGGCTTTGAATTTTAGACCCTGAAATGGGCTGGACATTAAAGATGGACACGTGTCTTAGATACACTGTATAGTCCATCAATGAATATCTACAACTTTTTGTTCTTGCTTCAGATGGACACCTGCATAATGTGTACCATAAATGAGATCTAAGGTAGCCAGGAAACCTGTGAACAATGGATACACATGTAAGGAAACACACCTATCACGATGTTGTCTACTGTCCACTGTCTATTATGCTTTCATCAAGGCTGCATAATTAAGTTCACTATATGTTAAATGATTTTGGTCCTGATTACATAACATGTACATTGGTCCCCCCTCTTATAAGGCCCCTGTCACAAGAGGCCACCCCTCTTGAACGGCCAGCATTCTGGTGCAGAAAGTATGGTATTTCCATCATATTTTCCCCTTCAAGAGAGGCCACTCCTCTTATAAGGCCACTTTTTGGCTGCATTTTGGGTGGCCTTGTAAGAGGGGGACGACTGTGCTAAAAACTGGATGCAAAGACAATCTTTCAGTTAACTTCAAGGTCTCTTTTAAAGTCCCCTACAAGACAGACACCTGTAGACACATATGTCAGGAACAATCTGGCTGGTGCCTTGAACGTCCATTGTAAGCAGGTTTGAGTGGCTGACAAACATGTATTGTACCAAATTTGCTTTTTCCAGCTTAATATCCTTCGAGGACAACATAACGAACACCCCAGTTGACTCAACAGACATCATTTCCCTGGTACTGCCTGTTCCCCAAACGGGTACACATCCATGAAAGTGTTGCGGGAACCCATTAGCTGATAAATGTTGAATGTTTGGCGTACATTATTTACCACTGAAAATTGCCCGAGGTAAATTGTGTGTGCCTTGGCCACTGTTTGCTTCCCCAGTCAGCTGAGGTCAAACACGTGTTCCGTAACGGAAACTGATCGTAATTTTGCCAACTGTCAGCCGGTTGGATAAAACCATTCATTGCACTGGTTGCTACAGAGGTGTACACAAAGTTAAGTTGAAAGCACATACACTGTACATGTGTCTGCTCTTGTGTCTCAAAATGTGCGTGGATATGTGTTTGGAAGATGTCCTGCGTGCATTACCTGTAGTGTGGTACCCGCTATTTCCACGACCGCCCCAGTTGCGGAGACAAAGTGGTCTTACATTGCAGTTGGTCTTACAATGCAGTTACTTAATGTGTACTGAACGTGTCCTTCGACTAGTGTCTTCGCAAGAAGACACTGGTTAAAGGAAGGATCCTGATAGCTTTAGCATCTCATTTATTCATATCAGGGCACAAAAATCTATTTTAATGGACAATGCTAGAAATAATTTGAACAAGAGACAGTGACAAGTCCCTCAGGGCCTGGCAGCTGGTACAAGGTAAATCTAAGAAACTGTTGAATCCAGCAGGTTTCTTTTCCTGTTATGATTAATGTGTACACCAAAACCATTTCAAACAAACTGTATGGTTTTTACCTGTAATATTGCCCATCTGATCATGCTTTTATTGTTCTCCTACGATAAGCCAAGTGTTCCTGTCAACTAATGATTAAGTGAAATGGTAAAATACATGGACTTTTGTCTTTCAATTTTTATATTCACTTTGAGCAAAACACTTGATTTGACATAAGCCAACTTCAAGTATGGTGGGCAGTGTTTTAAACATGTACAGCTCTGCTATCCATTTTTATATTAAGTTTTTTGCTTTTTTATTTTTTCATTTGTTTGTTTCATTTCTTTTTGTGGCAGAAATACAGGGCAAGTCCATGAGCTCCACATTAAGCACAATTTTCTTGCTACCCATATCCTTTCATAAAAAATTGTACCAATGGAAGTATTTCAATGTGTTTAGTCGCAGAAAAACCTCTCCAAGGCATTGGTGTAACCACCAATTTCAACCCATAATGGGATGATAACACTGGAATAACTAGAAGCCGATCAGTGAGCGCAAAACCCCTCGACCAGGACGGAGGGGCAGATAGACGGATGGACGCATAGGTGACGACAATACCCCTCCAGTTGGTCAGGTTACTTCTGTTTAACCTAATGACAAAGCTTTGGTGCAAATCCAATAAGCAGAAACATCATGGAAAGGCCATTTTTCTTCAATGCAGCACTGTGACCTAAACATGTGACCCAGTGACTTAGTTTTCAATAGGCATCTGAGGCATCCTTAGGACGAACTGTCATAAATAATTGATGAAGCTACATTCAATATTTTTTTAGATACTGTGTTAATGGCGTTTTTTTCAATGAAGTACTGTGACCTAAATATGTGACCTAATGACCTACTTTTCGATAGGCACCTGAAGCACCTCAATGGCCTTCAGTGATAAAAATTCAATTTCTGTAAAGTGAGTATTTCTGGAGATAAAGCAAGGCCATTTTTCTTCAATGCAGCACTGTGACCTAAATATGTGACCCAGTGACCTACTTTTTACTAGGTGTCTGAGGCATCCTTAGGACCAACTGTCATAAATAATTGGTGCAGCTACAATGAGAAATTTAATATTTGAAAATATCATGGTATGGCCATGTTTCTTCAATGCAGCACTGTGACCTAAATATGTGAGCCAGTGACGTAGTTTTCAATAGGCATCTGGGGCATCCTTAGTTTCAACTGTCATAAATAATTGATGAAGCTACATTCAATATTTTTTTAGATATTGTGTTAACGCTGTTCTTTTTTTTGCAATGTGGTACTGTGACCTAAAAATGAGACCTAGTGACCTACTTTTCAATAGGCACTCTGTGATAAAAATTGGGTCTTTGCAAAGTGAGTAGTTTTTGAAATATGGCATTAACAAGGCACAGATGGATGGATGGACGCGTAGGTGATGACAATGCCCCTCCGGCCTTATGGGCTAAGGGGTAAAAACAAGTAGAACTGCAAGAGATAAAACTTTTTCTGCAAAAACACTCAGCTTTCTTTTCCTGCATGTTCACTCACCTCGTCTGCCTGGGTGCACATCTGGATAGTACTCGAAGTAGAGATCCGGTCGGTCCAGGCTGCCAAAGGCCTGGCACTCGCTCTCCGCGTGACTGTACAGACGTAACTTCATCAGTAGGCAAATGCGGCAAAACCAGATCTGCAATCACAAGACACATTCGTATTTCATTTCAGGTCCCAGACATGTAGAGTGCAACTGACAGATTAAATACAAAGAAAAAAAACATACCGTACTTCTTCCCTTGAGACCACCCCTTAGATTGCATGAAAGGTGGTCTTTCAAGGACAGGTGGTCTCCCAGATAGGTGGTCTCTCATAACAGCAGTTAAACAAAAAGAATATCATTTGGGGTTTATGAAGTGGTCTCTAGTTGGAGGGGTCTCTGAAAACAGGTACATGTACCACTGTACTGTGATTATGCGTACTGTTTCTTGTTTTTTTTTTTGCAATTGTAAAAGGAGCAGGGTGCACGGCTGGCTGAGCGGTAAGACGCTCGCCTTTCACCTCTGCGACCCAGGTTCGATTCTCTTCCTGGGAAGCATGTGGAGAAAGTTCCTACCACTTTAACCGTGCACGGTGGTTTTCTCCGAGTTCTTCGGTTTCCTCCACCACAGACAAGGTGGGAAGTATACGCCAACATCTGTGCCATGGAGAGTGACTCGATGATAAGTTAATACTTGACTTCTTTCACAATCCATGTAAAACAAATGTGTCTATACTTTTTTTAATCTGATGCAGCCAGTATTGTAATCGTCTTTACATGAGGAGACAAATTTGTATTAGCCTGTTGGCTACTTTTCTAATCCTCAAAGAACAAATCAAGTGGTCCCACTGGGATTATATTTAACCAACTTTGGTATCTCAAAATAGGTGGGATGCATAATATATCAGACGCAAATTATTAAGCAAATTAGGTGTGTCTTTCAAGACAGTTGGTCATTAAATGGAGTGGAGCTGCAAAATAGGGACTCCTACAACATGTACAAGATAGAGATAGAGATCGTTGTCCTCATCGTTGTCATCATCATCCCAGAGACTGTCCCTCAAGTTTTCTTGCCTTGCCATGTCCAATGCACTAATGCAGTCCTGGCCCACATTCTGGCTTGGACATCGGTTCGTCACGTCAGCAGCTGTTTCGTGCCAGTGACCATAATCTCAGCTTGCATAGTCTGCTCATTTTTAATGCATCAAAATCCTCATTTGAAATTAAATTTTGGGGGGATTGGATATCATTTCTCAGACATCTGAACCCTAACTTTCAAGTTAGGGTTCAGATGTCTGAGAAATGATATCAGAACGATGGACAGACAGACGTGCATGACTGCTATGAGCTCTGCTACCTCTGGTCAGCAGAGCTAAGAGAAACAAAAGGCCCATGGACCTAATGCTCTGTTGACCACCATCACCAAAAAATAATTTTCTGACATGTACTCCAGCAAGAACTTGAAAAATTAATCAAAGTTAGCCATATTATGCAATATCAAACTCCCACATGATACACATTTGTGGTTACTTGACATAATTCGCCATATTCTTTATCAAGAAATAGAATAAATGTTCTTTTCTTAAGTGCTTAATTTCCTAACAAAAATGGGTAATGGTGACCAATAACACAGGTCACCAAGCAGAGTCTTACATAAAATGTACTCAAGAACAATTTTGATAGAGAGGCTCAATTCTCCTTACCACTGATTTCCAAACTTGGTTTTCATTCTGTTCATCCAACCATGATATCCTACCATTACAAAATCACTGCTTTCAACTTCACTTCAGGTATGGTGACCTTACAAAAATAGTCAAGGTCAATAATATTACTTAACATTCTAGCATTAGACATGGTCTATATATATCATATAAATTTGGCAAGTCTGATCCAATTATTTTTCCAGATATGGAATGTTGTATCTTAAATACATTTTGGCTCAAATTGCTGTCAAATTATAGGTGGCACCAATAGTATCATAGGTAACTTGGACTTTGACCTCCCCCACAATTTCACCACATTTCGTAAAGATTCGCGAAAAATTAAAGATGCCAGAGTGTTCACAAGATTTTCACACTTTGACCCCCATAATACTGCATAATATGTTGGGTGGAGCCAACAATATTGAAAGGGACCTACATTTTCATACACCCTGTAAGTCCTGAAAGTTATATTGGGCTAGCTTCAAAAAACTGTGGATGTTGTTGCGCTAACGAGCAAAAGTTTAAAGATGGATGGACAAAAGGACATGAGCAGTTGCATCTCTGCTAAAAAGTGCAGATTAGTCTTACCTCAAGAACTTCACTGGCCAACAAATGTTTAGATAACATCATTTTTTATTTCCATGTGTTTAATTATGTTTATTATTCTGACAAGGTCAATAATTTTCCCTGTTTGGAAACTGCATGTACAGTAAAACTTCCCTATACCGAACACCCTTGGGACCGGACAAAAGTGTTCGGTATAATGAGGTGTTCGGTATAGGGAGGTTTGCTTACATTGGAGATATATATTTGGGACTGAGAAATAGTGTTCAGTGTAGAGAGGTGTTCGGTATACAGAGGTGTTTGGTTAGAGAAGTTTTACTGTATTTAATTTCTGACTGACTGACTGGTAAATAATTGAAATGTATTATTCAATCTGATGTTTTCCATCATGTTCCTTCTTAGTTCTACTGTTTATCAGTAACATGAGGGTCACACAGGAAATCAAATCATGTATAAAACACACAGTTCTGGTGGAAAGATTGAAACGGATGACACCAGCACGCATGAACAATTGCTTTCCTTACGTTACGCGTATCAACATGACAGTGTTGACTCAACGCTTATTGCTCGGTTGACTTGTTACCTCAACATTACCCTGTCACACCTACTTCAGTTACCAAGACACAGTGTAATACTGGGGTAATACTCTGTCCAGGATTATAGGCCAGGTAATGCAAAAGACACTGGCCAGTTATAGACAATGTGTATTGCAGACTAGAAACTACCACCAGTAACTTAGGCTTGGAATTACAGGTCTTTACAAGTGGAAGCACACACATGTAAGGGGGGGGGAACAAAACCCAACCTCACTGATTGGCTACTGTTTGTTTACTGGAAGTAGTCACACAGGCCATTTACTTCCCCAAATGTCCCCTGTTGCAAAGCTCTACCACTCTAACATGGACAAGTAACCGTAAATGTACAATTGATCTAAGAATAATACCATATAATGGAGATGCCCTAAAAAGGATGCGTAATGAATAGATCAAGTATGTGACAGTGTGTTTGAGGGAGAGGGTTAAACATTCACATAGAGTTCTGTGCCTCAAACTCAATGTCTGCCAAAAGAAAAAAAAAAGCCTCAAACTGCATACAAATACTACCGTTCAACATGGAAATCACTGTACATTATGTAGCAATACATGTAGCAATCACACTTCAACACAGGAGATACTCATCATGTCCTACCAAGACCGAATGTCCTATCAAACTTTTCTGACCATCAAACAATTCGGCATACATCTTGGGGGTAGGGAGCATTATGTCTCTTCCAACATGTCAACTTTCGTTCTCACACGGAGAAACTGTCAACAGGTCTGGGTGAAAACTGAGCTTCTGCTCTTTGGAAATCAAAGTTTTCAAGGTTTCTCTTCCATTAACCTGTTCCAGGTTTCCTCTCAAAAGTTCCATCACGGTCTTTCCTGGTTTTTTTTTTTTTTTTTTTTTTGCCAGATAAAACTATTCATTATGGCCCTGCTTTTAGCTGAACTTCATCACACAAAATGCACGGCAAGTTTTCTCGTATATCACACCTACAGACATTAATACGTTGCTCAAACATGAACACACGATAAAACAGCAGCCGTCAGGAAGCATCCATTAACACCCGAGCTAAGACTGTACTCTGCAAACAGTTGGCACAAATATCATAATCTTTTAATTGTTATCGGATGTGTACATTTTTTTAACCATATCAGGAAGTGGAAGCCAGTTTCCAAGGGAAAAGTATAAAACCACTTTACTGTGATGATCATGACAGTGCAGGAGCTTGACATGAAAAATCTATGACATTCGTGACAAGAACATATCTGGAGTCAGTGCAAATGAAATATACACATTATGCATTTTTAGGTCTTAACAGGTATAAGCTAATCTTTTTGTTTACCCAAAAAAACAAAAACAAAAAAACAAAACTTCTTTAGCTTTAATTAGTCCTTAAATGGAATTTGATTTCAATTCTGTCAAATTTGTTTGTCCATCAGGAGATACATGTAAAGTATAATATTCCAGCAATTTTACACAGCTCACTATCCTTGTATTAAACATTACCCAGCTCAAAAATTTCCATGCCGACACCACAGAATTCGATAAAATGGCATGGGTAGTCACGAAAAATTGTCAAACTTTTTCCTTGCATACATTTTTTTCATGATAAGCTTGCAAAACAAGTATGGAACGAGCACAGAATGAAGGCGGAGCTAGGAACATAACATGGAAAAGTTGGGACTTGGTCATTTCTAAACATGGAAAATAAACTTAGCCAAATTTTAAACATGGGGACAGCATTTAAAAAGCAAACTTATTCATTTTGTTGGCATGGAAATACAATGTATTTAACTCAGTTTTTTGGGGTTCATGGGAAAGTACAGAAAGTATGGACTTGTCTTTTTTTCCCATTTGAAGATACTTAAAGAATATACGTGCATGAATCCTAGAAACATCTTTTGAAAAGTGCTTGGAATTTTTATGAAGTTCTTTTTCATCTTAGACTTTTTTTTCCTTCAAGTTTTTGTAATTTATATAAATAAATATATATATATATATATATATATATATATATATATATATATATATATATATATATATATATATATATATATATATATATATATATATATATATATATCGGAGTTGTAAGTTCCCCAATGCATGTGCATGTACAGATGAATTCAAAGTTTACATGTGCAGGAAATAGCATGTTTAAGGCCACAGCCCGACCTTCTATTAGCCAAACATTTAATACAGAACCTGCTAGTTCAATATCGTAATAAGCATCATTTCCACCATAAGTTTTCAGTACATAAATTAAGAATTTACAGTAATCTGAAGAAAAATGTTGCATACAGAAACTGTAATAAATCTAAGTCGCAATCTTAAAAATGCATGCAACCATGTACATCTGGTTTGTTTGGAAAAAAAATGCTCAAATACTTAATTTCAAATTTTTCATTTGATTGTTATGTATTGAAAAATGTCACAAACTTAAGCTTTAAAATTGTCAATGAATGCTTTACTGCTCATGGTGGTGAGTAAACTGATTGCTGAAGCAATTAAGCTGATTGCAACCATACGGACTGTGGAAACATTTTATTTTTCTCATGAGTCTTTTAGTTACCTATGTATTTAAATTTTTTTCCCCTCAGTAGTCTGTATATTAATGTTATAATATCTGACACTCACTGTGCCATGCTGACTCTGTATCAGTTAATGCAAACTTGTTGACTGTATCAGTTAATGTAAACTTCCTGACTCCGTACCAGTTACCGCAAACTTGTTTCATTACATGTACATGTAAAATGTTTGTATGGGAAAGGTATGTTGAAATTTAAATGAAAATTTTACAACTTAATTTAAATTGATACTAGGTCTGACATCTGATGAACCTGCGAAGAAAATATGATGGACTCGAAGTATTGTCTGGTGGGGGGGTTTTTTGTGCGTGTGTGTGTTTCTTTTTGTTTTGTTTTTTATGCGTTAACCCATACCACACCAATCCAACAGTTTTGGTATTATTTAGAAATTTGCCATTATAGTCTCTTTGTAATTTACATCCTGGCATGCTGTACAATGGTGTCTATTGCACACATGTAGGTCTATGTACAATAAATCTTCTTGCTATACATGGTGCTGAAATAACCTGAATCAATACTCTGTATGGCAAAAAGGATGTTTTGCTTGCATTGTTTGCGTTTGCATTTTTCATGCTTACAGCCCCAAAGTTAAAACCATGACAATGTAAATGTACATAGACATATACATGTATATACCATTGTTACACTGACAACTAGGAAGCAGATAAAGTTAACCAGACTAGGTGGACATATAGCCGTTGTACTGTGAGATGCACACCTGCAGGGAGAGAAACAACATACTGTAAATTGCTTTAATTTCGCTGTATCCTTATTTTCGCTTATTTCGCTGATGGCACAAAACCGTGAAAATAAAAACACAGTGAAAAAGTATTTTAACATTGTTTGAATGGGAATTATGTCCAAAAACAGTGAAATTAAGACTACAGTGAAATTTCAAAAATACAAAAACCGTGAAAATTTATACACGCGAAAATAAAGCAATTTACAGTATACAAAATACAATCTACATATAAATTGACACTTATATTGCCAGCAGGCACTTTACCATGACTACGTCCTGAGGATCTATCATCTACATGATGTCACATTTGTGCACCATTTATTCCACCTGACATTTACATAGGGGGATCAATCCCCGAATCTTCACACTTAGAATGGAAAATAACAAAAGAGGATACAAGAGCAATTTTGCAAAGACCGGGCTTACTTTGTTTATATTTAACAGATCGGTTGGTAGCTTTTTTTAGAAGAAAAGACTTCATTCTGGACTCCTTCGCTTTGGATATATATATCTCTGGATCCAATATTTATTTGGTGATAATTGACACTGAAATTTTTGTCTTCTATCTTGGATATTAAATTTGCATATTGGTCCACCTTGATGTGGTCTGTCTTTTTGATACTTACTTCAAATGGAACTAACAATTCAAGAATTATCATCCTGTGTTGGCGTTTGTTAACCCTTTCCAGCTCTAAGCAGCGGAACGTAAATTGCTGTCTGCCTTCACGTTTTACCATTTCTCATTACCAAGGAAAGCTATTAACTCAGTCGTATTCTGACTAGTAATGGGTTAACTACTATTGAATCACATTTCTGGGTTGTGATGATAATATCTGTCACGTCGGTAGAGTTAAGTTTTTGGGGTGTTGGTAGGGAATCAGGTCGGTAAAGAAATTGCTATATTGTTGGGGAGGTATTTTATGATGGTATTAACTAGGTATTGTAAGATGGAGTTGTGTATCCAAAGATATCGACTGACCATATCATCCCAATTGTTTTGTGCATGGTGGAGGGTCTCTCTTTCTGCACATAAGCTGCATTTTGCATTGACCCTTTTCCCCCAGCATTTTAAGTTGGCACTTGTTGCCCGGGTGTCAAGGGACGAATTGACAGCAAATTGAAGGATTCCTCTTGGAACCCTTGGAACATTATAGATTATAGCAAATGTGATGAGGGCAAGGCCAAAAATGACTATTGTCCTCCCCTGTCACGCCTATATATAAATTATACTCTTCTGTGTTAAGTTTTAATTTCCGAAGGCCATAATATCCAGAAATTTACCTTGGAAAACCTGCAACTTTAAATATG
Organism: Hermodice carunculata; assembly: GCA_964020975.1. Taxonomy (NCBI): domain Eukaryota; kingdom Metazoa; phylum Annelida; class Polychaeta; order Eunicida; family Amphinomidae; genus Hermodice; species Hermodice carunculata. The sequence goes on along the minus strand of OZ026629.1, from coordinate 5,956,092 downwards.
TTTGTGCCAAACATGTCAAAATTCTTGCGTAACATTGGATTTCATCTTTCTTTTGATCCTCTCTGAGGTACTGTGGAGGGTACCACTAGGTGTTCTGTCAGCCTGGGCCTGAATCAGGTGACTTTCAATGCACATGGTTACGGAGCTCGTGTGTTTCCCTGCCCTTCTCGTGCAAAGCCACTTTCTAGTGCGGAGTTAAAGTTTTGTCTGCTTTTAGTCTGGATGCAGCAGCATGGCTTGTGTGTGTCACCCTGCAAACATGGGAGATAGATTTTATGCCAAGACCTTCAAGGAAGTGTATGACGGCCCTGGTAGCACACTGGGGCAGGGAAAGCCAGTTCTTAAGGGCATTTATCACACAAAGCACCAAGTTTGGCTGAGATTGATATCATGAGCATCTGGCTCAGTGCTATCTTGAGGGTGCTTGTAAAGATTCTGTCACAGAACAATCATATGCCTCAAAACTGCCACAAACTGTACATTTTTGAAAGGCTAACAAGCTGCTGATTCTCTTTCTTCCATCTCCTGTGTGTTTGTTGTCTTATGTTTTTACAGCAATCATTCCCATTGCCATCCTCTTTTTCTAAGAACATTGAAGACAAACTTGGATTCAACTTTTGAGTTTTCTGATGTAAAGACATTACATTTAATTTGTGGCAAACTGTCCGTAACAATGTAAACTGAAAAAGCATGTCTAAGATTTTCAATAACAAGTGTTGTTTTGTCACGAGAATGAGTCAAAGTCTGGTCCCTTTCATGTATTGAATGATTCTCATTGATGCAACTCCAAATGTGAATCACACCGTAACAAAACATAAATCACACAAAATTAGACACGCTTTTTCTCGAGATCTGGATTCTCCGGGTCCAAGCGCTTCGAGCAGAAGTCATGCAAACCAGTGTGTCTGGAATGGAAACCTTCCTGTTCCCATCCAGGTATTCCAGAACCTCAGCCAATCTAAACCCTTGGATTGTAAGTCCAGGAGGTCTGGCAAACTTCCTGATTTGCTCTGAGAGCTCGTATCGGAAGCAAGGCACATGGAAGAGAAAGAAGGCACCCAAGTCTGTGGTGGTGCCTTCTCCCATAAGTAGGTCTTTGACTCTGGGGGTAGTGGCCCCTCCGTTGACCAAAGTGCCCATTTCAGTGGCCCCCACCCCCACAGTGTCAGCTTGGACTCCTGCACCTTTGGCAGCTCCGCCCCAAAGCGAACAGCTGGCAATCCTGTTGCCTCCTACATTCAAGTCGGGTGCCCTGTCTCCCGCCCTTTAGAAGCAAGCAGTACTCAAGCTCTGCAAGGAACAATTTTTGCGGTCAAAGACTTTGTCTTCTTCCACTGTTGCCGCCACTGTCCCCGAGCCCAAGCAGACTTTGTTGGCAGAGCAGCTTGCTGCTTCTGCCTTGAGTCGGCTTTCTCTCAGCCCCAAGTTTCGGGAATTCCCAAAACTCCTTCAGGCCCCCTCCTGCCAGCAGCTGCAGTGCCTGAACCGAGTCTCTCAGAGACTCAGCAGGTTCCCTCTGGTCAGCTGACACCCTTGTCGGCAGCCACCGTGTCCACTGCTACTGGTCTGCCAGAAGCCCCCCTCTCCAGCCCACATAGGCTAAGCAGACAAAGGTGGCATTTCAGACTGTGACGACTTCCGCGTTAGTCCTTGCTACCCCTACGCCTGGCGTGATGACAGATCCCCTCCTGTAACAGTTGACCGCCCAATCGCCCATAGACAATTTGTTGTTTGACAAGGCTTTGGCTCTAACCCCTCCCCTCGCCAGTCCTGAGTGTTGACTTCAACAACGAGGCAAAGGATGAGCTTCTGTTTTCGGATGCATCTGTTAGCAGATCCTGGCCAAGGTCGAACATTCGACCTGCAAACCTTTGTTGCTCTGAATGGCCGAGCTCGTTGGTGACTGTGGAGCTTCTGCACCCATACATGGACACCACAATGGATCTGCCACAGGACTTTGATCACCTCAAAGACCTCATTCAGAGCCTGGTCGGTGAGCAAGCTGTGGTCCAACCAGAGGAGGATAGGCACTGGGCTGTGGCGCTGTCCTGTTGGGGCTTGTCTCTCGAGGACACATGGCAATGTACCCCCACACCCTTTTTGCCTTTTGTAGTTAAGTTCTATGACCAGCTCCTGGCCAAGATTCACAGCAAACACGTTCCCGTAGAGCTGCCAATGTTTGGATATTTGAAGCAAGGGCTACTCGTCTAAAAGCCAGACTTCCAGGAGAGATGGTATTCAGTACTTGAGCAGATCATTCCATCGCATCCGCTGCTGTTGGATTTGGAATGGGAAAAGTGTGATGCTTGTTAGCTGAAGTCCATCATGATGTCTGCCGAGGTCTTCAAGCAATTGGAGGAGGATGGCAAGGGTTCAATGCTGACAACATTGTACTCCTACGTCTCCTTGGTCGCTCTGAGGTCTCTCCTGGATGACCTTGGGGGCTCTGTGCACATCATGGAGGCTGTGCCGGATTGGTTAGACCAGGCTACACTCCTTGTGACGTCTTTGACGCGAGCCGTTGATCACCAGGTTCGGATCGCCTGCATGTTAAAGGCCAACCTTCATTTGTTGCCTTGGTATTCCTCGGACACAATGCACCCGAGGCATGTCCTGGAAAGTTGACTAGGTCCTAACTTGGCACAGCAAGAGTTGAGACAAACTTGTCCTTCACGAGGAGGACACAAGTCACTTGCGAAAATACAGAGCTCAGCAGCCACAAATTACCAAACAATTGTCCATCATATTTTGTGTGAGGCATAATCTAAACCAGTCACTGAAGATACATCTAGCTCAGTCCAGATCCTAGGAGACTCCATAGTGCCACAGGCATATCAAACCTTCTTTTACACCATTTCAAACATTAAAATCAGAGACTGTATGTGTACATGGAAATACACTGTAAAACATTCACAGGTGTTGTCTAAAAACAATCATAACTATAAATATGAAGTTTTTTCCCTCCATGCATCATCTTCCTGCACCATGAAGTTGCCACACCACAAACTGAGCTCCTTCCTGTTCGAAAATGAATTGATATACAGTGAAACCTCATTATAATGACACTCAGATGTCTGTTAAGGAACAGATGGTGTCATTATAATGAGTTTTCACTGTCCACTATTGCTATGTGTGATCCTGTTTGACTCTTTCAGTGCCAAGTTTTGGACTGAGTCAACAGCTTTCCTCGTCGTGCTTTAGGTGCATTGCACCCTGGGAGCACCAACGGAAGCTGTTGCCCTGGACCAATATATTCTCTGGGGCTATAGGCAAACTGCTACTTGAATGAAAGTTCTTTTTACAAAGTATTATAATATGGTATTCATCTGATAGTTCAGAGAATTACTTCAACTTTGGTCACAGTTGTCAGTGAAAGAGTTAAATAATGGAGATTCAAACTTAGATTTCAACTTTGACGTTGGATTTCTACTATCTGTTGATACTCTTCGATGGCCACCTTACACATACATGTACTTTTGAATGACAGACCTACCTGTTCACTTGTACTTTCTGATTATTAACATATTGTGAATTGTAATGGTAAATTTGGCCAAAAAAATGCTAGCCATGAAAGTGTGCTTATTTCCTTTGATGCATTCAATTAACCCTCTTTCCCGGGGAGCTATCATAACACTGCCACCAGTAACTTATTTTGAGTCTGTGGGTAGAAATGTCAGACAACCTGTGTGGTGCTCATTTGACTTTGCAGCTTTTAGGACTAGAGACATTCCAATGACTTGTAGCTTATGTTTTTCTGTTTTTTCCGGAGGGGAGAGAGTATAATTTTGTACATACATCGCTAATGTTAAAAATATTTGCAAGTGGCAGTCATTCTGTTGTGGGTCAATACAAAGACCTTATTAAGAGTCTATATATGTCCCATGCATTAATTCAAATTACCGGTCACTGATTACCAACCAATAGGTAGGATATGAACCACAAATCTGTTACATTAGTTGCCATATTGACTCTCTGACTGAAATTTATTAATTAAATAAACAAAACCAAACCCCCATTTCCGTCACACCTGCTTTGATTACCACAATGTATGACTCACCTGAGCATTAACTTGGTTTATCATTCAGTGGACAATGTTTAACCCTTTCCACTTTAAGTACGACTGATTGAACAGCTTGCTTTGGGGCACCCATCCCACCCCCAGCCTGAGGACAGCTGTTGACCTTGGGCATGCCACTCTGATAGGGCTTCTCTACAATTCTCCTTCAGAATTTTTTTTCAAAAAAATTCTAACCCAATGAAAATATCATTGAAACAGAAAAAAAAAATAAATAACCTCCAGCCAGGTTTAGTAATGAAACGGTTAAGACCTTGTTAAAAAATCCACTTGAATGAATCATTTTGACATATCAATGGATGCTGACTACTGAAATAACACATAGAACACTCAGGGATGGTTCCACACCTTCATCAATTTTCAATTATACTCCATATACATGTACTTACAGCATGTTACTGGGAAAGGGAGCATTAGGGTCATGCCTATTTTTTATTTATAGTCTGAAAATAATGTACAAAATGTCATCTTCAAAGAACTAAGTTAGGCTGTTACATTATTTAGTATTTTGAAATGTACTTTTTTTTTTTTAACCTGAATAAATTTCCATGGTTTTTGCATTTAATAGAAGTTTAAATATCAGTATTTTGGACATAAATCCTAAAGAACCTATGTCAGCATGCTATTTCGCCATGTTTTTATTTTCACAGTTTTGTGCCATCAGCAATATTAGTGAATGTAAAAAATACAGCAAAATTAAGTAAATTTACAGCACTCTGAAAACAATGAACAATTTCTGTGGTTTATAAAATGAATGATATCATGGTGTCTTTGTGGCACCTGAAGAATGACTTGTCCATCAAAACACACGCCATGGCCTTAACACTTGTATGTTTCCACTTCAATGACAGGTCTCTCTTTCCAATGAACCATTTGAGAAGGCGATTCTTTAATATTTCATTCCACTTAAAATAAGTGAAAACTGATGAAAAAACAGAATGAGAGGATTCAGATTGCAAATGCACCAAAAGTATGATTGTTTTTTAGTGTGTTTTGGTCAGAGAAGAAAGGCACACAACCGAAGAGCTTCATATTACAGGGTTTGACCACTTGTCCTAGGCCCATCTGATCTGAAGATAAGAGTCCAGACAAGATTTTATCTACAGACAGATGTCTCCTTTGAAACTTTAAAGCTTCATACACTATTCCACCATACTGACACTGGTATAAACAGGTAAATAGTAATACAATTTTTAGCACTATAAAGTAGATTAGAGGTGTTATGAGGTAAAGTGTACTAAGGTATTAGCTGGAGGCCACCTCTTCCACTATACTGGTTGAAGATTGAAAAGAATGGACAAAAAGTGAGTATAATCATGGTTTTCTGACTTAAGATGCACTTGAGAAAATTCTCTAGGTGGGTTAAATATACTTGACCCAGGGTAATTTCCCTCTTACCACTCTAAACACTTTGAGGACTACACTTTGTCATTTTAAGCTCCATCTTGACACAGTTTGACTAATGTTCTTGAGTTAGCGTTGTACTTTTTAGGTATTTGGTGATATCTCTGGAAATATTTCAACAGAGTTTTGTGTAGTAGTTGTTTTTCATAACCTTTGTGTTGTTTTTGCAACAAAGTTCTGACTCTATTGACAAACTCGCTAAAAATTGTGGTGTTTCTAGCAATACGTATCGATCGTCTGATACAAACTCCATATGCTTGTTTCTCTGGAATGTTTCCTGTCAGATCAGGTTGGAGATAATATCAAATTTGAACTGGTCTCTCTTGTCAAATATTTTTGTTACATACTGGTTGTTCTTTGTTTCTATATACAGATCAAGGAAAGTAGCTTTTGTATCACTTTCATTTTCCAGATTTAATATTAGATTTTTGGGATATATGTTTTTCCAATTTCCCTTTATTTCATCTCCATTTTTTAAAGCACACAGGTCATCTATAAATCTTCTTGTGTGAGAATATGATCTTCTTGCAGCTGTAAAGTTTGTTTTTGCCAATTCCTCCATCTATTTTGATTCATAATAATGTAAATAAAGGTTGGCAATACATGGGGCTGGATCTGTTCCCATTGGTATGCCTACTATTTGTTGATAGACTCTGGTTCCAAAGCAAAAGTATGCATTGTTGATAATGTATTCTATCATTTAAGCAGACTCTTGCTTTGTATAAGATATTCCTTTGCTCTTACCTTTATCAAATTTAGCCTCAGCACCAGATATTTTAATATACTGACATGTGTCACCTATGAACGCTTTATCCAACATTAAAATTAAAATGTTGTTTAAGGTGGCAGCTGTGAAGCTAGTGCGCAGTGAGACTGGCAATTAACATCTAATCACTTTTTCATATTTTTGGATAGTTTGATACTTAAACTAGATGCTCCCAAAAACTCAGACGGGTGGTCATAAACTTTATACAAGAAATTTGAGCTCAAAACTTTTGTTTACACAGAAGACTATCAGCACTTTGGACCACATGGCTTTGTTTGAATGGGAATGATAATGAACCATGTCATTGTTTGCACAGTCATTAGTCTAGGGCCCCTGGAAACCAAGGAACCTACTGGCAAGAGTCACTCATGGGGAACAGGAAGCTATTAGCCATGGAGAGAAGATTGGGCAAACTCAGACTAATCACTACCATTGTTCTGACTAATTTGTCCTCTTTAGATGTAATCAGCCTGTTTTGTTAGCCATTTTCTAAATTACTTACAGGTGTCTTTGATATTTTCTACGCCATCATGGAATGGCACACTCAGCATTCATTTTATTTTCTGTCTATGAGAATTGTGTAGCAAATAAGCATAGGGAAGTATTTTGTACTTTGTGCATGCACATGCAATTGTAGCTTGAATGACACCCAATTGCGGCCTTTTTTGAAATATTGTCCATTTTCAATCTGTGTGTTACTATTGTTCTCTTGAATGCAAGTAAAAAAAAAAAAAACTAAATTAGAAGGCTCCAGTGCAAGTGATCCAGGAACATTTGCCAGCAGTTCTTGCCTCCTCAGGCAAAGACAGGTTTACTTCGATAATATAAAAACTGTGAAAATTGTTGAGCTGACAGGGCCATCATTGGAAATGCAATTGGCGAACTTGGAACAAGTGAATGGCAGGATGAACACAGGAACCACTGCAGCAGAACCAGAAAGAGTATTTCAATTTTCTCTACATAAATTAAGATACAAAAGAACAATTGTGTACACATATTTCCCTCCCACCCACCATTTTTTGAAACAAAATTTAATTTAAATGAAAGGATTACAACTCCAGGTGTAATGTAATATTTAGCAAAATTTTCATTTGCCTCCTGAACACGCCTTCTTTCATATGAGCAAATGTGGCCGCTAAATAAAAATTGGGAGTGACGATATATTATCCCTGTCATGTGTTGTCTACTGTTAAAAAAAAAAATGATTACCTGTTGAATTCTTGCCTTCATATTTAAAGCAGACCACAGGGTCTGTGCAGCTTATGAGGCAAAATTGAGACCACCAGAATGACAAAATTTGAAGTTTTGAATCACATTTTGTGATGATGAAATATTGAAACATTACAACACTGGCTTTCTATAGATGAAAGAATATCAACAAAAACTACAAAGATGCATTTTCTTTCGACCTATTTACAAACACAAAGTGATATATACATGGAACACAATTTCATCAGGCCTGGCAAGTTGTTATGTACAGACAGTCCTTTGTCCAGCATGGGTAAAAAGACTTAGCCACTGCTGCTCCTTTTTCAGCACAATTAACAGCACAAAAAATCTCCAAGTGCCACAAGAATGTAACATGACTGTAGGTGTGTCATCTGTCACCACAACTCACAGCACCATAAACATGTGATTATTACTATCAATATATGCACATTCTACGATGACAAATTTCACATCTCACTTCAAAACAAAACCGTCCCTCTTTCGTTTGGCACAACACTAAAGCACAAAACACATCCTACATATATCAGGAGTGCTTCACTTGCTCTGCTGACACAGACTCTTGAGATGTCCTTTCATAGGCTGACCACATGAACGGCACTTTGGCAGGGCACGCTTGCACACTGATGAGCTTGCATTACTGTGGAATTTGCCAGACTTGTACATGGGTCCCTCGCTCTTCTTAAAAGCGTCAAGTTGGGCTGATCTTTTGGAGCAATTTATGGAAAGAAAATGAACAACCTGTCAGGACTAACCTGAAAATTTTATAACTTTTTATTTACGCTATTTCAGGACTAACCATTGAATTCGATCCTGGACATGGATATATGTTTTCAATTTCTTCTGATTTCAAATTGAAAAAAAAAAACAATTTTGTGTGACTTATGCGTGAAAAATGTGAAAATCCTACCAAGTCAGAAAGAATGCTATAAAATCTTACAAATTTACAATCCTGCAAAAAAAACTTTGGATACAAATCTATGGATATGTAGTAATCAGAAAATATATAGGTTTAATGTACTTGTGAAAAAATTAAATGGGCAATATCAATCCAAAGTTGCCAGTCTTACTGCGCACTAGCTTCACAGCTTCCACCTTAAATACTGTAAATTGTTTTAATTGCACTGTATTCTTATTTTTGCTTATCTTGCTGATGGCACAAAACCATGAAACTAAAAACACAGTGAAATTGTTTTTTAACACTGTTTGACTAGGAACTTTGTCAATTTACAGTAATTCTTAATTTATACACATGAACAGAAAAACTCAGTAATTTAACCTGTGACCTTGGCAATCAGGTCAAAGTCAAGGTCACCCATGCACTGTGTTAGCCTCCCCCTCATATATAGAAATGTCCATGTGCAATTTCAAAGCAATAGGCTGGGTGGTTCCAGAGAAAAAGAGATTAAGGTACTTGAAAGTCAATAAGGTATAACTAACCACTTACAAACATTGGAAGAACCACCCAAGGTACTGCCCTACCGAGTTTGAAGTAAATCTTACTGACAGTTTGGAGAAATCCAAAATGTGAATTACCATGATCCCAATCCCTACTGACCCACATAGTGGTCAATAGGAATGTATGCATCAACCGATAATTAGCAAATTTTTTTTTAATGTATTTGTGCCATTCCCAAGCAACTGGCCCAGCAGTTTTGGAGAAGATCCATTTAAATTAAAAAAAAAATGAACTCCCAAAAAATCATAAGAAATCCAAAAATTCACTGGTGCATGACCATTTGAAGAACATAATGGCTAGCGCCTTAAAACCCGTCAGCCGCCCACAAAAGGGATTTGGTTCTTCTGATATCAGGCCCAACAATTTCAAAGTAAATTGACCCCAGTGACCTTAAAATTGAGTCAAGGTCATTCTCCCTCAAACTGAAATCACCTTTTGAAAGGGAGATCAACAGTAAAAGTTTTGTGATCCTAGCTTATCTGGTTCTTCTGATATTACTTGCAATTTTTTTAATGGATTGACCCTGGTGATCTAGAAATCAGGTCAAGGTCACTGTCCTTCCAACTTGATAAAGACCCTTACAAGGGTGATAATCTCTAAATGTTTCATGATCCTAGCAATTCTGGTTCTTTTGATATTGCATGCAAGGAATTCATAGAGAATTGACCTAGGTGACTTTAAAATTGGGTCAAGGCCATTGTCCTTCGAACTTGACATACACTTCAAAAAGGGTGATCCACTAAAAAAGTTCCATGATCCCAGCTTATCTGGATCTTCTGAAATCATCCAGAAGGAGAAGGGACACACGGGTGGATGCACACACAGATTCACACACAGATGCAGGCCATAGCAATACCCCCCACCCACAGACCCACCCCCCAGGCCTACATAAGCCGAGGGGTAAAAATGATAGAGACTCACCCAAGGTACATCCCCACCAATTTTGAATTGGATATTCCCTGATAGTTTTTGAGAAGGAATTAAAAATGCAAACTAGAACAGACTGACTTTCCAACAGAAAATCAAATGTCTCCCGGTGGAACACTTACGTCTCTGAATAAGCTACAGGTAATAACAAATTACAAATGACCAAGTTTGCTTGAAAATTACAATCCTATTTTAGCTCTCACCTAGATACATTACTCTAGCAATTTTCATCAAGTTCTTCAAGACTTATTGCAGAGAAACCAATTTCACATAAATGACCCTGTGACCTTGAAAATTACGTCAAGGTTACCCAAATACAATCCCAACCTTAGTCTTACCTTGATACATAATCCCACCAAGTTTCATCAAATTCCATCCTGTTCTTCATGACTTATCGAAGGGAAACCAATTTCACATAAGTGACCCTGTGACCTTGAGAATTCGCTCAAGGTCATCCAAATACAATCCTAACCTAGGTCTTGCCTAGATACATAACCCTGCCAAGTTTCATCAAATTCCATCAAGTTCTTCATGACTTATCACATGGATACCAATTTCACATAAGTGACCCTGTGACCTTGAAAATTCGCTCAAGGTCATCCAAATACAATCCCAACCTAGGTCTTGCCTAGATACATAAACCTACCAAGTTTCATCACATTCCATCCTGTTCTTCATGACTTATCGAACAGAAACCAATTTCACATAAGTGACCCTGTGACCTTGAGAATTTGCTCAAGGTCACCCAAATACAATCCAAATCTAGGTCTTGCCAAGATACATGATCCTACCAGGTTTCATCAAATTCCATCACGTTCTTCATGACTTATCGAACGGAAACCAATTTCATATAAGTGACCCTGTGACCTTTAAAATTAGGTCCAGGTCACCCATATACAATCCCAACCTAGGTCTTGCCAAGATACATAAACCCACCAAGTTTCATCAAATTCCATCAAGTTCTTCATGACTTATCACATGGAAACCAATTTCACATAAGTGACCCTGTGACCTTGAGAATTTGCTCAAGGTCATCCAAATACAATTTCAGCCTAGGTCTTGCCAAGATACATAATCCTGCCAAGTTTCATCAAATTCCATCAAGTTCTTCATGACTTATCACATGGATACCAATTTCACATAAGTAACCCTGTGACCTTGAGAATTCGCTCAAGGTCATCCAAATACAATCCCCACCTAGGTCTTGCCTAGGTACATAACCCTGCCAAGTTTCATCACATTCCATCAAGTTCTTCATGACTTATCACATGGAAACCAATTTCACATAAGTGACCCTGTGACCTTGACAATTCGCTCAAGGTCATCCAAATACAATCCAAATCTAGGTCTTGCCATGATACATGATCCGACCAAGTTTCATCAAATTCCATCACGTTATTCAAGACTTATCGAACAGAAACCAATTTCACATAAGTGACCCTGTGACCTTGAAAATTAGGTCAAGGTCACCCAAATACAATCCCAACCTAGGTCTTGCCTAGATATATAATCCTGCCAAGTTTCATCAAATTCTGTCAAGTTCTTCAAGACTTATCGAACGGTAACCAATTTCACATAAGTGACCCTGTGACCTTGAAAATTAGGTCAAGGTCACCCAAATACAATCCCAACCTAGGTCTTGCCTAGATACATAATTCTACCAAGTTTGATCAAATTCTGTCAAGTTCTTCAAGACTTATTGCACGGAAACCAAGTGTTGAAGAACCTGAACAAGAAGAAGAAGAAGAAGAAGAAGAAGAAGAAGAAGAAGAAGAAGAAGAAGAAGAAGAAGAAGAAGAAGAAGAAGCGGAAGAAACGGGCACTAAACCAATATGTCCCCCGGCTTCCACCGGGAGACATAATTACCACTGGAAAATCCCCATAGACTCCCATGGTAATCAATATATATGAATGTAATGTATTAACCAGTAAGTGCCCAGAATAAAAAACAAGAGGGCTGTGTGAACAGCCCATGCTCAGCTGATCTTGACATTCATCACACTTGCAGATCTATGAACTTGGGAAAGGATCAAGGTCACCCATGTTCTCAGTAAGCCTGACCATTATAAAAGAACACTAACATGTGCAACATCAAGGTTCAAGTAGTTGTCAAGTTATAATGAAGAGTAAAATTCATGTATGTTGCACTGTGACCCCAGAAATGAGGTCAAAGTCATTCATGTATTGTCTGAGCATGACCTTCATACAAAAACATTAACATGTGCAAAATCACAGTACTAACTCAAAACAGATCTCAAGTTATCAAGTAAACAGTAAATATTGTGTCAGTTGTCCTGTGAATTAGCACTAGAATACCCATTGACTTCCATAGTAATCAATAGGAAATCTGCATTGATCGATAAGTACCAGAGTTGAAAATACTTAAAAATCAGGAATCTAAAGCAGTGCCACCTAGTAAACAACTTTGTTTTGACCCTTCCACAAGAACATATCCATCACATTTCACTTTAATCTGAGTGACAGTTCTGAGAACATGTGAAAAATAACAAAACCATATAAAAAATTCATTAAAAAAATTAGAAAAAATTGCAGTGCCACCTGGAGAACAAATTGGGAACTATGTGTCCCTGGGAGTGTCTATGAACGATATCAAAACAACTGGGTGAGCAGTTTCACAGGTGAAGAATTTTTAAGGTTTGCCCCCAAAAAACGAAAAAAAATCATAAAAATTCTAAAAATCAATAGAGCGTGACCATTTGAACAAACTTGGTAGAGATCCACCCAAGGCACATCCCCACCTAGTTTGAAGTTAATCTGGATGACAGTTTTGGAGAAGAAGTCGCAAATGTGAATTAGCATTAGAATACTCATTGACTTCCATAGTAATCAATAGGAAAGCTGCATTAACCGATAAGTACCCGAATGGAAAAAATCGTTAAAAATCAGGAATCTGCAGCATTCCTACATAGTGAACAACTTTGTTTGACCCTTCTACAAGGAACATATCCACCAGGTTTCAGCTTAATCTGAGTATCGGTTCTGGAGAAGAAGTCGAAAATAGCTAGAACACACAAAAATTCATAAAAAATTAGTAAAAAATTGCAGCGCCACCTGGTCGACAAATTAAGAACACAGAGTCCCTAGGTGTCTTTTCGTGTGATATCAGAGTGATTGAGTCAGCAGTTTTGGAGAAAAAGATTTTTTAAGATTTGTCAAAAAAAAAGAACAAAAAAATCATTAAAAATCCAAAAATCACTGGAGCATGAACATTTGAACAAACCTGGTAGACACCCACCCAAGGTACATCCCCACCAAGTTTGAAGCTAATCTGGATGACGGTTTTGGAGAACAAGTTGAAAGTGTGAATTAGCATTAGAATGGTCATTGACTTCCATAGTAATCAATAGGAAAGCTGCATTGACCGATAAGTACCCGAATTGAAAAAATCGGTAAAAAAAATCAGGATTCTGCAGCATTCTCACATAGTGAACAACTTTGTTTGACCCTTCTACAAGGAACATATCCACCATGTTTCAGCTTAATCTGAGTGACGGTTCTGGAGAAGAAGTCGAAAATAGCTATAACACACAAAAATTCATAAAAAAATAGAAAAAAATTGCAGCGCCACCTGGTGAACAGATTGAGAACTAAGTGTCCCAGGGAGTGTTTCTGTGTGATATCAAAGTAATTGGGTGAGCGGTTTTAGAGAAGAAGATTTTTTAAGATTTGCCCAAAAAAGAACAAAAAAATTAATTAAAAATCCAAAAATCAATGTACCATGACCATTTGAACAAACTTGGTAGAGACCCACCCAAGGCACATCCCCACCAAGTTTGAAGTGGATCTGGCTGACAGTTTCATAGAAGAAGTCGAAAATGTAAATTGTTGACGGACGACGGACGGGCGGACGACGGACGACGGACGGAGGACCATAAGATAAGCGCAGCTGACTGACAAGTCAACTGAGATAAAAATCATTAAAAATCTCAGATCCATAGTACCACTACCTAGTGAACAACTATGCTTGACCTTTCCTCAAGAAACATTTCCACCAAGTTATAGCATAATCTGAATAACAGTTTTGGAGAAGTAAAAAATATTCAAAACACACAAAAATTTAAATACTTTAATGCAGCATCACCTGTTGAGGAAATTAAGGTCTAGGGGTCTCCAGAGGTGTTCCTGTGCAATTTCATAGCAATTGGCTAAGCAATTTCAGAGAAAATTTCCTTTAGCTTTTCCCTAAAAATGAATAAAAGAAAATCCAAAAATCACTGGGGCATGACTATTTTAACAAATCTGGTAGATATCCACCCAAGGTATATCTCCACTAAGCTTGAAGTGGATCTGGTAAATGGTTTTGGAGACAGTCAAAAATGCTAATTACCATTGCAATCCCACTGACTTGCACAATAATCAACATGAATGCATGGATGTATTAACCAATATAAGTGCCCAAAATGAAAAGTGTGTTCAAAATCAGGGATCCGTATGATTTATATATTTATAAAGCAGATCCTTGTGTAGACACTGATGAGATCTGAGATCACATGATTGACAAACGGTGGGTATGAAGTAAAGAATCTACATGTATGCTGCATAGCAAACCTGTGAACTAGATACAACAAGTCATTGAAACTTGCCAATTTCACTTTCTCAGTTCCAAGAATCGTTTCATGCAGCCGGGGCCTACTATAACTCACATGGTCAAGGTGCTGGCCTTTTCAAATATACATGTACATGTATCAGCAAACTGACGAGACGGAGACGAGTGATATTGTTGTGGCACAATAACGCTGGTTTGTCAGAGCCGTTTGGGATGCATATGCCTCACGTTAATGTGACTGGTATATCTGGTGCGAGCAATCATGCCGAGGAACGAGGTTGACCATATGTTGGGTGTGCCGTACTCTGGAGGAAAGATTTAAGGTGTCAATAAAGTGTTTCCTGTACCTTTTGACTCTGAACTAGCCCGCGGAATGATATTAGAATTAAATGAGGACAAGCTTTGTACCCTAAATGTACACATGCCCTGTGATTCTATCTTACCATGCAGGGAGAGTAAAGTATATTTCATTCAAGTGTGGCGAATTGGATGCACATAACATTATTATCGGCGGTGATTTTAATACCGACTTTTTGTGTCTTGGGTCTTTTAATACCAAACAACTTACTCTGTTTGTACAGGGGGAGCATCTGTGTGTCCTCTTTTACACAACCGCTTATCTGTCGAGCACTCTTTTGAAAGTAAGTGCAATGACGATGCTTCAATCGTAGATCACTTCTTGGCGTCAGAAAATCAATGTGGTAGTATCCTAAAATACCCATGCCTCCTTGAAGATGATAATCTCTCAGATCACTTGCTCATAAAGTCCCTGAATATTTCAGTAGAGCACAGTCAAATGGCTCCATTACAAAAAGTTCCTGAGCCAAGCTGGCACAAAGCCACTGAAGAAAACCCTAATGCATGTAAAAAATCACTTAATGATCAGGTCAATACAGATTCCCTGTGAAGCTGACCAGCATAACATGCATTTTGTCAGCAACATAATATTCAGCCATTTAATGACAGCATTTTCCCATCTTGTGATCAGCATGCCATAACAATATTTGGGTGGAATCATTTTTGTCAATCCATATAGTCACCCGGCTTCACCTTTGGCACTATCCATGAAGAACAACACACAATTCACAAATAAGTGGACTGACAGCTAAAATCCAAAATAAAACTGAGGCTAAATACCATTATGCCATCAGACATGTTTAAAACAACATATATACATACAATGCTAATAGTCTTGCCGAATCCATAACAAATAACCACACAAATGATTTCTGGAAGATTGTGAGAAAGATTAAAGGTTACAGTATTGCTAAACCTGGATCATTTATATTGAGGAAGATCCTGATGAGATTGCCAAAATACTTGCTGAAAAATTTTAACGTGTGTGCACGTCCGTACCACACAATGAAAACGAAATGGCAAATCTGAAAGAAAGCAGATGAGTTTCCGTCACACTGCAATGATAACATGTGCTCAACTCATCACATTATTTCTATCGATAACGTTTCATGCACCATTGCACATCTTAGCCCATTCCTGGTCAGAGTATGACTGAGTCAATAGCTTTTCTTAGCATGGGTTGGGTGCAATGTGCCTGCACCAAGGAAAGCTACTGACCTGAGTGCAATCACGAATGGTCTTACACACAAATCTCAGCTAAAATGTTTTCAAGTAACGACAAATTGACGTGAAAATATCAAGGCAGACAACATGTTATAATCCATATTGGTAGTGATAGGTTAGTTGAGATATTTCTCTGTGGCAGTAACGAGCTTTCTAACTGCCTAAATATCCAGATCTGTGATACACTCCAGCGGTACCTTATTGATACCAGGTGCTTTAATGACTAAATGTTTCCGTTACTGTAGTGATCATCAGTTAGACTATGCAAATTTATTTGTATCGCACTTTTTTCCTTACTGGGTAAATATTGAACTCAACTTCAAATTGGTTTAACTTGTATCCTATATGTAATCAAATCTTGATATTCGTACAGAGTTTTCACTGATATTATGCATTGGTAACATTTGTATTGTCCTGTGTGTGTCTTGTACATATTACATACTGTGTGTCTCCAAGTTCTGGAGAACTCATATATTAGTCATCTTGATGTATTATAGGGCTATCCAGACTAAATAAATAATAAATATGTTTCAACTAAACAATTTACATCCAGGCGCTTTTGGGTAACTTGAGCGGGAAAAAGGCTAACCCTCTGAGCTGATATATTGGCTCTGAATACATAGAGTTGCAAAATACTTAAGGAGCCTGCTCTTACTTAGGGCACATATAACAGAGTGGTACAAAAGTTGCCACTGTGTCTCTGTTTTTTGGATACAAGCCCATTGATGTATATATTTTTAGTTTGGTCAATATGTGTAGTTTGTTTGCATGTAACAATAAATATTCTAAGACTAATTTGTAAAATTTGAGGGACATTATATTCATGGGATCTGATTTACATTTTGAGAAAGGGTCACAACAAAACTTTTCACATGAAAAGCTTGAAATCAACAGTCACGTAAAGGCAATAGTATAACTTAGGTAACTGTTATTTTGCTTTCCGTTAAAAGGAATGGTTTTGATGTTTTTGAATTTTTTTAAGCATCTGCAATTAACATTGATAATTTTTCCCACTTTATAGGTCAAAAAGTAGCATTTAAAATTCATCCATCCAGTTTTGAGTGAGGCTGTCTCAAAATTACCAAGTCTTGTAAAAAATGTTTCTGAGATATTCACTACCAAAGATAACCAAGGAGATTTGCTGACTTATACTCACAAATGTCATCTGCTCAGGCCATTAAGAAGGATGACTTAAATGCTAATCTCTTAAACTCTGTCATAAATTTGACCTATACACTTAAAAACAATATGGTGGTTCTTATCAGTCCCCTGTAACATAATCGGCTCACCTGTAAAAGCATATCCATTGAGTCTTTGACTGTGAATGGTTATCTAAACATCACCATTATAGTGACCACATCTAACAGCCAATTAACTGATTGACTCTACAAAGCAGGGAGACTTTTTCATCTTAAAGCTTTGCATAGAAGTAAGCATGTTACAGTGAAACCTTTTGGCATAGATAAAGATTAGTACTTCATCATCTCAAAAGTAGCAAAAGCTCCATTTCACTGATTTGAAGGTCTCAGGTAAGTGCAGGTGCCTTAACCCTTAAAGTGCTGATTTAAGACTGAGTGAACAGCTTTCTTTGGCGCACTTTGTGTGCATTGCACACAAAGTGCCCCAAAGAAAGCTGTTGACTATTTGCTTCAGACTAGGCTTGCTGGTATTTGAATGAAAGGTATCTTCATGAGGAATTTGAATCTTTTAACCTTTTTGTGTTGAATGGTAATGAGAAAAAGAGTATAGCTGTGATTAGCACTTGAAGGGTTAAGATCCTGCGGGTTACATTAGGAAAACATGATGGAAATATTGGTTGCTACTCAATCATATTGTTTTTGGTACTGCATTGTTGGATGTTTATCTTTCCTTCTTATTCTGTGCTGTGTTGAAACATGGCTTCACCCCAGAAAACTTTTTCACTGTATGTGAATTGCAACTCCTAAGAATAAAAGAAAATTATACAGCGACTCTGATATTTACAGAGGAACAGGCGTCAGTAGCATTGTGGGAAAGGTATTGGACTGAATTCAATAGTGTTGAAATTTTGAAAGTTGGAGCTCATCTCAGTAATAATTTAGATTCAGCACAGATTGCTTTACCACACAGTGTTCATTTGTGTTAACTAAATGTGCTACTTATTACAAAACTAATAGTTCCAATAAACACATTGAGTTCCTGATGATTCAAAAGCATCTGACAGGATAGAATATATCAAACTTTTTTTTCTTTATCATTGACACAAGATATCAACCTATTACTGTCAAATTGGTTTTAAATATGTATATCAGTCAATATATTTTCGTCATGGGGCGGGGGGGGGATACTGTTTCCATGTCCTTCAGATGTACTGTATCAACCGCGTGAAGCAAGGCAACATATTTTTTTAGGTGTTCGCGGTTTTATCTGGATGATGAAGCGATTGATACGGTGAACCAGCTTGAACATCTTAGAAATATCAAAAGTTCCAGTCTTAATGGCAATGATGTCAACAACTCTGTACATAAGTTCCAAGCTGAAGTTAACATGAGGATGGCCAATTTGGTATTTAAAACTGTTTCCTGAAATGACATTTAAATTGTTTGAAATGTATTGCATGAGTTTATATGAGTGCCAACTCTCGATTTTTCAAGGAAAGTGGCAAATGATTTTTATACAGCATGGTGGAAAGTTTCCAAAGTATAATTGAAGTAAATATACATTCTTTTCACACCATTTACATTACGGCTTGAAAAGAATTTGTTCTTACGTGATCAAGTCGAGCAATGACAATATGACTACTGCCACACTCATCCGGGAGCTATGCAAAGTGAAAGACTGTCAATTACAGACTGTTATGACCCAACAGGAAATTGTCAAGTACATGTACACCAATGAGCTTTGCACTGGGTGATAATTAGTGACTCGTGGTTCTTTTATGCTGTTTACCCAACAGTAAATATTTTCTACTCAGGGGCATTATCATTGGACTGTTTATTATGCTAGATGTTTTGTTACTCACTACTACCTTGCCTATTACAGTTCTTGTTGCCACAGATGTAAGCAATCTTGCAAAGAAATATATATATATATATATATATATATATATATATATATATATATATATATATATATATATATATATATATATATATATATATATATATATATATATATCACCTAGTGACCAAATTTGATTGGCCTTTCCACAAAGAACATTACCAAGACCATTTCTGCACAGTCTGATTAATGTTTCTGAAAAAGAAGCCAAAAATAGCAGAAACTCACAAGTACTAATTAAAAAAAAATATAGAAAAAAATCACAGAACCACCTGTTAAACAAATAAGGTCTAGAGGTGCCCAGAAAAGTCCCTTTGCAATTTTTAAGCAATTGGTCAAGCTGATTCAGAACAGCAGATTCTTTTTTCTAATTTTGCCAAAAAACAAAAACAAAAATGGATAAAAAATCTTTAAAAACATGGAATATGGCCATTTGAATAAATTTGGTTGAGGCCCACACAAGGTATACTGCTGTCGAATTTGAAGTGGATCTGACAAAAAGTTTTGGGGAAGAAGTCAAAAACATGAATTGTGGTTGGATGGACCATGGATGACAACAGATGACAAATTGACAGACTAAAGTGTGAGTGAAACTGACTGAAAAGTCAACTTCACTTTGAACAAAAAAAAACAAAAAAAAAAACAAAAAACAAAAAAAAACAAAGAGGATTGTGACAGTAAAAAAAAAACAATGGCATCCTCTATTTTTCAAGTTACAACTCAAAAAAAGCTTAATTCTCTAAAGTATTCATGATTCGTGGGTTTTGGGTTGAGATAAGCTATGTGTATCTCAATTTAGCCCCTTTGCAGGACCATCAGCACATGATGAAATTTAAGTTGTAGCCAAATAATTTTCCTGATATAAAGAGAACAGTGCAAGTTATCACAGTGTCCTGTGACTTTGAATATGACACAAATTTATGTAACCCAAGTGCACTGTATTAGGCTGGCCCTTTGTAAGAGGACCATCACGATTTGCAATATCAAACTCTTCACTCCCCACTTCTGGAGTCATTTTCAAGTGAAACGTGACATTTCCTAGATATAAGCCACACAATGGTTTGACCTTTAGACGTTATTTCCAAGTCAAATTCAAGAACAGCAAAAGAACCCCATATCTACTTTTCTAGTAACGACAGGTGAGACACCACAGTGATTTAGGGGAAACTACTACCTATCAAGGTTCACTGACTGAAAAATATTACAGGCAATATGTGAAACGTGTATATTTTTGGAATTGACACAACCCAAAAGATTCTAAATCTGCCTTTAATTTCTACCTTTTCATCTAATTGTTAAATGAATATTCATCTTTGTGCCAAACATGTCAAATGTCTGACCTCTGTACAAATGTTGAAATAAATGTCTACAAGTTCATTGAAATTTCAATTTTTTTTCACAGAAATATTGAACACTGCAGTGGCTAAAACAACATGTCAGTTATATTTAATATCTTGTTTACTTTTCAAAATACATGTGTGCGCTTTCAAAAATGGATGAAACTCAATGTACTGAATTTTCAATTTTGGTTTTTCGTAACTACGAAGCAAAGACTGACCAGATACTTTTAGAGACACATAGGTACACATGTATTCTGTGCAAAAAAAAAAAAAAAATACAGAACAAAACAAAACATGAAAGACAAAATAATAAAATAAACCAGAGAAGTTTATGAAATTGTTGACAGACAATGGCAGATGGATGACCATAAGATACGCTCAGGTGACTGAACTGAGAACCACGTTACAACAGACTTTAAACAAACACTCCATTTAGATGAACCTGAAAACTCTACTGTTCTTTTATCATAATATGACATTCAAGTCATCAGTCAGTTCAACTTTAACATGCTTGTGCGTGTTTGCAATTACAATAATACTGACCTGTTGAGTGGGCAACGAAACACACGTCACTCAATATCTTTTGATAATATTACTTTCTTCAGACAGTGGCCTTGTTACCATGAAGAGGTACACATATTAGCTCATAACAGATAAATAAGCCTCTTCTAGGTTAACATGCAAGACTGAGTCAACAGCTTTTCTTGATGTGGGACGGACACAAATGTAGCCAACATATGCCAAGGCCAGCTGTTTCCCTGGATCAAGATGTCTGTTCTCAACATCTCTGATTCAAAGTATTTTCCACTAAGGAGAAAACGAAGAAAAAACATTACAATGGAAAGCAACAGACATCCAGATGTCTTTGGCCAATCAGAGCAGTAGAACGTTTACGTGGAATTAATCAAAAGTTTACTTTTAACAAAGCGGTGCCTCAAGTGAGGGCAGTCTGTCATGCAGGGGCCTCTTGGTACCCAGGGGTCACCGTGCTACACCTCTCATACAAAAATATAACATATTATGACATGATTATAAAGCTTTTCCTGTAACAGAGTACATAAAAAGCTCCAAAACATGTCCATCACAGGGCAACATTTAAAATGCAGCAGCGTTCAGGTGAAACAGGGGAGCAGTTTCCTCAAATCGTCTCTCAATGTTTTGTCAAATATCATGTATATCACCGCATTAGTGGAGTTGTTTACGTAGAAAAAGAACTTCACAATGAGAATCTCCCTCACGAGTTTGAATATGACCAGCCAGTAAGGTATCCAAGTTATAAGGAAGACCAAGGTCACTCCAAACAACATGATGAATGCTTTATACTGAGTCTTTGTAATTCGTACTAAGCCCGAGTTTTTTGGTTTGGCAGTATTTCCCGCAGACTGATCTCCACTTGTGCTCACCGGCTTCAGTTCTCTGTTCCTTGTCATATCACCAACTATACTAACACTCAATTTGTTTTTGTCGCCCCCAGATGGAGCGGTAGCGTCAGCCTCACCGTCAAGCGATTCTACAACAATAGATTCATCCTCCTGTTTGTCCATACCCCGCGTTGTTTCTTCTTTGGCAAGAATTTTGATCTTTTTCTGATGTAATCGTCTGATGATGACAACATATATGAAGGTATAGCATACAATGACAGTCACAAAGCAGGTGCAGAATGACACGATAAGCAATCCCTGGTAGAGTCTGCTCAGCATGGACCCATCCACGCCACAGTTTGTGGGCTGTCCTGGAACGTAGATCGTGTAGACCTTCAATACGGGCGCAGTCAAGCATAAAGCCAGCATGAAGAAAATGGCCACCATGATGCTGCCACGCTTGTAAGTCATAGTCTTCAGTGGCCTACAGATGGCCAAATAACGCTCAAAGGCGATACCCACCAACATAAATCCTGAGCAGCTGACCGTATATTGCTGAATCAACTCGAAAAACTTGCACACAAACTCGCTCTGTACTGGGACCATAGTTTCCATCAAAGCGTATGGCATTGAAGCCACACATACCATGAGATCAATAGCAGCCAAAGCCTTTATGAACAAGTTGGTCAAAGCTTGCTTTTTACCGTGTCGTCTTCCAAATAGCACCAGAATCAGTATGTTTCCTACAAGGCCAAATGCTATCAAAACTGCAATGTACACCATGAATCCGATCAGCTCTGCTTGGTCATATTTGTGGTTCCAATCTGGCACGACAGTGGTGTTGCCAAAGTTCTGAAGCACTCTTACACCGGCAGAGATGGTTTCACTGGTGTTTGCCATAAAGACAGAAACAAACGTCCAACCATTAAAGTCGAGTTCAAACGGTCCTGTGACAAATCAAGTCAGGAAACGTGAACACACTCTTCCCACAGCAGCACAGTGTCCTTCTGTCTGTCACCCATTGCGAATAATTATTCAGCACCACCGTCAGACATCCCACACTGCACAAGTCAACTCTGGCTTCCTATTTGACCAGTACACCACAGTCACCACCAAGCTGTTGCCATTCCTGATGAATTTTTGACACTTTCATTTGAGACAAAATTTCACAGGACTTTGTCATGCTGAGGTATCCGTAGTCAGTACAGTAGATGATCCGCCTACGGCAGCCTGTGCTCTGAACTGACAGCCAGTGTGTCTGTATTGATTAATTGCTTCACTGACAGTATTACAGTTGGACAGCCGTGGGTATAATAAACGTTATGTACTGTAATTATTTGCTATTTCTCCGGTGTGTACTCACTGACATTATTAACATATATATACATATGTGTGAGTGTGTGTGTGTGTGTGTGTGTGTGTGTGTGTGTGTGTGTGTGTGTGTGTGTGTGTGTGTGTGTGTGTGTGTGTGTGTGTGTGTGTGTGTGTGTGTGTGTGTGTGTGTGTGTGTGTGTGTGTGTGTGTGTGTGTGTGTGTGTGTGTGTGTGTGTGTGTGTGTGTGTGTGTGTGTGTGTGTGTGTGTGTGTGTGTGTGTGTGTACACAGAAAATAATTTAAAACAAAAACAAAAAACCTTGGTTGATATTTTCAGAAATGAGGATGGGGGATCAACAGAGTACTCAATTTGTTTCACATCAATAAACTTAGTCACTTTCCACTTTTGACTGTTCTTCCCTGCTCACTGATTGTGTCATAGTTTATATATTCCATCAACAGCCCACCTTTTGTAGCTTTTCCCATGATGTATACCCCTCAAATATATTGTGTAAGGGATGGTACATCACTGTCATTTTCACATTAGCACAGAGAGTGCGCTTAGGGGAGAGATTAAATGGAACTGTGCACATAAGCTTTTAACAATGTATCAAAACGATGATTAAGTACTCACAGTCAATCTACAGATTTTCCACTGGAAACTACGGGTGAAAAAAAAGAAAAACTCAGAACACTTATGCTGAGAGCCCAATAATCTTTGGTGATACATTTTCACTTGAAATATGAACCATACTTTGGCCAGGCTTTTCATGACTTTGCCTCTTTCTCTTTCTAACTGGGAGATTCTCGTTTTTAATTGTTGGGAAGTACTCTTCTTGGGAGGGAGAGGAATGAAAATGAGTTCTCTGTATGTTCTGTTGGCAATATTTAACAACCTCTTACTGTAAACAGGTTTCATCTTCGTACATCTACACATCTGCGCTTTTTGTAAATGTTGACAAATCTGCAATTTTACAGGAGAATACAGGGTTCTCAAACACAATCCAGCTATGATTTCAAATGTATGCAATTACATAAATCTCTTGCTTTCAAAGGAAATTAAAAACAATAATATTCCTAGAATTTTGCAATATTTAGAATTTTGCAGATTAAGTTACTTTGGCCGTAAAAATAGTAACAGCACCAAAATAAAGCAATTTTCAGTTGCGTGATGAAAGGCTTATGGGAGAAACATATCATGAAGTTTCATCTTTATTGATAGTTATTAAGCTTTGAATATCACTATATTTTTGTAACAAACTACTTTTTTACTTCCCTGTGAAGCACACTCTAATGTTCTTGTTTTTGTATGTTACATTTGATGTAATTGTGAGTTTTAATATGTAATGTGAATATGTTTATTTTGAAGAGCGTCTATCTTCAGAGTTTTTGCATTTTGGACCTTTCACTAAGACTTTAAATTCACTATTTTAGTTTTAATTCCAATCAATGCTAAAATTAACTGAATTCATACATAGTACATCAAATTATTTCACACTTTTTTGCAAATTACAAGGTGAAGATTCGTGACATACTGCTCATGCTTGAAGGAGCTATGGCAGCTCACTGCACCTGGTATAACAGGGGAGATTCAACAATCAAATCATCATCATCATCATCATCATCAGCAGCAGCAGCAGCAGCAGCAGCATCATCATCATCATCATCATCATCATCATCATCATCATCATCATCATCATCATTATCATCCATTTGTATATTATACATAAACACATATAATGTTTGTTCATGATCGGTTTCTTTCCTCAAAGAAAACTGAGAAGGAAGTCCAACTCTTATAGCATTAGCAGGTCAGTAATTATCCATAAGCCAGTGACCCAAGTACACAATTGCCCTCACAGTCTAAGTGCATCAGCATGATGCACATAAACACTGGACCTCCAACTTCCAAGTGGACATTTCTCGGCCTAATTATAATAATCATATCAAAAACAGGGATACATAGTGCATGACAGTAGCGAGACCAAAGCAGGATCTGCACATTGATGACCCAGCCTCTTCCACATGTTGCATATATCCTCAGTGTAATCACGGATATATATATATATATATATATATATATATATATATATATATTTTCAAGACGGTGTCCTGGTCAGTGCTAAGAGCACTAATCTACCCCAGGGCCCTCCATAAAATCAGTACATATGACAAAAGCATACAATGATAATGCTAACAGTACAGGAAGAGATACCAGATTACACCACACTTCATAATTAACAAGAATCATATAGCCCAACACAAATTATTTTCTTAATCCTAAAATATACAAAGTACATAATCAATCAAATTCAGGCAAAGTTTTTGCTTTCCTTGTTTCCTTATGATGGACCCTGAGTGACTCAGCAGTTGTTTAATATGTTTACACTTTGGTTTCTCCAAATAAAGACAGTCATTGGCAGCAGATCTCACTTTTTTTCCCCTCAAATTTACACTATGTACTTCAGACACAAACTTAAACATATTTTCCATGTATTCTGGTAGCATACCATTCAGTGACTTATAGACAAGTACCGCTTTTTAAAAATTAATTCTTTCCTCAATAGACATCCAGTTCAACTTAGAAAGCAGCACTTTGTAACTCTGCCTACCATGCACATTTAAAATCAAATATGCTGCTAATTTATGCAACCTTTGGATCTTACTTAATAAATCTTTCTGACAATTACTCCATATTGTACAACAATAATCAATATGAGGAAGAACATATGCATTGACATATAATTTACAAAAATACAGTGGTAAAAATTATTTCACTTTTTTTAGGATCCCCAACTTTGCAGCTACTTTTTTACAGACCGATGCTACATGAATACATTCAAAAAATATTTTCAAAAAGAGAGAAGTTACATATGGGGTACCTCAAGGTTCTATTCTAGGTCCACTTTTATTTTTGATTTTCATAAATGATTTGCCTCTATTTCTCAATGGAGCTCATGTAAATATGTATGCTGATGACACCACTTTTCATGTCGCTGGGAAATCTCTCCCTGAGATTGATTCCAAACTTAATGACATAGCAAAGCGGGCTGGTAGTTGGTGTACCCATAATCATGTTTGTTAATGAACATAAATCAAAATCCGTGTTGGTGTGTTCAAAACAAAAATTAAGACAACAAAATAGTCACTGTTTAAATGTTTTCTTAAATGGAAAACTTCATGAAAATGTAGATGATGTCAAAATTCTGGGTCTACAAGTAGATAAGTATTTGACCTGGGAAAAACATGTAGCATTAATCTGTAAAAAAGTATCTGCCAAATTAGGAGTGCTGAAGAAGATCAGAGATTATTTACCCATGCATGTGTGAAAATTGTATGTTAATGCATATATTCTTCCTCACATTGATTATTGCTGTACAATATGTAGCGGTTGTAGGAAAGATTTACTAGACAAGGTTAAATGCTTACATGATTATTGGCAGCGTATTTAATTCTGAATGTAAATGGCAGACAAAGTTACCAGTTTTTGACATCAAAACTAAATTGGATGTCAATAGAAGAAAGAATTAAGTTTAAAAAATGTGTTCTAATGTTCAAGTCACTATTAGTAAATGGTTTTTTGTCTGATTATATGAAAAATATGTTCACTTATATATCTGATGTGCATAGTACAGTGTAGTATGAATCTTCGATCAGCTGCCATGAACTCCCTTCACCTTAAAAACCCCAAGTCAGCTTATGGAACACAAGCATTTGTCTACTCTGGGGCTAAAATATGGAACAAATTACCAAAAGAAGTAAGAGAAGCTAAGTCTGTACCTGAGTTTAGAAGGTTGTGTACAAAGTTTATTCTAGAGTCAAGAAAGTAATGTAGACAATTTAGGTATGGCACCACAGCTTACTGGTTTTATATATTAGTTATTGTACATGGTATTTACTATCATCTGGAAAGGTGACTGTTCACATCATACTTTTATAAGTACCTTCTAAAGAGGGCCCTGGGGTAGATAAGTAATTATTAGTGCTAACTGGGTCACCCTCTCAAAATAAAGTTTCATATATATATATATATATATATATATATATATATATATATATATATATATATATATATATATATATATATATATATCCCAGTTTAGGTGCTTATCTACATGTAAACCTAAAATTTTATGATCATCCATATTTTTGATAATTTCATCACTTAGAACAACACTTACGTGGTCATGCTCATCCAAACATCGTTTCTGTCTAGAGGAAATCAACATTGATTTAGATTTGTACTCATTAACAAGCATGTGATTCTGCGCAAACCAGTTGCCAGCCTGTTTGGCCACACAATTAACGTTACTATTGATATCAGCGCCAGATTCACCAGCAGCATAAATACTTGTGTCATCTACATACATATTCACATGAGCACAACGATAAAGGCAGATCAGTTATATAGATCAAGAATAGCAATGGGCCTAGAATAGATCCTTGTGGTACTCCATACTTAATTTTGCTTGGTTTTGAAAGTACGTTATTGATGTTGACTTGTTGAGACCTATTTTGCAGATATGACTTGAACCAGTTTAACAAATTAGAGGAACACCTATAGAGTTGTAACTTTTTTAACAGTATGTCATGATCAATAATGTCTTTTTTTCAGATCCAGAATGATGGTTCCAACCATATCTCCTTCATTAAGAACTCTGTGCCATGCATCTAATAGCTTATGTCAG
Source organism: Hermodice carunculata (assembly GCA_964020975.1). Taxonomy (NCBI): domain Eukaryota; kingdom Metazoa; phylum Annelida; class Polychaeta; order Eunicida; family Amphinomidae; genus Hermodice; species Hermodice carunculata. The sequence continues at coordinate 5,928,345 of OZ026629.1, read as the reverse complement.
CTGGTTTCACATGAGTGTAGCTTTCAAAAACCTTACTTGTACAAAGCAACTCGTAGTTGACCAAAAACTCATAAAAATTGGAATGGACATGTTTTTCAAAGATCTTTGACAGTACACTTAAAATAGAAATGGGACGATAATTATGAACATTAAATATATTACCATCTTTGTAAAGTACCTTTACTTTTGCTTGTTTCCATTCATCTGGGAACACACAACCTTGTATAGTCAGGTTAAGAAGGAAAGTTAGGGAACAACTAGACTTTCGCAAGATAACTGAAAGAATTCAACATCTATATTATCTACACCTTTAGCCTTTCTGGGATTCAGTTTTTTAATGATATCCCTTACTTCTGTCACTGTTACCTTAAGGATTTCAAAATACACACTACATGGAACCTTTTCTGAAACAAAATTATTTAGTTTTTCTTCTAACTGGTCTGAAAAATCTTGGAGCTTTGCATTTTGTAACAAAGTTTCAGCAACAGATATAAAGTGATCATTGAAATTTTCAGCAATATTATTTACCTTTGGAATCATGGATTATGACATCATTTATTTGAATTGAAGAGGGAACATTCTTGGTACATTTTGTTTATGCTTTTCAAGCATTTCCATAACCTACCAGGAGCTTTTACATTTTCTTTGACCAGTTCTGAGTAATGTGACTTTTTGGCTTTACGTATTAAGTTTACAACCTTGTTCCTCCATATAGCACACAAGTCATGGTCACCAAGAGTCTTACATTTGTCCCTCGTCTTCATTGCTTCAATGATACTTTCATTAATCCAATTAGACTGCTTTAAAAACTTGACCCATATACTCTTCATAGGTGCATGATCATTTAAAATCTGTAAGTATTTATCCATAAATAGAGACAGGGCCTCATTGGGATTAGTACAATGCAGAAGATCTGACCATTGAATTGATGCAATGTCCTTCATGAAGTTATTGCAGTCAAAGTTCTTCATACTACGATAATTTATAACAGTATGCCCACAGTCATGATTTGTAAGTTTACCTTTTTTCAGAACAACACAGACCAGACAATGATCACTCACAGAAATTTTAGGTACAGATACTGCACGCACTGAAGAAGTTTCAGATACGTATATATGATCAAAGATTGTTGAAGACATACTTGTCATACGAGTTGGTTCAGAAATCAATTGAAATAGTTGGAAGGATGACATACAGTCAATCCAGTTGCTATTTGGAGACATGTCTAATATGTTAATATTAAAATCCCCAAGTATAAAAAATTCTTTATTTTCGTTGTACACCTGATCCAGTTGTTTTTCAAAAACTTGGATCCATCTGGCTTTTGAACTTGGAGGTCTTTACACACAGCAAACTACCAGTGACTTAGCATTTGGAGGAACTATTTCCAAACACATTGATTCCACTACATCACATTCAAGATATTGACGACGAGAAAAAGATACTGCAGATGATACATATGTAACAATTCCACCACCTTTTTTGTGCAGTCTGTCTTTACGTACTACATGGTAACCGTCAATATCAATTAAGCTATCACTCGCATTTTCATTCAGGAAGGTTTCAGTTGTACCAAAAATATCAACCTCTTTTGTTGGTTTTTTGTAACAGTGTCCTCAGCTGGTCAATCTTTGGGAGCAAGTGACAAACATTCAAACGTACAACTTTTAGTCCCTTGCCCTTAATGTTAAACAGTGAATCTTGGTGTGTACTATCACCTAAGCACTGCACACAGGCACCACAGTTAAACATGTATGTCACAATATCAAAGAATTCAAGACAACCTGTCTATTTCGGCCACTTTATCTTCAAGTCACAACCTGAAAATTTTGAAGTTATGTGTTCCGGCGTACTACTACTACAATTTCTAAATCTGGCATTCACTTCTTCGCCACTGTCTCAATCTTGGATTCTAGTATTGAATCTGTAGCAATGTTTGATTTTATGTCCAAGTTTCTCGCAACCCTTGCAATGCAGAGGTTGTCTGTGTCTGCATTTTGCTTTTAAATGATTACTTTCCCCTTCTTGTCCTGATGTTTTGGCCTGGGAGAGAAAACTTGGCTGGGCCCCACACAGGATCTATAGCCAGTAATGACAGGTATGTCTTTCACAGGGGTGCCGTTTGTGTGTACACTTGTACCGGTATCTGTATGCTCATCTGACAGAAGCCAATGTACATATTTGTTCAGACACGACCGTAGTGAACTGGTACCAATTCTGTTCAAATGGTAATTGTCCCTATGCAGGTAAAGCTCTATAGCTACCCCATCCAGGCTGAGCTGAGGAAAGTTGTCCACATATTGACATCACATGTCAGTCTGGTCAGCTAGACACTGCAGCTCCTTATTCAACTGCAGTACCTTTGCAACATACTTGTCAGCCCGTGGACATATTGATGAGATGTAAACTTCTCCACAAAACTCATCTGCTACAGCATCCAGCATGGCTGTATATGCAGATCTGAACTGCTACACATCCTCCCTCAAATGACGCTGAGTTGTTCCAACATGAATGATTACGGACTTATACGAATGAAGGTTGGCTGACTCAAAAAAGGACTGGAGTTTGTATGCGGAAGCACCACGTATACACCTCACATCCACTTCCCTCGCCAAGTTCTTTTCACCAGCATACTTAAGCTGAGAGTCTCCGATGATCAAAATTTTCCCCTCCGACTGGTCAGACACAGCATGAAGAAAACATGGTGGGGGGGGGGATGGAGCCTGTGCTATTGACACTGCTACTGAAGTCAAGGTGACCATCACTACCCTGGCTTCCCACACCAAGGGTAACAGTAGACTGGGCTTCTACTGCACACTCAGGACTAAGAAGTGGTAGTTGCCCAGAAGACTGTGATCTGGGTGGTAGGCCCAGGGCTGGGGGGGTGGGGGGGTGGGTGGGTCCTTTGGTTGTGGAGTTTGGTAATCTGAGCTCCCTTGGGTGGTACTGGCCCCCACACAAACATCTGATGCTGATGTAGCCCCACTTGTGGCACCATCAAATTGAATTTCCCATAGGCGGCCATTATAACACATCCTGGCGTATCTGAGAGTAAGAGCTTTAACTTAAATGAAGACTATGCTCACCAATTAAGTTCAAGTCTGCCTTACAAAATATGAGGCATTAACATATGATGAACAACACCAAACTTTTGACTTTGCCCCACCTGAACGCAGTCATGTTGGATTTTCACCTGTCTGCACCCAATATCACCTTTAAATTTCCGACCACCCCGCAAAAAAATTATGCCCAAAATTAATTATTCAAATCACTCTATTTTGTGAAGGCAAAATCTGAATTAAAGTTATATGTAACAGATTTGAGCGTGCCACAAATTCCACCACTCTGGTCAAGCCAAATCCTACAGTGCTGGTCATTAGACATTATACCTTTGTGCTGCCCTCTGTGGCCAATTTAGGGGTGCAACCCACTGTCCTGGCCAGCACAACTGGTGTGATCTCTTGTGAGATCCTTGCTGCTGTTTGAGGTCTCTGGGAGGTGGTCAAGCTCCAGTGCCTCCAGTCTCTGGTGTAGCCTGGCAACCATCCCTTGGGCCTTAGCCAGTTCTCAGAGCTTTCACCTCTGCACTGAGGTCTGTCTGCCCAGATCCATGGCTCCTACTGCCAGTGCTGCTGGTACTCAGGGGATTGTCAAAGGATGAAGGATCTCCTTTAATGATCCACGGTATAATGTAGTGGAGACTGGATACACAGCTTATATATATATCTGCTTGCCATTAGCCAAACGCTAACATTTCATTCATTTGGCTAAAGAAAGTCAGGTTGAAATTTGCAGTGATTACTGTTTTATTTCCTGACTGGGCAACAAATTTTGAAGGTCTAGATCTGTCCCTGTAAACAAATGTATAGTTTAAAACTTTGTGCCCTTAAAATACTTTTAATGGGAAGCTAAAATTAAGTTAAATCATGCAGAGGTGATTTAATAAGTCTGGATACAAAGTAAAAACATTCTACCACTGTATGTTTACTATGAGAGCCTAACTCATGCAGCCTGATGATGGTGGGATGCACCTGACAAATTTCCTGACATTACAGTGTTTTCGCTTCAGAAATGTGATGTTGAGCTGTATTATGTGATGAATATCAACACGTTACACATCGGACAGACAAAACTGTGAATAATGAGGTGACCATACATAGGTAGGCGTCGGAATATTTCAAGTTGAGTTTCACTGGTATTGGGGTCTAAGTGTTGCCCATCAGGCTCCTCAACATGGCCTGGTAGGCAAGTAAATTAATGGGATGTATATGCAGGCCAGACGGTAGTCAAACAATAATTCATGATGCTGCGTGTTGAATACATGTACATGTATGCAAGTAAAGAAAGTGGCACCTTAACCCTTTCCCCCTCAAACCGGCCAAAACCGGCTGGCGGTCAAATGTCGTCTGCTTCAGTGTTTTCAACTAATTTCAACAGTTATGAAAAACAATTTGACTGAGAAATGTACATGAGACTTATCAAGATCACATGCCCCAGGTCAACAGCTTTCCTTGGCATGGGTTGGGCACTTAGTGCCCAACCCATGCCAAGGAAAGCTGTTGACTCAGTCTTAATTCAAGGGGGAAAGTGTTAAACTGTGTCTGTCCTGTTCCTTGCCAAACAGTTATAATTTATCTAACCTGTTAGACACCAAATTTTGAATCAATGAAACATGAAAAGTTGATCAGAATGTCTCCTGGCACTATAACAGAGCATACCTTCTGTGTAGAATGATAAAGTTTGTTAGCCATCCGAGGAGAAAATGTCTTGTCAAAGCTACTAATTGCCAAAGGTGATGACTTCAGCTTATCGCATTCGCGTCTATTTTAAATGAAATGCCCACGTGATCTTGAAAAATAGGTCAAGGTCACCAATTTGCATTCCCAAGTAAGGTCTTATATGAAACATGTTCACAAGAATTTCAACTTCCCAGGTCAAACCTTTCGTGAGTTATCGCATTTTCAAAGAAGAACAGCAACAAGGAATGGATGCAAAAACAATATCCCCCCCCCCTGCACGAGGAGACGTTATTCAAACAAACAGAGGATGCGTTTTGCAGATGGCGCCACTGATAACTTAGCCCTGGTATCAAGTGCAGCCACCTAGTGCATGAACAAATCCAGTCTCATTGATTGGTCTTCTGGTTGTCCACTGGAAGTGATGTCACATGTAATTTTGTTCAACAACAAGTACTGTCACCTATAACTTACCTACCCGGACATCCCCTATTATGCAATCATTCACATCAGCTTTTCTGACCCAACAGTGCAACAGCTAAATTTCCACAGCAATTATATAAACCTCTGTCTGGCCAGGCAGAGCTAAGTCTGACAAAGTGGTAGGAAAGTGGTCAAAGGTCGACAGTCAAGTTGTCTGTGGCACTTGTTTATCTGCAGCCAATTAAACAGTTTGGTTCCAGGCCTGGAAAGAGACACAGTACAGTAATTTGATGTAATGACCAAAGTGAAATTTAATTTATCTGGAGATCTACCCAAGCTGCCAGCTTGGCTGTACCTTGGCGCCATTTAACTCGCTTTAAATTCCAAGCTCCAGCAACACAGTTACACTGATTGTCTCACCAGTGCAGTCTAACTTGCATGGGATTAGTTTTTTCTATATATGTATGTGTATACAATGTTCCGTGTTTTCAAAAGCTACCTGGCTTGAGAGACCACATTTATGAGGTCATTGATACCATCTTCTCCATGGCGGACCATCTGCTGTGAGGGACCACTTTAGTGCCAGCCCTTGGGAGGGTATCTGTTATTGAGACCATTGACCACTGCCACCAAAGAGTGTGGTCTTACACTTCAGATGAGCTCAGCCAGCAGATAATTTAACAAAGCAATACGGTAAAGTGTCTTGAAAGTGCAGTCTTTAACATCAAATGGTCTTTGGAGCACGTACCACTGTGTAGACAAGTCTGCATCAGAAATGACCCTTTTCCATTAAACCTGTTAAAAGCAGTCTAACAGGACAACCGTCTGTGAGGCTCTATTGTATGATGGTTTGACAAATGAATGCCGTCACCACTCAGTTCCGACAAATATCAGCTTTTCCCGAGTCACTTGATGCGAAAATGTGGTCTGTGCCCTTATCAGACTTTGCCAGGACCAAGACAGAAGTGAGCTGCTTATACTTCACCTGACTTAAAATCCCTTGCAACTGTCAGGGGGAGCTGCCACGATTGAAAACACAGGTGAGCTTATAGCTCCCATAAATTCACCCCTTACAACTCTTTGGACAGCTACCATGAGCACAAATGCAGGTAAGCTCCCAAGAAATTCCCTAACTTTGTCTCTTGACAGTCTTTATGGAGCTGCAAATACATGTATGAGCTAACTACAGTTTTGTTGAGTAGTTTGAGTGGCAAACAGCTCCCCTGGCATATCACAGGTGTGTGTAGCAGTGGCAAACTCGTGCGAACAATAATTACCACCCTTGACTGGAAAAATCTAAGGCTATACAAACATGTATCATTGATCCTGTATTGTACATTTATAAATATTATGTGACCCAGAACATACATTGGAGTGTTTGTTATACAATCAAAAACTACCTGAGAGTTGAGTGCACATGATACAGTCAAATATTAGTTATCCATTAGCCCTTGTACACCGAGGCTGAACTACAACACATTTTACAAGCCCCCCACTATTGGTATTCCTGCTTGTGTTTTTGATCAGTTCTCCAGCGACTGGCATGAACGTGTCCTTACACTTGATGAGTGGCTTCAAGTTGATGCAGGGTGCACCAGCAAAGTATAAAACTCCCAGAATGCAACAGAGTTGACCTGTGCCAAACTGCCACTAGCTAGCAGCAAAGAACCTCTCTACTCATTCTAACTTGGCAACATGCATCGTGTTTAACATCAACATGTCAGAGAAAAAATAACATTTGACTTTTATACTCCCACAAAAAGTGCACTTTACAACTAGAAAAGAAGATTTGCTTCACAGCAAATCTGTCTGGGTGCCTTCAAAATGAAAACAGTTTGAAATGCTACACTGTGCCATTGTTCAACATAATCTAAATTTTGTGTATTAGCCTAATTTGCATTAATTGAAATGCTACAACTTTGGTTTTTGGTTCATTAGATCTGTCCGTATCACAAACTTATAAACTGAAGTTTAAATGACACCTCTATCTATAATAGTTTTGAAGCTATTCAGGATCTTAATTTTGTGTATTGGCCTAATTTGCATAAATAAAAAGCCTACAACTTTGGTTCATAGTTCATTGGATGTGGTTATGTTTCATTGGATGCACATTTGCCACACACCTATAGAGTAAAGTTGAAATGGTACCTCTATCTATAATAGTTTTGATGCTCTTCAAGATTTAAAATTTGCATATTCGCCTAATTTGCATACATAAAAATTCTACAACTTTTAGTTCATAGTTTATTGGATGTGGTTATGTCCCAAACCTACAAATTGAACTTGGAATGGCACCTCTATGTATGATAATTTTGAACCTATTCAAGATTTAAATTTTGTGTATTCACCTAATTTGCATAAATTATAAGTTCACAAGTTTGTTTCACTGGATGTGGCTATGTCACAAACCTACAAATTGAAGGTGGAATAACATCTCTATCTATAATAGTTCTGAAGCTATTCAAGATTTAAATTTGACATATTCACCTAATTTGCATAAATTAAAATTCTATGACTTCGAATGATGGTTTATATTCACCTAATTTGCATTTAAACAATCCTACAAGCTTGGTTAATGGTACATCGGATGCTGCTTTGCCATAAACCTACAAATTGATGTTGGAATGGCCTGTCTATCTATAATAGTTTTGGAGATATTCAAAATTAAAATTTTTCCCTAATTAGCATAATCTTAAGTTATACAACTTTCGTTTCCTGTCAATTATATTGGTGGGTGTCACAAACCTGCACATGCACATTGAAATTTTGGGTCTATCTATAATAGTTTGGAAGATATGGAGCTTTTAAAATTTTAATTTCCCCTCATTTCCATAATTTTAAACAGCCCGACTATTCCAAATGATATGCACAATTTTCACAGGCAGGTCAGTCACCATGGCAAGTTTGGTAGTTTTTGGAATAAGTGTCCGAGAAAAACTCCAGACAAATTTGGGTGCCATGGCAAGAAATAAAGAATCTGAGAAAAACAATATGTCTGGGTTGGCACCCAGACATATTGACTGGGAAAGGGATACTATTAGTAACTCCATGAAGGAGCCCAGGGTATAGAAATAAACACCAGTGGATGACATCTGTATCTCCTGAGAACGAAACATGGAGATACACGTCATCCACTGGTGTATATTTCTGTAAACTGGGATCCTTCATGGAGTAATGATTTTATCTCGTATCAGTAAGGAACTGACAAAATATTTCCTCCTTTGACACCAAGGGAAATCTGTGGCTTGCAGCCGACCTAGTCACTTTCATCTGCAAAGCGTAGAGCGGGCATCACACTTTCAGAGTGAGGTTATTCAAAGATATGGAATCAAGCTGAGAATACAGACTGGTACACCCGGTGTGTGCAGCACATTTTAACCAATGATGTTGTTTATTAGTTACCAAAATGACATAAAATCTCACGGTCTGTCATGTTGAACTACATGTACGGTCTTCATTTTTAACCCACTCAAATAAAGCTAATCTCTTCTGCTGTGACACATGAGTGAGTACCCAATTTCTATGGTTTGCATGTAATTGTACACACTTTTAAAAAACACTACTACACAATAGGGACCATACAGAGAAACCGAGCACGCCGGAGATCATACAGCTACTTAGATTAGTTCTCACTTACACCAACTTCGAGTTCAATGGCGATCACCTATTTACAAATCAGTGGTACAGCCATGGGAACTAAAGTAGCTCCCTCTTTCGCCAACATTTTTATGGCAGATTTAGAGGCAAACAAACTTCTCCACTTCCCACTACAACCGCTAGTGTGCTGGCGTTACATTGATGACACTTTTTGCATCTGGACCTATGGAGAGACACAACTAACTGAGTTTGTCTCTTATTGAAACTCATGCCATGAGACCATCAAGTTCTCTTCTCATCACTCCTCCACCGAAATAAATTTTCTTGACACTAGTCAGGATTGACTCCAAACGCAAAGCATACACCATGTTGTATGTTATCCCCACAGATACTCACACTTACCTGCACTATAGGTCTGCCCACCCTAAATATTCCAAGGTGGGAGGCCCATATGGCCAGCTTCTCAGAATCAAAAGTATCAGTAATAAACCAGCTGATTACGAGGCCAATGCTTCAAAGATATTGAAGTATTACGAGTTCAGAGGATATCCTGAACATATCCTCTTGAACTCCAAGGACAAAGTGGACCGGGCCAGCAGAGGATCTCTTCTGGTACCCAAACCAGCCAACACAACAGATCAAGAAAATTTCTTCTTGATCACGGCGTTCAATCCATCACTTCCTCCTGTCAAAGATATCATCCAAAACAATTGGGGGATTTTAGAGGCTTCACCAAAGGCTGAAGTCCTAATGGACAAGGAAGTGATCATTGGTTTCAAGAAAGCACAGAGTCTCTCTGATATATTGGTCCGATCCCGGATCCGATATCATCCAGAATCTGAATCCAATCCTGCAGTTTCTGGAAAGAAACATTCATATGAATGCAAAAAAAACAGTTGCAAGTATTGTGCTTGCCTGGACACTTCCCCCAAAGGGGGTTGCTGTGAAAGTTCTAATCTAGTTTACGTCGTCACCTGCAGAACTTGTCACAAACAATATGTTGGTAAAAACGCTTCGTCCACTGAAGGACAGACTCCGCGAGCACTTTCGTTATATCAATAACAAAGTACTTGACCAACCGTTGGGCAGACATTTTGCCCAATTAGACCATCCTGAACTGAATTTGAAAGTTCACATACTGGAATACATCTATACTCCCCCTCGTCTAGAATGCACTAGACAGTGGCGACTAGACAGGGAGAGACATTGGATGCACCAACTGCGCTAACTAGAGCCCTTCGGTCTCAACATCATGGGTAAATGAGCTCCTTTGCTCAGTCTTATGCTAAATTTTTATTTCAAAGCTCATTTCCCTATGGTTTTTCTGCTAGGTAGACATATTTCATGGATTTACCTATGGGAAGATGCACAACTATCCGTTTACTGTGTAGTCACACAGCCAGAAGCTCCTTCAGAAGGGCTTCAGTGGAACTCTAAATTTGCACGAACTATTCCTGTTTATGCGATCAACGACCCCTGAAGTGTACCAACAGTAACCTCAATCTTTTGAGTTCACTGTAATTCAAATTTTCATTTGGATTCAACTTTGCATTGACAACCACTGTCACAAGAAGTCCGGAGCTCCGTGTTACGTAATCACAAGCCCGTGTTTTACGTAGCAACGGAAAAGTTGTACTCTGGTATATAAACAGACGTCACGTCATTTTCCCCTCAGTCCCTGATGAGTTTCAGTCGAAACGAAACCAGTCAGACCCCTCTCCACTAGCCCTTGCGACCTTCGCCCGGTATTTTCAGCTCACTTTTAAAAAATGTTTTTATTTCCTTCTTGACTATAAAGAATGTATGAACATGAAATAATATCAAGTACATAAATACTGAACATATAATAAGTTCTTGCTTATAATGGCAAAACTTACGAGACCTTATATGAAGTATAATATGCAACAATATTTTAAGTTCGGAACGAGCAGGACTCGAACTTGCAACCTTTGGGAGCAGTCACCTAGCTGAAATGGGAAATGCACATATCCCCTCGCCCAAATCCCCATTCTTAAAAAGAATGGTTCAATGGAGGTAGTTATGTGTGAGGGCCATATCAACACGTTTATGCAGTATACATACTGAGTTGGCATTTATTTCCAGAATCAGGGACTTAAATCCATCAGCATTTGGGAAATGCCGAAAAATATATATCTTATGTGTGGAACGAGCCGGACTCGAACTTGCAACCTTTGGCACCAGTCGCCTAGCTGAAATCAGAAACACACATATCCACTCGACCAAATCCCCATTCTTAAAAAAAAAAAAAATGGTTCAATGGAGGTAGTTATGTGTGAGTGCCGTATCAACACGGTTGTGCAGTATATGCACTCAGTCAGCATTTATTTCCAGAATATAAATATATGAACAAAAAAAATATTAAAATGCAAATTTAAACTTGTAAACAATTTAAATGGCATCCCATACAGCATTCAGTATCCTGCATCCTTGTTGCATTTAATAAAATTTCTTTGTTCAATTTGCCTGCTAAACAGGCCCATCCCCATGTTTTCTCCACTCCCAAGTGCTGCAGATATAATGCAGACCTTTGCCTGCTTGGGACACAATTGGGCAATACATACACAAAAAAGTGCTCATTCCATATAAATGGCAATTTATGGCAATGTTAGGCTCCCATACACACTTAAGGTGAAATGGCCATGCCCCAGTAAAGTCAGGCTATTATACCCTTCTGGCCAAAAAAAGTAAAAATGATTTATGTAAACGTATGCAAGGTATACATTTTTGGGAAGATCATGATCTAAGATTACAAACAACCTAAATTCAGGACCCTTTGAGATAAATTGTTGCATAAACAACAATTTCTTTGATCTCCAAACACAATGTAACATGGGCATACAAATGTGGAAATAACTACTAAATGGTTTTCTCAAAATGCAATTTTTTTACATAGAGTTACTGGCCACATATGTCACTACAAAATCACCCCACAGATTTAACACTGTGTTTGTTTTGTAATTATGGGGCCTGAAAATTCCTGTCACAAGACATAATGAAGGGTCAGAAACGGGTTGCCTGTACTCCATACTGAGGCTTTTTTCATTTTTTGTACAGCGTAGAGAGAAAAAAATATTCACCGAATAGCGTACTGACAGCAAACCATGTACTTCGTACTGTTCAAAATCTATTATGCATAAAGCGTACGCTGTGAAGTTGAAATAGTTACAACAGGACCTACCAATTGCTTTGGGTAAGAGTGTACAAAGTATCAGAGAGGAGTGAACTTTCAATAAATGTCATATCAGTAACCATTTTGTACTGTTTCATCCTTTCAGAGATGCTACTTTTCAGGATTTGACAGGAATTCAGATAGTTTGCCTTTTGCTTGAAAAAAAAAATCCATTTTGTCTAAGCAGTTCAAAATTGAGGAGAAAGACAAGGAGGTACACAAGTTTCAGATAAAATTGTAACAATTCAGGTTAAAATATGTAAAAGTTTGTGGCATCTTTGTTCTTACAGGTGGTATAACCATCTCAAATTTGAAAATGCATATTGCAGATGTCTTATTTTCTGTACTGTGTACTGGAGAGAAATTATTTCCTGTACTCTGTACTGGTAAATTTTATTTTCTGTACCAGTGTACCAAGCCTTACCCCCTCCCCCCCCCCCCCATAATGGGTTCCTAAGGTTTAGCTCTCCATAATTCCAAAACAAACACCCTGTTAAAAAATCTAAGGGACACGTTTTTAGACACATATGTTGGGAGTAATCCAGCGAAAACAGATTAAAGTTTGGTTCAACCAGTCAGAAGTTACTTCCACATGTGTTTAACCATGTTACATTGAAATTCAAGATAAAAGAAATGGTTGTTTATACAACACTTAGCACAACATGGTCATGCTGTTTGTTTATTCACACTCTGCTGGTCATAACCTTTTCCAAAATGTATATTTTGCATATGTTTACATGAATACTTTTTGCTTTATTTGGCCAGAAAGGGCATAGTGGGCTGATTTTACCGGGGCTAAGCCATTTCACCTTAAAATACCTGCAGGTTGGTCAAATTTGACTGTGTAAATAGAACTCTATTCAATTTTATGTTCACAACAAATTCTTTGACGGAAATCTCCATATATGTCTCAAAATATCTATGGCAACTAATGTGTTGTTTTTCCTCAGTTTCCTGCCCATTATCTTCGGTTCCACCTGGACACGGCATATTTACAATGGACTCAGACCTGTGATACAATTGCACTTCCCTGTTTAACCTCCATTTACAGCTGATCTACACAACACAAAACAAGAAAAGAAAAAAACAGGTTGATATTATCTAACAGCATACATGTGTAACACTGTCTTTATTCTCATGGATATGGATAAATGTCTCTGTTAACAAGATATAAGATATACCTGTATCCTGTATGTATGATACCGTGATCTACCCTAATCACCAAATGTTTCACCAATATTTAACAGCCATATGACAGACAATCAATAATACACCTGTCCCTCATGCTGCCACCGTCATTAAGGCTCTGGCACATACCCTTTCCAAGATAATGGGAGTTTTCACTGTGGGATAATACATGTAATAGTAACCAATAGATGTATCCATGCATCCACTGGTGTTAAAGGCGCCAACCAGGTCTGCTTTAAACCAGTCTTAAGTCAAGCATAGATGTCGCAGCATGGGTTCCAGATGCAATGAAACCTGTCTTGAAAGACCACCCATCTCCATCAGCAAATTGTGGTCTTTTAAAAACAGATGGTGTTTCACTGGAGGTATCAATAACCTGAAAAATACTATGCATGCAAAGTGCCTTACAAATGTATTCTTTCAAGACAGGTGGGCTGATAAGAGGGTAGTCCTTTAAGAGGTGATCTGTTATGAGGGAGCCCCTTTAAGAGGTGATCTGTCATTAGGGTGCTCCTTTCAGAGGTGGGCTGTCATAAGGGTGGTCCTTTACGAGGTCATCTGTTATGAGGTTGGTCCTTTAAGAAGGGGGCTGTCATGAGGGTGGTCCTTTAATGGGTGATCTGTAATGAGGGTGGTCCTTTAACAAGTGGTGTCGTGAGGCTGGTCCTTTAAGAGGTGATCTGTCATGAGTGTGGTCCTTTAAGAGGTGGGCTGTCATGAGGTGGTCCTTTAAGAGGATCTGCATGAGGGTGGCCTTTTAAGACAGGATGACAGGTAGCTGTCATGAAGGTGTCTTTAAAGACAGGTGGCTGTCATGATAGGCTTTTTAGACGAGTGGTTTGTCGTAAGGGTAGGCTTTCAAGACAGCTGGCTGTCATGAGGGTGGTCTTTTGAGAGTCTTAGGGACCACTTACATGTCACTCTGGCTTGTACAATGCCCTTATGGAAGGCACTGTTAACAGGTATATATGTGTCCCTGTTTGTGAACTTAACTGGTGGTAATTTGCTCTAGATGCATCCTAAACACAGAACATGTTCCAGGACGTGCATACCATGCAATCTTTACTGGCTGCCCGCTGACCACAAGCTGCAATTAGAGCAGTGCCCTGCTGACACGTAGTTTGAAAACTATAATTAAATTTGTATCCTACTTACACTTGATGTTTCATAAAGTATCTGGTTCACTCATTAGATAGGCATGAAGCTGCCTCTTCTCTCTTAGATGACAAGGTATTCACTCATTTCATTGCCATACTTGGACAATGTATCTGCTAACGATACCTACTGTAATAGACCATCAAATTATGGATAGGTAAGCTCAAAATCAGTTCCCCTCAAAAAGCAGTCAATTTTGCATTATCATATTATCCCTTTTACAAAATTTAAATACAATGTACACTGTCTCAGTTATTTGATACTTTCTTGCCCAAATCACCCAAAAGCACCCGCATGTAAATATTGATGTCTGTTTTACACCTTTTCAAGTTAAATTTCATGTTACTATACAACATTTTTGCTAAGAATTGTATATAAGACCCATCATAAATGCAGGACCCAGGCCAACAGCTTTCCTTGGTGTGGCTTGGTTTCACTGTGCCCAACCCATGCCCAGGAAAGCTGTTAACTCAGTCGTACTCTGACTGAGAAAGGGCTAAGACCACCCTGACCACTATTAAAAACTTTGTCTCATATTGCAAATGCTCTTAAAATACAGGTAAAATTTATTAAAGAAATGGACTCTAGCATCCCAAAAGGACTTTCTTTTTAATAAGATATTCAGTTTCTCATGAAAAGTGGTCTTCAGAGCAGGTTCCACTGTAGCACAAGCCTCATCTACGGGTCTACATATTTTCAATTTTTTCAGAGTCTCATCAAAATGAGGTTAATATACCATGGCCACAGCCATTATTTTTAATCTGGTCAAAAAGGGAAGTATGGACAAAGGCACTTCACCGGGATAATTTGGTATGTATTTTTCAAAAAAAACACTGATCCACTGGGGCTTCAGTCAACTCTACTCTATAGGCCCATGTGTTGTTTTTAAACCCTCTCAGACAAAAAAAAACAACAAAATACTGTTTGAATTGTAACCCTTCCATATGGACTGCATGCACTCCCGAACCAAATGCTGTCCTTCAATTCAACAAACAACAACGGAAAATATTTTGATGTATTTATAATCACTGACTGAATGGATGTGTTGGGTTGGCACAGATTCCTGAAGTACATGTCTAAATAAACACGGAATAGGTCACTAGGCTTCCAATAAAAAATAGGGTCCGTGACCTTGTACTGACAGGAAATTGAGGAATAGCACAAGGAATTCAAAAAAGTCACATTTCTTGCATTTTTTTGGCCAGATTAATCATATCTTTTATCATGCATGTCAGGCATATGAAACATCATTTGTGGATACTTGTCACTCACATATAATCAGTAATTATTGGCATGATGTTGTTTCCTTGCTGTTAACATTATACAGGGCTACCTGCCATATGCAACCAGTGCTATGGACAGCCACATTGCTTTTAGTGGGCACCAGGCTTCGCCATGGGAGTCAGTTTCTTTGTAAGTGACAAGTCACCGACTGTATGTGGCCAGTTTTCCTTGGCTGAAAGGGTGGCCACATACAGCAGGTACCAGTGCACTGTAAATAAACATGTAAATATAATTAGATCAATAAGATTTAGGTCTATAAATAGCTGAACAACTACTCAATCTGCGGCTAAGTGACTGCAATCAACAGAAAACCCCATACTCTAACGACAAAAGTACTGACGCAGCCCCCGTCATGTCTGAATCACAATGTGAAGCTAGTGCTGTAGCTACATGTACGCAGTCCGGGGATTGACATCAAGGTTTATCAGTGTCTGTCCTGTCATGCATACTTTACTCAACATTTCCACAATAATTTTTCAAATTGAACGGTAACTTCAAAAGTGGATGTGACTTTTATGTGTAATTGAAATGACAATTTTGCATTATTGTCGTATACACCCAAAAACCCTGTACATCACTGACAGTACAAAAAAAAAGAAACAGAATTCTCAGCTTGTTAACTTTCAGAAAATACATGTACAGTGTATATATTTTTGTAGCCCTTTTCACAAGATTTTCTGCATGGTTGGGCAATTTATGAACCAATGTCATCCAAGTATCATGTATTCTTAATGCCCTGCAGTCAAAATTATGGTGCAAATGTTTGAAAACTTTACCCCAACAAAACACCAGAACTGGAATTTTGACCGGAGGTACAGTAGTCCCTAGTGCCACCCAAAAGGCAGTCACATAAAGCAGGTGGTCTCTCAAAGGAGGTATAAATAACATGAAAATTACTACAGAAAGACCTGACAACTGTGGTCTCTAAAAGGAGGTGGTCTCCCAAAGGAGTTGTCTTTCAAAGGAGGGACTACTGTAGTGGCATCAGGTTTCCATGACGATGGAATTACAGACCAAAAAATGGGAAAGGCCTCATCTAAAATGGAATTTACATTCTGTGAAAATTGAAAATACAAACGTGTGACCTGCATATTTTGCAAAAATTTTAAACTTTACACATACCAAACTTGTCATGTAGCCCTTTCTTCACAAAATCTTATCATTTTGTAGATGATATCTGCTCTGTGGACCAGGAAAAGGCAAAAAAAGATTCAGAACTGTCAAGAGCCCCAGGCATGCTTGCTGCCACCGAGGCAAGGAATGAATATGTTCTGGACTTCATGACAATGTTTTTATCTGCTACTATAGTAATAATGCATGTGTGTTGATTTTGAAATTGCAAAGATGAAGTGATGATTCAAAATTTGTTTTGTTGTAGATTATTGTTTTCAAAACATTTAAAGCTGTCCAAGATGTCCATCAAAATGACAATCTCACATGCCTATAGTGATCTAACTACTTCTGGCAGTTTTTGGGCATTCAATTTGACCTAAAACATGGGAAGAGGGGGAGAGAAGAAGCCCGCCTCCTCCTCCGTTGGACACGAGCACTTGCCACTCCAACAAGGTGACTTATATTCCGCTTTTAGAAAACAATACCTACTAAAACTGAGGTACAGTAGCTCTACCGTAAAAAATACTGTTCAAAGAAAGCAGTACCCTTCGGCCGCCTTCAATCTCTTTTGCTGTAAGTGAAGAGGAATAGTGTCCCATAGTATCAGGTATAGTTACCTACCCAAATACTACTATTGTACAATTGACCTTTGACCTCAAAAACATTAGGTCAAATATACAGGTATAACCTTGACTTTCAATAGCCTTCTAAATCACCCTGTGTAGCTTCTTTTGTTTTAAGATTTAGATTTCTAGATGCACGTCACTCAGCAAACTCGTGACCCGTGTGTGACCTTGAAAATCAGGTCAAGGTCAATTATGCTTGCAGTGGTGTACTATCATATGCAATTTGAAAGTCCTGTCTCAAAAGCTTCTGAAGTTATAGTGGGGTAAACAAAATTTCAATGAATATGTCACTGTGACCCAGATACTTGACCTAGTGACCTACTTTTGATTCATGTGTGTATGAAATTTCATGTAACTAACTTAAATACTTCCTTACTTATACCAATACCACCATTGTGCACTTGATCTTTGACCTCAAATAGTAGGTCAAATATAGAACTATGACCTCTATTTTCAATAGGCTTCTAGATCACTCTATGAAGCTTCTTGTGTGTAATCTTTAGATTGCTAGATGCAGGCTTTCAATAGTTAGAGTGGTAACGTCGCTCAGCATGTGACCATTGTGTGAACTTGAGAATTAGGTCAAGGTCAACTATGCTAGCACAAAAAGTAGGCCATATAGAAGTGTACTATCATGTGCAATTTGAAAGTTCTGTCTCAAAAATTTCTGATGTTATAGTGGGTAAACAAAATTTCAATGAATAGGTCACTGTGACCCAGATACTTGACCTAGTGACCTACTTTTGATTCATGACACATTCTTTGGTTGTGATACATGTGTGTATAAAATTTCATGCAACTGACTTAAAAACTTCCTTACTTGTACCAATACCACCATTGTGCACTTGACCTTTGACCTCAAAAAGTAGGTCAAATATAGAGCTATGACCTCTATTTTCAATAGGCTTCTAGATCACTCTATGAACCTTCTTGTGTGTAAGATTTAGACTGCTAGATGCAGGCTTTCAATAGTTAGAGCAGTAACGTTGCTTAGCACATGTGACCATTGTGTGACCTTGAGAATTACGTCAAGGTCAACTATGCTTGCACACAATGTAGGCCATATAGGAGTGTACTATCATGTGTAATTTGAAAGTCCTGTCTCAAAAATTTCTGAAGTTATGGTGGTAAAACCACAGGACGGACGGACGGACGGAGGGCGCCGGGTACGACAATACCCGTTGGCCTCATATGGCCGAAGGGTAAAAAACTGCTTGTAAAGAAGAAACATCCTCCCCTTTCACAAAAATCTAGCATTACATGTACATGCACTAGTATGGGTCAGTCAGTACAGTGTACAATGTCTCTGATATTATCAACAATCCAATAACAAGCTCATCAGATGTATTATGCTGGCTGCAAACATGACAAGGTACACACACACACACACACATATACACTGTGAAAGATGAACAATCATTGGCAGGCAAAGCAGACTGGGGTGAGAGTGGCAGATAGTGCCCTCTACTGGTAAATGTGGAATCCAGTTGTGGTACTTGTACTTGCCACTAGATGGGGCTGTTCTCTGCCTCTGTTGTTGACAGCACCAAACATTGCACATATTGAGGATGCATGCAAAATCTTGGCACCAGACCAATATCATTACAGAAACTTTAACTTAAAACCCAGTTTATGCTTTCATAAAAATGAATATTGTTACATTTTCTATCCTGGTTTCTGGGTAAAAATAAATTCTAATTTTCATGCACAAATCTTAAAAGAACCATGGCCTGAGATATATCACAAGTTGCATGTCAACAAAAACAATTCTATACACTTACAACACAAGACAGGTAAATATTTATATATGTTTGCAGCAGTGTTTAATATATTTTCATTTACGTTATATGTAAAATTGGTATGAGTTCTGAAATTTAAATAAATACCTTTGTAAGACCAGCATGCAATACTGGATTGAGGTGCTTGCATTACAGGTGCTATATGTAGCTCTGTCAGCTTATTTCAGCAGTGTTTGGTGGCATAACTTTGTGGTTAGGAACTTTCGTTGAAATTGGGGAACTGAGTCACTGTAAGGAACGGGCTTTCACTGGTAAATGATATTGTTCCCAGCAAGTAGTCAATTTATGGATTCCTTACTGGGAGAACGTCTTTGAATATTCAGTCAATTTTCTTGTGAAACATACCAAATTAAAGCTTAATAAACACAAAAAAACTAACAGTAATATTTATATTTTATTTATTCTAAGATCATTGCAGATTCTGTTCTGAAGGCTAATATATATCGGCTCCCAGTAAAACTAAAAGGTCTTCCAATTTACCGTCCTCCACTCAACAATAACCAAACACTTTACATGGAAATAATCCACAAATAACCACTTTTAATATAATTTAAACCCGTAGAAACCAATTATGTTGAGTACATTATATTATATATAAATCTAACATAAATAAAGCTCATATTGGGTGCACTGTTTCTGATGCCTAAACCAGCCGGGTGCTCAAATTCATAATTTTACAGTGTTGATCAAAATTTTCGGCGGAGCATAACTTTTGAGTACATGGCTCTCTTTTCTGCAAATAAAAACTATTAATATACTTAGATCATGTACAATCACTTTATGTACTGGGAACATTGCACCCCTCTATCTTTTAGATAATGTTTTAAATCAACTGCGCTCATGTTTGCAAGAGACTTCAAGTTTTGCTCTCGCAGTGCACTGCTGCTTGCTGGCTTCATCTGGTTAGCAGGAGCTGGGCGTGACCTTCCTGGGTAACAAGAGCTGAGTGTAACAAGGTAAGCAGTCATGTGTGCGACCGTCACGCCTTGCCAAGGGAAAGCTTGAACTACTTTCTGTGAGTTTGGTATTGTCTGTGAGAGCAACCCAATGCTTCGCTCATTACTGTACGAACTTCTTGTGTGTACTGTAAATTGCTTTAATGTTGCTGTGTTCTTATTTTTGCTTAAATGAAAATAAGAAAATTTAAACATGCAAAAATAAAGCGATTTACAGTAGTGTCAATCGACAAATTAAACAATAAGAAAAACATGGATCAAATGTACTTGGTGGAGTGTTATTCATACAAGCAATACTCAAGTTGATCACAAACGTTCTTTGAAATGTGCCTTTTGGAAGGTCAGAACACTAGGATGAAGATACAAATAGTTAAACCTTTCCTGACCACCCGAGCATCCTCATGCACAGAAACTATGGATCACTTCCTGGTATCCCCTGTGATGGGCTAGTCAGGTGGAAAACATGAAATTGAACGGGTACAACAGCCCAAATACATTTACTGGTCGACCTGTAACTAGTCTTAATCTGTATTCCACATCAGGATAGTTATTTTCTTTCAACAGTGTTTTGAAAAGCTTAGTTGGTTAGGGATAAAAGACAATAAAACAGCAATATAGTAACCAAGTCTGAATAAATCTAGTCCATTATATGAGTAGAGATGCACACTGCCTGACAACCGACACATTACTAACTGTATAAAATGAATGCCAAACAGCCCTCTGATGTGGTCCTCATACGTGTAAGATCAAACATGTAACACAGACAGATACACAGCCTCAGCACAGCTACCCGCTTTGTACTTTTAACTTACCTATATCTCAGCCTTTAGCTTGGTTGGATGCACAATGGAATAAACTTAGATCATTTGGAACCATAAGGGGGTGCCACCCATCAAGAGAGATGACCTGATAGCTCCTGACTGATCAGGCGTGACATGAGATGTAAAGTGACCCCTCTCAGCTGAGCAAGGGCCGCTATACATGTATTTATATCATTCTGAAGCAAATCAAACTTAACCTACCTTCAACGCAAAGCGTTGACTGAAGGGTCTGCCATTTGCTCAAATTAGGTCATGGTGACACCAAAATCTAACCAGTTCATCTTGCCAGGTAAGATAAGCATGTTGCTAAATTTGAGCAAAATAAATGTAGGCATTCTGTAGATATTGCAGTAACAAGAATGTGCACATCCAGATGGACATCTGGACGGATGGATGGACAACCCAAAAACATACAGGGTCCCCCCATGGGGTGAACCCTTAACAAAATTGCACACACCTAGCAAAATGCCCCCCTCCCCCCCCCCCCCCCCCATCCCACTATCCTTCTGGGATTCTTCTCTGGGGATTTACCTACCTGCAGTGTCTCCGGTGTGTTCCTGGTTGGTTCATCCACCTTGTTGATGCCTTGACCTCGTTCAGTCAACAAATTTCCTGTCAAGTCTACGGCTGATCGGAAGCACTCAGCAGCCTGCAAGTTATGAACAATTGTCGGTTTTCTAAATTTGAATGATCAAGATGACAAAGAGTAATTTATATGAAGTGATCAAAGACATTTGTATAGATGTATAGAAAATTGTCTCAACAGTCAACTTAGAGGTATACACAAGTGCTAGATATAAGGTTATTTATTTGTTCAAAACATGTGAAACAAATTATAGCAAGTCAAATTTTTACAATTGTCCAAACTTTGCCTGCGAGGCTCGTGCCACTTAAGTTGCCTATCTGTGGCTAAATGAACCTATGCCATAAATAGACAAAAATACCCAAGTCTTTAATATGTCAAACCAAATCCCCCCAGTTGTTTGCCTGCCTGCGCACCTGATCATCCAAGCACGAAGCGCGTGGGTGATCAGGTGTGAAGGCAGGCAAACAAGGATGGGGATTTGGCTTAGATAGATTAACAACTCGGGTAATTTTGTATTTATCCCCTATGGTCCACTAAGAAAGAAAAAGAGACAATTTATGTCATTTGTACCTTTTTGTTTGACTACACTGCATCAGACTTTGCCATGATGAGTTCCTCGCTTGTCCCTGGCTACCAGATACATGTATATGCTAATTCAAATGGCAGACCTTGTAACGTTGAAGCTATACTCACTATCAGCTGCCTCAGTCCTTCCTCATCAACTGGCACACTACTGAGCTTCAGTGTTTCACGTTTTGAGGCTTCTTGATCCCCCAGGTACTTCTGTACTAAGTCTCGCACGGGGTCCCCCTGGGAAGCAAAAACAGCATCCAAACATCATGCCACAATAGTATCTTACAATCTTAACAATAAAGTACATATTACATGAATTTTGAAGACTATGTCAATACAAAAGTGCATACATGTCCACATACACTGTAACTTGGTCAACAGTGTTTATCAACTCTTATAATCATGCACAAAGAAAAAAGATATCTACATGTACCTAGCTAACACTGACAGCTGGATATATATATATATATATATATATATAGAGAGAGAGAGAGAGAGAGAGAGAGAGAGAGAGAGAGAGAGAGAGAGAGAGAGAAGTGGGAGAGGGAGATAGATAGATAGATAGATAGATAGATACATAGATAGATAGATAGATAGATAGATAGATAGATAGATAGATAGATAGATAGATAGATAGATAGATAGATAGATAGATAGATAGATAGATAGACGGACGGAGGGAGGGAGGGAGGGAAGAAAGAAGGAAAAGGGAGGGAAGACAGACAGACAGAAAGAAAGAAAGAAAGAAAGAAAGAAAGAAACGGACGTTATGTATCATCCAGTTTGCACAAGGCATGGTTTACAGAAGTGAAAGTTTGAAATAACTGCAATTTGTGAATTCTCAATATTAAATTAATTGCAAGTTTTGCTTGGAAGACATCTGGAGAATATGTAACCCTAAAACTCTCATGTACACTTGGTACTCAAAAGCACCATTAATCCAATGCATATTGAATCTCTCTGCTTATTTCTAGATTTCTTAGTCAACTGGTCAATTTTTGCAAAATTAAAGCCACAGTTTAATTAGCTTGCAGCTTAATCATTCATCACTTTAAGGAAAAGAGATCCTGGATTTGGGAAGCTTAATAGCAGTTTATTGAGAGATAAAATATCATGTTGCAGAAATAAAAGACTTCATTAAAGAACAACTTGACAAATATACAGATTTAGAAAATAAAAGTTTGAAATGGGGTGTTATCAAGTGTGAACTTTGAAGTTTCACAGTTTCTTTCTATAAAAGAAAAGCATATCAAATTAGGTGGAGGAAGAAAGATTTGAATAAACAGAAATTTTACACAACAATCTGGCTTAATCACCTAATGATGAAGTAAAAGATAAAATAGATCATATTCGGGTTCAGTTAAATTATATTAATAATCAACAGGTTGAAGGTATTATGATTCCATCACACACTCGATGGTCCAAACAAGGCAAGGAAAGTACCACGAATTTTTTATCTTTGGAAAAAAAGAAATTGATAATCAACAGGTTAAAGGTATTATGATTCGATCACACACCACATGGTCCAAACAAGGCAAGAAGAGTACCAAGAATTCTTTATCTTTGGAAAAAAGAAACCATAAATTGAAATGTATTTCAAAATTAATGACTAGTATTAACAAGGACATGAAAGACTGGTATTAACAAGGAAATGAAAGAGTTAGAGGACATTATAGAAAAAAAAAACACACTATAAGAAGTTATATAATTCAAACAGAAACCCTCATTTGGTGAGTTTTTGAGAGTTTAAGAACATGAGTTTTTATTTTACTTTCACATCATTAGAAAGTATTTTTGCCATGAAATTCAGATAATACCTATTGTGATGACATGACCCAGGTTTAGCCAAACCATACAAAGGAAAGCTGTAGACTAAGTCTTAGTCTGACAACACCCTTTCCATTTGGATGACCCAAAATGCTCAAATAGCATAAAGATTGTATATATCCGACATTAATTGAGCAAAAAATAATGTCATAATATTCAAAACATGAGTCAAGCTTGAGTCTCATTCTGAAAATATACTAAGCACCCTAGTCACTTGAAAGGACTAATTCAGTACCTGTGGATCATCAACAAGCATGCCTGGCATGGTCATTTGCTCCGGCTCTGGGAAGTAAGTTCCAGGTGGACTAGTCACCTTTGCCACCAAGGCCTGGCGTGTCAATTCAGATGGTATCCAAGCATTGTAGCGACGGTCCATGTCACTCATGCTCAGGCTGGTCGAGAAAGGATCCTCCATGATTGGAAAGGTACCAGTGGCACCCCCTGGTGTCACCACTGCATTAGCCAATGGGTGCCCAGCCTGGTGCAGTGGACTTGGCAGAGGAGAGGTCTGCCCACCCACAGATCCCACACTAGAACCGAAGGCTTGGTGAACAGGGCTTTGAAGAGGCGAGCCAGGCAGGGGAACAGGAGGGGTGACTGGGACAGCTCCAGCATTTATGGGGATGGGCTGAGATGATGTCTTGGCTGCAGGTTGGTTCCTCGGACTAGGTAAAGGAGACTGAGTTGTTTGACCATTGTCAGTTTCATCATTTTCCCCAGCAGTAAATGTGTCAAAGAAGCTCTTGCCTATTTCATCTGTCCCCCCAGCATCCTCAGTGAAGAACTTGCTAACATTTTCAGTACTGCCTATCACCATAGGGTTACCAGCACCTTTAGCCTCTTCAAAGGACACTGGGGTGGCCTCCTCTGGATGAGACAATTGTCGATTTATAGTCTGAACTTCTGGCTCACCTGAACTTTCCGTTTTCACATCTGATTCTAATTTTTTTTCGGTGTTCACCTCATCTTTCTTTTCCGTTTCTGTCTCCTCTGGCTTCACAGAAGTTAATGTGTCAAAGAACTCATCTCCTGATTGTTCTAATGCAGAATCACCCACTGTGAAATATTTACGTATATCTCCACCTGAGGGACTTTTGGACATGTTGTCTCCCATCTCTTCCTCATTTTCCGCAGCATCTGTCTTTTCAGTTTCTGTGTTGTCTGTCACAGACAAATCCTCTATACCTTTCTCCACACTGGCACAAGGTGACAGAGTCTCCAGGTCCACGCTCTCTACTGTAGAGGATGTTTCCAAAACCACAGTGTCCATTCCTTCCATGGATGCACTTGGGGGTATTCCTCCCAAATTGGTTTCTCTGGGGATTTGAAGTGTGTCATCATTCTCCTGTGAAGAAATCAGATCTCCAAGAACCTCAGCCTGAGTGGCATCCTTTTCTGATGAGTCTGCTTCAGAGTCATCTGGAGGTAAAACCCTGTCCTCTTCAAAGTTGATGGAATCCTTGTCCGGAGTTCCCGAGTTATCGTGTCCACTCATCTTTCATCTGATGACGCACTGAAAAGATATAAACTGTACATAACACAGCCATGTACCATACTGGTTTCACCATTTTATTGGTTTGTAAAGATACTATATGCCCAGGTAGAGGTATTTTCTAGCACTTTCAAAATTCATTAATATGGCTAATTATACTGACGCAAGCATAAGAATACGTGTACTGTTATAACCAGAGAGTTCACTGTTATCATCTTGTTTAAACTCCATCTAAAACTAAGTCTAGGAAACATATTGTGAGAGCAAGAAGGGAAATCAAATGTCTTTATTTGACGTTTATAGGGCAAAGGTTTTTTTGTTCAATGTACATGTATTACAAATTAGCAATGGAGTATGTGTAATACATGTATACAAAATATTCAAGCACCTAAAAAAAAACCCACCAGAGATTCAAACTTTTGTTGAACCTGTTTGCTGCCATGGGCGAGAAGCATGATTGTTAACAAAGGCATCATAAAAATTCATACTGTAAATTGCTTTATTTTTGAATGTTTACATTTTCATGATTTTCGTATTTGTGACACTTCACTGCAGTTTTAATTTTCACTATTTTTGACATAGTTCCTATTCAAACAATCTTAGAATACTATTTCACTGTGTTTTTATTTTCATGGTTTGGCAACATCAGCAAAACAAGTGAAAGGAATTGAGTGAAATTACAGCAATGTACAGTATACTACTAGTCAAGTCTCACCCATTTTGAATGAGTCCTAGTCTCAGTATTTGTCAGTTAACTTTAGCCTAATTTAGGCATGTTAATATATCCTACAAAAATCAATTTATTTCTATGCTCACTGTTAAAAATAGTACCTTGACCCACCCTCACCTCCCACATGAACAGTCATCCTTTCTTATTGTCAAGGGTGATAAAAGATACATCATGTATATTATTAAGCAGCTAAACATACATACATGTATGTACACATGTTGGAAATAAACAACCACATCTCAGCACAAAAAGAAATACCCAAATTTGGATTCCTGGTTTATATTATATTCAGTTATCACATACCTACAGTGTTATCTGTTTTTATATGTGTATTTTTGCATGCCTAATTATGACCCATCTGGCTTCCTTCATATTACATGTGAAAGCCTCAAACATGCATTATGGAATTCCATAATGCATGTTTGGGCATGTGCCACCTAGCGAGCTATTGAGAAACTAACTTTGGCCTGTGACGTTGCATGACCCATTTGACCTCCTTTATATTACATGCGAAAGCCTCAAACATGCATTATGGAAAAAATCCGTAATGCACGTTTGGGCATGTGCCACCTAGCAAGCTATTCAAACACTATAAACATGTGATCAACATAAAATTACATCCATTGGGTAGTTTCATATCTGCACTCGTTGAAATCCTCACACTCAACACATCATATCTGCACTCACTAGATGCTCGTGCTGGTATGACATGCTGAGGGTTTCAACTCATGCAGATATGAAACTACCCATGTATCATTATCATGGAAGTATTATACAGAATGAGAGAGCACACTGACCACCTCAAAGATTCCAGCCCTGAAACTGCTAAGTTTTATGGGGGACAATCAAACCTGCACACTGCGACTGTGCGGCTGCCGGAGCACAGCTTGTGTAAGCGCTCAGCATTCAATGGTATTTTAGACCTTTCAGTAATCTCCGAGGTGCAGGGTGGCAAGATTCACCTACATTGTATTTCAAGGCTGATTTTCTTCCTGGCCAAATCATGCCACAAAATAATTGTTAACATCCATGGCAAGACCTTACATCATGGTACATTTTGGTGGTATTTATGACAATCAGGTAGTGTCTGAATATTTCATTATACAGATCTTTATTTAAGCTAAAATATCCATAAGAGATAAGCCATCCATCTTGGGAGAAACTGGATTTCTTCCCGATTTCCAGGTTGATTTTCTACCTGGTCAAATGACACCAAGAAATGACAGTTTACATCCATGACAAAATCTCAAATCAGAGTACATTTTGCCGTTATATGGACAAACCGGTCACACAATACATTTATATGGATCTTCATTCAAGCAAAATTGCCAATACTTTACATTGGGATATATCTGCCATATTAAGACACCCATCTTGGAGAAACTGAATTTTTCCCCCTATTTCAACAGCAATTTTCTACCTGGCTACATCATGCCAAGAAATAACCGTTTACATCTATTGCAAGATCTGAAGTCAGTGTACAATGTGGTAGTATTTTGACAAACCAGCAGCATCCAGAAAGTTTATTACTGAAGATCTTTATTTTGGCAAAATTTTCCTTGCATGATCAATCTGCAATCCCTCATGGAAACGGTACAATTTCAATATCTCGGGTTCTAGTACGAGTACGACGATGTAACGGACACCATTCAAATTATCTTGACAGAAGCTAGCGAATTAAACTGACTGCAAAGGCATACAGGTGATTGGTGGCTGCTTACAACATTAATTTACGCATCATAAGGCAGCACTGTTCCGGAGCAATGATGCTAGAAGTTGCAATGTTCTGTGCTCCTGTGTGACAAGCCTGGCTAAACATGGCCCTGTTTTCAAAGCTAGGGTACAAAGCTTGTGCTTATTACTTATCTCAATTGAACTAATTAACCCAGGACAAAGGGATCGTTTGCACAATTAATTGGTCACCGCAGGGGTTTGATGGGCTCATCTGGATGCTCTCTCCTTCTGTACAATACCTCCATGACTAGTATTATATACTTATTATTAATCCACTTCCATGGTTTGAACTAGTTTGTGCCTCAATTTCAAAATAACAACATGTACATATACCAAGAAATTTACGGTGCAAAACCAAAAAGCATAAAAGGTTTAACTTTGTAACATGTACATTGCGGATCAGTGGTGAATTCAGCTTTTACCAACCTGTATCATAAAATGTAATGTTACCCCCTATCTCTCCTCCTCCCTCCCCTCGTTCCCGAATGAAACCAACCAAAAGTGGCTGGAGCCTGGAGGTTATTCTGTCACAATCATGTCAGTTTAGTCCAACAGTGATCTCAACAGAGCTGGATGCTGGTTGCAAAAACATCGACGTTGTTGTGGCAGGTTGTAATGTCAATAGTCATGATGCATGAGGCATTGCTACATACATTATATTTAAGAACCCTCTATGTTTACGACAACATCCAAGCCCTCTTACCAATATTTGTCGGGTATTTTGTTTTTGTACAGCATCAAACTCTTGTCTGACAGCTTTTCTTCCCTGTGACTGTGAGTAAATTTGCCCATCCCCCCAGCAAAAAACGTAACGTGGTTCTGCTTGTCGCAAAATTTTCATCAGGCTGTCGTAAACTGGGCCGATTTTTGCGACAGTGACAGAATGGAAGATGATGCCCCTGTCATTTATGGGCTTGAATTCCAGGAAAGTTACCCATTTTCTGAACTTGTTTACACATTTAAGAGTTTTCTACATATTTCAAAAATTGTCTGAAGCTTTGCTAATGCAATTTGACGCAGAGAATAGCGCAGAAATGCGAACGCAATCGTTATGCGAGCGATATTGTAGGAACTTGTAAGCAGAGGGGGAGTGGTTTCATAAATCTCAATACCACATGAACCAGTGCCACTGTCACTGCCAGTTATGTTTTGTCAATATATGTGGGTCAAACTTAAAAAAACAAGGTCTGTTAAGACATCCTCTTTTTTTATCTTCAAACATTGCTGCAGGGGCAGTAAAGTAGTACTTAAATATCCAAGGCCAACATTGAAATTTGATTTTTTTTAAACCTATTTTATCATTTTTGTGTACATGAAACTTGTTATAGAGTGGTGAACAATACCTGAATATTTATTCAGAGGCTATTGTTGTTTTTGTTTTTTGTTTTTCTGTTGCTTCCCACCCCCCCACCCCCCAAAGTCTGGTTCATAATGTCTAAAACTACATTGTTTTATAATTACGTAAAAACGCACTGAAATAGTCAATTATATCTCAATGATACAATTTAATTGTGTTCCTATTTATAAATAAAGAAAGACAGCCATGTAAAAAGCATTGAATTGACAAACTTGGGTGACAGTGGCCACCATTTTTGCAGTTCAGGGAGGAACCACTATTATATACTTACCACACATTTTCATATTAGCATAAAGACATATTTGCCATGATTACAGTAGGAACTGTAATAAAATCTGGCCACCTTTCTCCCAAAACAAAACAAACAAATGTATTGCAAGATCGTCCGATGAAGTTCGTGGATTATGCCAACATTTATGTGTCAACCTGAAAAACACCGTTCCCATCTATATATATGTTTACATCAGTGTGACATAACAGTGCAAGGCTACGTGATGTTTGCCTGACCCTGCAGTTTGTGGGGAAACCACGCTAACAGACTGATGGCACAAAGCAATTATGTATCTGATTGGCTTAATTGTGATGTCACCCCATAGTCCAGGGCTACCCAGCCTGCCCAAGAACATCAGCATTCGGCAGCCTGAGCACATTTTGAACTTGAAATTGTCGTCACATACCAAAATACCATGTAAATTGTAGGGCCTAGATTTCACTTGACAACAATTCAACTACACAACATTGTATCTGTATACTTCATCACAAGCTGGAAAAAGAAAGGGTTGCAAGGGTATTACAGATATTTTGCCACAGTGTTCACTTGTTCCATACAGTTTCAGTTATCTCAGTGCTTATCATGCAATGAAAGTCCTCATTATTTTGAATCAATAAAATATGTGGATCCAGTTATTGTAAAAACATGGTGACGGGATTTTTTCACCATAAATCATGATTGTATTGCATCTGTTTAAAGTGCTTTATGATTATAAATACATGTACTATATTGTGGACTTATGAACACATGTTCAGCAGGAAAATTTATGAGGGTACAGAACCTGACATACATTGTAATATATTACAGGCACGAGCCTTAACTGCACAAGTGGCAGAGACCGATGCTATCAGGTTCTTGGTTGGTACGCAGTCACTGCGCCATGATAATCAGGTGGGTCTGATGTCTTACAAATATACAGCTACAGTGGAACCTGTGGAGTGCAACCATGTTTTGGACAAAGCAATGCCAATAGACCATGTAGACAGAGGGATGGTATATGGGGTATAGCTGCATGTATGGAGTATGAGAGGCAACAGCAGTTGATTGTGATTGTAAGAGAGACTCTACTTGTATTAATTTGAACTAACATTAATTCATTGTTTTGGGGTTTTTTTCATGAATTTTAAACAGTAAATTATATATTTTTCATGTATATTTAATATTACACAGGCACTCACAGACTTTATTGCTCAATATCCATATAGGCTACATGTGCTGAAGTTCTCATGTTCTATTACACTGGTGAAAAACAGAATTGGCCTGGCAGGATCCAATGACAGTTGCAACACATAGGATGTTGCATTGTGGAGGTTGTGCCTCTATTTAAGTGATGATGAGATTTAGAAATCACCTTGACATAAAGATGGAAGGAGTGTCAGCTTTGTCAGTGTTCCTATTTAGGGCTCATTTGTCATTTTCATTAATGTACAAAAAGTTGCTGGTGCATTCAGGGGCTTTGTATGCATATTTGGCCATGGAAAAGCTGATGATTTTTAGCACCTAGTTTTTCATATCCAGACCAAGTTTAAAGCATTGGCAGCTCCCACCTTTGACCCAAGTAAAGGTGACAATTTAGAGGATTAGCAGGATTAAAGTTAAGACTCAATTGTCACATTGTTGACAAGTGTGAGAAGGAGTGTGGAATAGAGAAATGAGTTGAAACTAACAATTGGCTTGCACATTTTTATTCTTACATCGTAATGTAATAATAATAATAATAATAATAATAATAATAATAATAATAATAATAATAATAATAACAACAACGACAACAATAACAGTAATAATGATAATAATAATAGCAAGCAGATTTTATAAATGATAAAGTATGATTTATGAAAAAGCTGGGACAACTTCTGCAGGTAATTTGTACATGACTGTAAATCAACCATGTAATATCTGTTTCAAAGTATGCTTTAGGTACAGGTAATATGAGTATAGCATAAAAAATACTTTTTGCACATTCATGAAAATGATACCAATAGTGAATGCTGCATTATGCATATATCTCGAACTGTGTTGAGGAGGTATGGGCTACCAACAGATTTTTTTTATCATTTTGAGATTGCTTTTAACTTGTGAGAAAAAGTGTGTGAGGAAAGAAGAATTAAGTGAACATTTCTGTAATCCGGAAATTGAAAGTGCCAAATTATGAATACAAACAAGATTTTTTTCAAGCTTGATGGACAATAATAAGTATTTTTTTATTTGTATTAAACTTCTCTACTAAAAAATGAAAAATTCACACCTATGCTGTGCAAACACAGGATTAATAAAGATTAACTGTGCTCATGCAGTTTTTACAACAAAAAAGAGAAACGTCAGGCATGGATATATGTGATGTGTTGTGTTTGGGGTTGGATGAGTAGCATGATCTTTTGACACCTCATGCAAACTGTCAATTTTAGTACAACCTGCAGATTGAAAAGTTGTGATTTTTTTTTAAATTTTTGAAAATGAGTCTTGACACACATTTGATACCCAACACACTGTCAAAACAAGAAGATGAGGTTGACATTTGAGTACTTCAGGGTAAAGGGTAAATCAGGTCGGTTTTGTCAGAAAATGAGTAGAGCTGGCAGACTGTCTCAGTACTCTGTCCTTGACAGAGCAGAAGAGCTATGACTGTGATACACTGGTGTGCAGTATAAGTACAACTGTCCAAGTGAGCTCTTCCAGTTTCACTTCCTGCAATAGCAAAAAAACCCCTTCTAGTCGAGCCAAAGGGTGAAAAGCATCTACCAGGAATGGATTGTGACATGATGCTGACACAGTGGATGGACCTGGAGAGCCATTTAGAGAAGGCCTGCTACCAGATACAGATACTGGACAAAGCCCTGGATGACCTTGAAGGGAGGCACCAGAGAGCCAAGGACAACTGTCAACGTAGCTTCCAGTACTCCTTTCACTTCAGGATATCGGTGATGGAAGGGGTTCGCAACATGATGTGTGTTTATGCTGAGAAGATTGCCGAAGAAATGGCCCTTATGCAAGTGACCATCATGACTGACAGAATGGAGACATCATCAGGGGAAGAGAATGAAGTAGAGGTGTAATAACGCAGCTGCTGCCACCTGGGGATACAGTACCAGCCACCCAACGGCTCTTTTCAGAGCCACACAAATTGTCCCAAAAGAATGGCTAAAGCATTGGTATATATATAATATGCATACATGTAGTACTATGTTTTTCATAATTGTATTAAAAAAATATTGATTTTAAATGCAATTTATGAGCAAAGTTTGATAACAGTGATCTTAAAAATGTTCAGCATTTGCAAGTGAAATTGGCAACAGTGCCTTCGTAATGAATATGAATAATTTGCCAGACACAGAAGTCTTAAGGGAGGGGTGGGGGCAATGTGTCTTGATACACTGGTTCAGGATATCAATTTGCTTCAGTACAGAGTGCAGGGAATAAATCAAATAAGGGGGGGGGGTCTGAGGGGGTCCTCCCCCAGAAAATTTTGAAATCCAGAATGGTCTGTGATGTGTTTTGATGCCTTTTGAGCTCAATATTTTGCATTTTTTTCATCTAGAGTGATACATGTTTGTCACAATAAATTGCGATTAAATGCCGTTTTACCCAAGACCCAAGGTCGGCACAGGCTACTGATGTTCTGTTCAGTAATTTGTCGCACAAGAATTTCAATAAAATGCAACTAATGTCTCTCACCATAAAGCAGATTATGTTAAGATTGTGAAATATTATGCATATTAAAGTAGGATGTCAGTTTTCTGCAAATTGTTTCTTCATTTTCCATTCTTTGCGTTAACAAAATCTGGGATTACTTTTTTCCCCGGTTTCACTTTCAGGAAAGTCAGACTGGCGGAAGCTTAAAAACATGTGATATATTTCAATTTTATTTCAAATAGACCTGTTTCCTTTCAAAGAAACTCCTCAGTAGTTTAGAGGCCACCTGTCCGTAGTTTGACCAACCTGTCATTAGTCCCCAAAATGGAAGTATATATGTAGTTACAGTACTGCCACCAACATTTAATTCAAGTCGGGACACGCAAAGCTTGCACGGCTCACAGTTGGTCACTCTCAGAACACAAAATCACGGGATTCAGCTACCTGTGGCTGTCATTCGTTCCAATAGGTTTTGATGGTGAATGCTGCCATACTTTTTTGAAGTTAACACATCATAAATTTGCTTTTTTGTCCCTGTTACTAGGCCTAAGCGGTCTGTCTGCATGTGAGAATCCACCATCTTGGTGGAATATCCTGTGGCCAGTCTCTATGATGTCACGCAAATAGAACTATATGATTGGACGGTTCGGGCCAGTTGGAGTTTGAAACCATGACAACAACATGCAAATGAATCCATTTGTAGACTTTTTGCACCGAAAGAGTCCCTTGTTTGTCATCTGATATGACATTTTGAGACACGTTCTCTTGAAACAGAATTTATGTAGCCAAGAGGAAGTACACTATTTTTTTCTTCTCCATTGTGTTGAACTGTGGAACTGTAGGCCGTATTATAGGTATCCTGAAAGTTTATCTTTCCATGCCTTTTCTCTCATTTGAGAGTTTCTTTTCCCAATCTATTCTGATGCAATGATGTGATGAACAATGTTTCGTCCATTGTTTGTCAGGGAGCCCATATGTACAGCCATCCTGGCACTCTGCAGTCAAGCAGACGACCATCAGCTTGAGCCACATACAACAGTATAACATTAAATAAAAAACAAGTAAACAGGTTGTTGATCAAAACTAGATACCAATTGAATAACGACCTGTTGAAAGGTACAGAACTCAGAAAACTGGTTTAACACTTAAATTGATACATGACTTGAACATTACATGTATATTGAATAACATGTCATCTAATACAAGAATCAAAATAACCACAATGCATGCCTATGTGGCAACAAAATTTAAACAATTCATTGTATCACATTTGAAAATACAATCTCTCTCTCTCTCTCTCTCTCTCTCTCTCTCTCTCTCTCTCTCTCTCTCTCTCTCTCTCTCTCTCTCTCTCCCTCTCCCTCTCCCTCTCCCTCTCCCTCTCTCCCTCTCCTTCTTTTGAAAAAAAAAACAACAGATTTTAGATTGAGGGTAGGAATTCCTACCCTCAATTTTTTTTTTTTTTAGAGTAGGAAATTTTACCCTTTTTACCCTCTTGTAGAAACCCTGTTAGGCAGTCTTCTAGATCAGACACATGTAATGACATGAAATGAAAATGAGACACAGAAGAATATTGTGCAAAAGTACCTAGTATAGTACTCACTCTGTCTTCTCCATGACACAAATAGAGCAGGTCTGGTGAGGGGTTTCTAGCAAAAATAACATTGCTCTGGCAAAGTCTTTCATTTTCAATCTTCAAATCACCAGCAGCCATTGCACAGTAAGTCAGAAGGAACTGAATGAAGACACAGATCACTGGTATGCACACAGTAGCTGCACCTGCATGCAGAGAGCTTGTCACCACCAACTACAACTATTTGATCAAGCATTGGATGACCTTCAAGGGAGGTATGAGTCGTCCATTGACCGTCGTCAAACTGCCATCACCGATCATCCCTCGTCAATCGTCCATCATCAGTCGTCCATCTTCCATCCTTCTGCCCACAATTCACATTTTCCACTTCTTCAAAACCGTTTGCCAGATTCACTTCAAACTTGTTGGAAATGTACCTTGGTTGGGTTTCTACAAAAATTCGTCCAATCGTCACCCTTCATTGATTTTTAGTTTTTTTTAATTATTTTTTTGTTTAATTTTTTGGCAAAATCTTTAAAAAATCTTCTGAAACTGCTCTGCCCATTGCTTTGAAATTGTATAGGGACACTTCTAGGGACTCTCAGATCTTAAAAAGATGAGCAGGTGGTGCTGCACTTTTTTGCTATTTTTAACAATTTTTTTTTATATTTT
The DNA here is from genome assembly GCA_964020975.1 of Hermodice carunculata. Lineage (NCBI taxonomy): Eukaryota > Metazoa > Annelida > Polychaeta > Eunicida > Amphinomidae > Hermodice > Hermodice carunculata. The sequence goes on along the minus strand of OZ026629.1, from coordinate 5,893,009 downwards.
CCCCATTTTTTAATTCATCTGCAAAACTGTCACTCAGATTGTTCTGAAACTTAGTGGAAATCAAAATTGTTCACTAGGTGGTGATGCTGTGGATCCCTGATTTTTAATGAATTTTTTCAATTTAGGTACCTGTCAGTTAATGCATGCATTCTTATTGATTTCCATGCTAGTCAATGGGGATTGCAATGAAACCTCAAATTTTTTACTTCCTCTCCAACATCCTCATCCCCTAAACTTATTATTAGTTGAATGTCAAGGTCAGCTTAGGACAGGCTGTTCACGCAGCCCTGTTGTTTTGTTTTGTTTTCTTCTTAAGGATAAGCTCAGGGTTAGGTACATCTACAAAATCTCAAATAAACAAATTATAGCTCATTTTTACTGCCATAAAGTATACACTTCTGAAAAGTAAACATCATTTAGGACCTCAGACACTTGCTGGTATTTTTTTTTTTTTTTTTTTTTTGTTCACCGGGAAAGGTTGCATGCTGAAACATTGGTGTTGGGTTCTTCATGGATAAGGTTATTAGCGATTGACAGGGTGTTCTGCATGATATATGTGTATGCACAGAAGATCATGAAAGAAAAGTCAGCAGTGAAGGGTGTAGTGAATGATGACCAATGAGCTGATTATTTTGGCACCTCCCTGAAGTAAAAGTATAATGGAGGCAACATGCCAGCTGCTGCCCTCTAGTGGTGAGGAGGAACGTTGTCTTCCATTCTTGTATATGTGCTTATGTGTCTCTTCTCAGAGAAACATAAAATTGCCCCAAAATGGCTGGTTAAACCTTACTGTATGCATTGTAAATGAAGTTTAAGCACAAGAGAACAAAACAAAAATGAACAGCTGGCTTATGTTTGTAAGACAAAGTGTTGATCAAGATACATGTATTTAAGCTGATTTTTGGACCAGTTTCCATTCTGTGTGCTATTCGTTTAGACCTTCTTACTATCATGGACATATTATCAATAATATATCCATGTTACTATGTAGGAGTTACACTCAAAGCAAATGTTGCTTGAAAAGATACAGACAGTTCTCCTAGTTTCACTTGGATCATTTCACAAATACTTAGGGTATAATTCAACATGAGTTTTATTTTTAGATGATACAGTGTACTTGGAATCAGAAACTTACTCCATTTGTCTTTTGTAACAGGTCCACCAGATTGACTTCGATGATGAAAATAACCTGATCAATAAGAACGTCTTCTTACACAGAGAAGGAGAGATCTGGAATATCAGTTCTTCACCTCTGGACAAAAATGTCCTGGCTACTTGCTATAATAAAAGTAAGTACACTTTTATTATCGAAGTATGTGTATTACACACGGACGGAAGAGCGCATGGATTCACGCACAGATGCAGGTGATAGCAGTACCCTCCAGGCCTACAGTGTATGTGGGCAGAGGGGTAAAAATGCAAAAAATGACTTGTATTGAGAAGGAAATATTAATGATAGCCTCCCTATTCTCAGTTTCCTCATACTTTCAAATATTTACAGATCTAATTTAAGCAGCTAAAAAAGAAAAAAAAAACAATCAAACAAAAGCCACAAAGAAAGAGAAACAAAGGAAAACAAATATGCTACAGACATAAAGCAGTTTGTTATGATGTGGATTTTTTGTGTTAGCTTCAGATGCCAAAGCAGAGATGCATGCTGCCATCTGGAGGATCCCAGCAGACTTTGACTCATCCATCAATGAGGACAGCTCTGCCAATGCACCGTCACTGGAGACCGTTTGTCACTTTGACAATGCGGACTATGGGGACATGAAATGGTGTGTTAATGTGCCAAAAACAAGTCTGCTTTCGTGGACATAAGACATCTCCCCCTCCTGCGCCCACCCACATTTTGGGAGGAGGTGATGTGGTAACTTTGTTCACGATAGCATGACAGCCAATTACCAGCTAGATTACTGTATTTCATTATGAAATCTTTCATTTTATTTTCCCACGGAAAAAAACAAACAGACAAACAGAACTATTACTGAGTTACCAACTTCAATTTGTTTTGACAAAGCCAAGTAAGTCCAACAATTCAGTGTTATAATGGAGGACAGTGACAAGTGTAATGTTAAACAGAGAGTCAATATTTATAAGAATCTTATGGCTGAAACACCCACAGTAAAGATACATGTAGCTGTTTTTAAAAAAAAAAATAGGAAAAAAAAACCTCCCTATACCGAACACCCTTGGGACCGGACAAAAGTGTTCGGTATAGTGAGGTGTTCGGTATAGGGAAGTTTGCTTACATAGGAGATATATATTTGGGACTGAGAAATGATGTTCAGTATAGAGAGGTGTTCGGTATACAGAGGTGTTCGGTCAGAGATGTTTTACTGTACACAAAATACTTTTGTAGGAAAAGTACATCTGAAACTAAGAGCTAAATGTCTGTGGGACTTCAGGCATCCTTTACTATTAGAATTAAGACAGTATAACCCAGGGATACAACAGAGAATGTGTCTTGTGGCAACATTTCAGTGTGCTTTGGCATCCAGGAGGAGAGAGTGGTAACGTGATAACCCTCGCTGACAACCACGTGCTGCTGTGGGACCCACAGGCAGGGGGCACGGAGGCCAAGGTAAACTTTCTGCTGGTGCTTAACGCTTTTAGTGCCAAATTTTGGACTGAGTCAACAGCTTTTCAAAGCACTCTGAGGAAAGCTGTTGATTTGGGATATTCTCTCTGGAACTATAGGCATGCTGGTGCTGGAATGAAAGGTCTTTTTACAAGGAATAAGAATCTGGGATCCTAATGATAATTGAGATTAGCTTGACTTGAGTAGATCGACTTTAGTCGTGATTGCCACTAAAAGAGCTAAGCCATGAATGATATTGCAGGTGTGCGGAGTGCGGAGCAATAATTGGACATTCCATATTTTCATCTCAGTAAACCAAAGAGAAACAAGATTAAAAACTGTCTATGGCATCCCTGTGTTAATTCTTTGGATTATCAAGCTGGAAGAGCTATATGCCAATTACTCTTCTTTTTTTCCTTCTTTCTTTTTTTAAATTTTCCACCTGTGTCTTTTTTTATGTAATTTTTAGGCCTGTTTCAGACATTTTTAATCATTTGACATATTACATGAGTGAAAATTAAAGAAAAAATTGTTAACACAATATGCTCAATTGAAGTTTTAGTCTCAAAAACAATGGTAGGATAAGCACAGTCTATGCTGACAGTCATATAATGGTGATGAGAGATAAAAACTAGGATGGTACAATTGATATGAACATGCAACCCCCCTGCAAAAGGTGAATACAAAATTATGATGCTAAAGGGAGATGTCAACCTTCCAACATCAAACAGTCCGAGAAACCAAAACAAAATTTGCAAAAAGTGAGATCCACTTTTTGTATTCACCTCGTATAGTCTATTTTGCAACAAGAATTTCAAAGTTTGACTGAAAATTAAAATGTTGAATCCATTTCAAACTGAAAAATTAGGAAAATTGTACATTCGCTTTGCACAATAGCTGTATAAACACAAGACAAGTGACACAAATGACAATGACAAACAACAATTTTCCATTTTATGTACTTTTAAAAAATATTTACAATGTACTTTGTTGGACTTCGTTTTAGTTTATTGTATTTTATGGCCTATTTTGTGGACACCACTGCTAAGCAGAAGAATGGCCTTAAATGTACTTTATATACATGGCTAAGTTATTAATCCCCTCCACAACTGTACTCAAAAGTGACAAAATGCAGATGTTTTTTCTGCTTGGGGCCAATAAAGTTAAGTTGCTCAGTAGCATTCATCTCTGTCTTACTTATACTTACTTTGTAGTTGTCATCATCAGCAGCACTGGAGGGCAAAGGCCAGCCCAAGTTCTCATCAGGTCGATGGAATCCACACCACAACTGTACTCAGATTGCCACTGCCAATGACACATTTATCCGAGGCTGGGACCTCCGCTCCATGCAGTAAGAACCCTCGTAACTCTCACTACCATAGCTTGTCAACATTTGTTGTTAGTAATTATTTTTGTACACGTGCAAGCTGTAAAAAATTTTTTCGTGGGTTCAGCTTCAGATATATTTTGTAACATGTAATAAGAGCATTGAAGGTATGTATATGTACCTGTTTTGTGAATGGTATACAGTGGTGTCAACCCTTGTTGATTACCTTGGAGTCTCCAAAATTTTGCAGGTCCTGGTGAGCTAACTCTATCACGGGCAAAAGGTTAATGACCTATAGGTTGTTGAAAAATGCAAACTTGTTTAAAGCACATGACCCATGATTTATGTACATTCATGCCCAAGGGGGATTTGTCATCTTTCCCTGTTTAATCCTCATGAAATTAAATCAAAACTATTGACATTTACGCAAATAAAGTGTGAATTTTCGGAAAGGACATGGTACCCGTATCATAGATATGTTATTAACTGCAAAACTTTGATTATGATAACTGGGTAACCAATCATGTCACTGATGGAAGAAAAAAAATCTGTCGTAAACATGTGAACAAATGCCAAAAAACTTTTGTAAAGAATGCACAGGGGTTTGTTTTTTCATTGGATGGGGTGTCATGTTCTAGCTACTGGAAGAACAGCTGGAGAGAGACCAGCCATGCAATACAACACCATCACCCCCCCCCCCCAAAAAAAAATATGGAAATGGTACAAGTCCTTCACCTTTATAAGGCCTTTTATCACAAGGTCAAAGTGGATTCTGATATAACATAGTAAGTCCCTTAACTCCCATTGACACACTTTTTGTGTAATTTTTATGTTATATGTCCCTTCATTATAAGACAGATTTGCTATAATAGGATCTACTGCATGGACCTTCACCGTCAGCACTATAAAATGAGAGTACACTCTTTGAATTAATGCTTTTATTTTTATTTTATTTTTTTTTAATGAGGAATATTAGCTAACAGAAGTAACTATCTGTCACAAGTAAAATAAATGCATTGAGAAGTACCAGCAGACATGCATACATGGACAGGAATCTTGCACTGAAAGGTAAATATGTGCATGTTGATATACAGACAGGTGTACTGCATAGAGAATGCTCATGGCCTGCTGGTGAGAGACATGGATTTCAACCCCAACAAGCAGTATTACCTGGCCAGCTGTGGGGACGACTGTAAGGCCAAGTTCTGGGACATCAGGAACACCACAGAGCCCCTCAAAGTGCTGTCTGACCACTCCCACTGGTACGGCTTTCATTTTGTAAGAAAAAGAAAAAGAAAAGAAAAAAAAATTAGATCCAATACACTTGTATGAGGGATCCCCACAAGACCACAGATGTATATTTTAAACAAAAAATTATACGTCAAGTATCAGATCAGAGTTGATGACCCATGTTCTGTAAAATGAAAAAGACTACTTTGCACTACACCAGCACTGAAAATTTATAAGTTTTTCAGGATTTGTCACTTACACAATACTTTAATTATGCTCCCTCCTACCACAGGAGGGGCAGCAATTGCTTTTTCCATGCATCCATAAGCCTAGATTACCATCTAGCCCCTTGCAAGCCAGGATCCATTCCAAAGTCCAAAGTTTCCATGATAGTGTTTGCATGTTCTGTAACAAGACTACAATGACTGGTAAAATGAAGGAAGAAAATGTTTTCAGAAGACGTCTGTCCACAGTTTGTGTTTGGGCTATAATTCGCTTATCCTTCAACTTAGATTAATGAAACTTTACACACAGGTGCATCTGGACATTAGGGTGGGTCATGTGCCAAAAGTAGGTCACTGGGTCAAGTATGTGGGTCACAGTGACATATTGTAAAATCATGTCCAGGCTATAATTCCTTTACTATTTAATTTAGATTAATGAAACTTCACACACAGATGCAATTACACCTCAGGATGGGTCATGTATCAAACATAGGTCTCTAGGTCAAGTATCTGGGTCATGATGATACAATCATGTAAAACTGCATCACATTTCATGTCTGGGTTGTAATTCTGTTGTCCTTCAAGTTAGATTAATGACCACTTTACACACAGGTGCATCTAGACATAAGGGTGTGTCATGAACCAAAAGTAGGTCCCTAGGTTAAGTATCTGGGTCACAGTGACACATCCTTATAAAATTGTGTCCGGGCTATGATTCCTTTACTATTTAACTTAGTTTCATGAAACTTCACACACACACACACACACACACACACACACACATATATCTTGACCTAAGGGTGTGTTATGAAACCAAAGTAGGTCACTGGGTCAAGTATCTGGGTCATGGTAATACATACATTCATATAAAACTACATTACACTTCATGTCCTGGCTGTAATTCTGCTTCCTTTGACTTAGAATCATCAAACTTTACACACTTGTGTATCTGGACACAAGAGTGTGTCGTGTATAAAAGTAGATAACTAGGTCAAGTATATGGGTCATGGTGATAGCCTATTTTTATTGACTACAGTTGTTCCAAAATGAGACCTGTGATTAGCAAGGTCATAAATGAAGTGAGGGGAGCATGGATCCAGCAATCTGTGATTGCTTTTAATTTCAATTGTAACCCCTTCCAAAAACATTGCAGAAGTTCAGTATGCATAGTACAGGATATTAGACAAATCAGAATACATTTGTTGTATAATATACATTCCATGCATTGTCTGTGGTATGGTATAATTAAATTACAAAAGCCTTACTTGTGGACTTTTAGATATATTTTTAAATAGAGTGCAAGTGTTAGTAAAATATCAGTGATGTTAATACTTTTCATTAAAAAGATATATTTTCAAAATTAGGGGAGGGCAACTTGAAAGGGATGCTATGTTATTGACATTCATATGTACAACATAAACAAGAACATCGCAGGTTATGTAATGAGGTTTGATCCAAGCTATTTTTGCGTTAGCTGTATGCTGTGCCAGAGTCTATTCAAAGCACATCAGACCCAGTGTGGGTCATGCTAAAGCAATACAACTATGTGTATTCAAATTGATAACGGTTCTGGAAACCCATCTGATGATCAGACTCTTTGGAATATTCTGTATACTACATGTGTGTACCTATAGGATCTGGAGTATCCGCTACAATCACTTCCATGACCAGCTGGTGCTGACCTCTAGCAGTGACAGTAGAGTAATCCTGACCAGTGCCATCTCCATATCATCTGAGCCGTTTGGTCACCTGGCTGAGGAGGACGAGACCATTGATGGGGAAGACGGGGATCCCAAAGACAAGTAAGACAAACCCACAGTGTTATAGAGGGTAAACTGCCAGTGTCCTTGTGTAAAACTGTAAGACATTTCAGTACTCAACTACAGACTTAATCAACAGCTCTCTTTGGCATATTTTGAGCATGTGCTGAGGAAAACTATTCTGCATCACACTCTTTTTTTTTTTTAATTCCTGAAACAAGCATTCTGGTACTTGAATGAAAGGACATTTGAGGAGAAATTTGAATCAGGAATCATCATAACACTGTAGATGAGTATGCCTTGTTATCAGTTGCACTACAATGGCATATGGCCAGGGACAGGAAGTAGCAGACGATACCACTGGTCAAGAGGTATTGTGACCTACCCTGACCATAGTGTTGGTCAAACTAGGTCAAGTAGCCCTTTTTTCAACCAGTGCTGCCCTCTATCCTTTGCCTCTTGGCTCATGCCATGGTGAAGGCCATGGTCAGTGTTTAGTTTGCACTGCCTGGTAAATCATGCTGGACCTGCCCATGTAGCAGGTGGAGCATGACGTTCCAGGCAGTACAAACCTCAGTCTTTGAGTTGGCCATGTTGGCAGTATAATGAAAGTTCCTTTAAGAAGATTAGAATATCTGATGTCAATTTCTTCTAACCTTTACACAGAGATTGTCTGTCTGTAACATGGACTAAATGTGGAAGTGGACACTTCATCTGTTGCATTGTATGTTTAGGTCACAAGAGGCAGCGCAGGATGGTGTTCTAGCCACTTACGACGAACATGAAGACAGCGTGTATGCAGCTGAGTGGTCGGCAGCTGATCCCTGGTTGTTTGCCTCACTGAGCTTTGATGGCCGCCTGGTTATCAACAGAGTACCCCGGGCTGAAAAGTACAAGATCTTACTATAGAAGATGATCAGGCCATATCTTTAGTCATGTACACTTATCATTTTCGCCATGCCTCATTTCATTGATGTCACTGTAAGTTTATACACATTGGCCATGCTTTTGTATTTATGTGCACTTTACAGAGCCTCCAAGCTAGACTATGTTAAAAGTGGGAGATCTCCCTCCTGCAGGTACTGAAAAGAGGGTGGGCAAGCGCCAAAGGCAAGAAGCATAGGTAGGAGGGGGGAGGGTCTCAGGGCATGCTACCCCGGGACAAAATACGAAATTTGCACCTTCATTTCCTGCATTTTAAACCATATTAGGCACCATCATGGACATATTCTGCACGTGATTAGTACAACAACATGGCCGAGGGCTGCATTGTGCCCAGGACAGTTGTTATCCCAGTCTCCTGAGAGTTAAACAAGCACTCTCACAGGCGTATACCTACAAGTTTTTCACACAGGTGTCTGTGGGTGACAAGAAATGCCTTTTGTAGATATTGTTGTCTGTAATTTTTCTTCATGTTGTTGAATGACATGGGGGGGGGGGGGTTGCAAACTCTAAGCCACGAATAAGACCCATGTCTTATTTTTAGCAACAAAAAAAAACTGTCTGTGGATGTGCACACATTTCCTCTGAGGATGTGGCAAAAGAGTAGAGTGTGTGTATGTGCTGCTGTGTCATGATATGCACCAAGAAAACCCTCCTTATCCTTATTGTTTATTGATTTTGTGGCAAAAGAAATGCATGGTTTTATGTCTGCAATTATTCAAGGATTAACCGTTTCCCCCTTGAATTAAGACTGAGTCAACAGCTTTCCTTGGCATGGGTTGCGCACTGGGGCATGTGATCTTGATAAGTCCCATGTACATTTCTCAGTCAAATTGTTTTTCATAACTGTTGAAATTAGTTGAAAACACTGAAGCAGACGACATTTGACCACTAGCCGGTTTTGGCCAGTTTAAGGGGGAAAGGGTTAAACAAAAGAGAAGGCTGTTTTTTTCCAATTGTTAAATGATGTAAAATACAAGCGGTGTCTGCCTACATGTATCCCTAATATTTCTCCTGGTGTGCATGCGTTAGAGAGAATACATGTCTTTATGGTTGACTGCTTCAAGGAACTGACGACACTGAATGTAGACATGTCATGTTTCACAGGGACAAATCTGAGGCTTATATAGTGCCTGTACTTTTGCAAAATTAAAATAGGTGATGTGGCAATTTCTCATAGTTTCATTTTTGCTCACACCTGTGTCATAATTTAAAAAGGTGTGATACCCTCATTTGGGGATAAACAGGAACACTTCCTATATACATGTATGTAAATGTTCATTGACTACACAATCTCAAGTGGCATTTTTTCAAATTGTTTTCTTTGCATAAAAGCAATGGAATGAATAAAACCCATATGAAAGACATGATCCATTGTTTCAAATCAGCAATATCAATGATTTTTTTTTTTCAAAACATGTTGAAAGATCATGGAAAATGTTGAGGTTAAACTTCCAGGTGCAAATTGTGAAATAAGTTTACAAACTAAAATGCAGTTGCAACTTGTGTTGATAAGAATATGTTGTCTTGTGAATTCCAGTGACTACAGGTGACCTCAAGTAGTATGGGGAACCTCTGTTCTATGCTAATGGCAGTTCATGGGTGACGTGTTAACCCTTAAAGTGCTGATTTAAGACTGAGTCAACAGCTTTCCTCGGGACACTTTGTGTGGTTGTGTGCAAAGTGTCCTGAGGAAAGCTGTTGACTAAGACTACTTTTTGCTTTAGACTAGGCTTGCTGGTATTTGAATGAAAGGTAGCTTCATGAGGAATTTGAATCTTTTAACCATTATATGTTTAACGGTAATAAGAAAATGACTATAGCCATGGTTAGCACTTTAAGGGTTAATTATAGTACTTTTCTTTCCAGGTACACTTAAAACTGGCCCTTAAACAAAATATTAGGTACCTGTGGGTAGGAAAAAGTAAAAGATGTAAAGTTGTATAAAGTTATTTATTTGAGGAACAGAAGCATGTGACTTGATGGAAGACATTGCCTGAATTAGTCCTGGTTGTGCAATGTATTTATTGATTTAGAACTATGAAGATGTTTATATGGAAAAATATATAGTTCACGTCCACATGTGTGCAAAAAGAACTGTAAGTATCAAAGTAAAAGTGAATTATTTTTGTATTTTGTGGGCAAATGGGTAGCAATTAAACTATATCATTTCTTTAGGATATAAATGTACTCTCTTGTGGATTCTCCTTGGTAATTTTTGTGGTGGATTCTGCTTGGTAATACTCTTTGTAGTGGATTCCACTTGGTAATAATATTTGTGGTGGATTCCACTTAGTGACAGTCTTTATGGTAGATTCCATTTGGCAATAGTCTCTGTGGTGGATTCCACTTGGTAAGAGTCTTTGTGATGGATTCCACTTGGTAATAGTCTTTGCAGCCGGTTCCACATGGCTACATGCCTCCTTGGTAATAGTCTTTGTGGTGGATTCCACTTGTTAATAGCCCTTGCTTACAGAGACAGCTGTGAAGAACTGAAACCCTTTTCCATCAGCGCTAAAAAGCTTTCAAGACAGTGGTAATTTGTAAGTTCAAAAAGAAAGCAAAGATAATGGCATGTAACAATCATTGTATAAGAGAGCTGATGCTTCAAAGTGACTTCTCCCTCTAGACATGTACTTTCATGTCTTTTCCGTTGGCTGTAAATAATACATTAAATAATTAAGATTTGGAAGTTATTTTACTCAGTCTCTATCGAATCAAGAATTCACTGTGACACTGTCCAAATCAGTATAGTGTGTTTCAGGAATTAAATTGTTTAACATATAGGCTACACTCTAAATCATAAATGTGATGCGCAATACCATAAAATACATTGCATCCCAGAGAATGCCGGTGTGTTCACAAGAGGCATGAAATATCAAGAACCGTCAAATGACATGAAAATACTGTATTCTCATTATACAGTGAAACCTCATTATAACGACACTCAGATATCCGACATATTCAATATAATGACAAAAAATTTGCATGGGAAAAGATTTATTTTCTTTGTTATTTGACTCACTTATCTGACATATTCAGTTATCCGACACATTTCTTAGGGAACAGATGGTGTCATTATAACGAGTTTTCACTGTATATAAATGTACATATAAAGTAGCACAACTGGGATTTTGTGGTTTCAATGTGTAATAAAATCATACCATTCCAGGTTGAGTTTGTTGGTCATGATTTCCTGGCGTAGATATAACAGACCACTACTGAGACCATGGGATTGAGAAAAGTGCAGTTACAACTATGTGTGATTTATGTACATATACAGTGAAACCTTTCTAAAAAGACCACCCCCAGGGATGATCCAGTTCTGGTCATTCCAGACCAGTAGTCTGTCATAGGACGAATCGTTGTATTCCTGTGCTGCACGAGAACAATCAAGATGAGGCTTCAGTTGTTTAACTCATTGTAACATGAGGGGAATTAGTGAGAAGTTCAATTCGCAGGACGTGTTCTGTTGGACTAACATAGCCTTGCATTAATGTTAACACCAGATGAAAATGCCGTTTCAAAATTTTTTCTTAGGCCTGAAAAAAAAAGAGAAAGAAAGAAGGGAGCACAATTTTGATGCCAGGAAATGGAAAATCCAGTATGGGTGGCCCATGGGGGATATCGTTGGGATCACGAGTTGTTGGATTTTGATGGCGTCGTTTTGAAACTTAAAACTCGTTGTTGGATTTTCATGTTTTCCCTTGGCACAGCCTCACAAAAACATGAAAATTCAACAACTAGTGATTCCAATGTATCCCAAATATGCCCCAAATAGAAGTTCCATTGGAAAAATAAGTTTGAAAATGATGCCATTTTGAAAAGTGGGAGGAATCAGTATTTTATTAAATGCACCGTGGCTTCTCATTGGTTTATCTACCAGTTGAAACCAAATGAGTGACGAACCAAATAAAAGACTACAGTTGAAACCTTATCCTTTATACCCATGCAAGATAACCCAGTCGTGGTAAGCTCCAGATATAGGGGAAACGCTGTTCTTAGCCCCTAGAAACATATAAAAGCTATGAGCTTTTGGGGGCACAGCCCCTGGGCCCTCCATGCTGCTGCTCCAGACTGCCTTGGGGGCCCTAGTGGCCCCCAATTGCCCAGCATTATATATGTATTTCAGCTGCCACTTCCAACAAAACATGGATCTTCCCCGGAGTTCTGTCAGCCTGCTAAACATACCCATCTCCAATGTTTGTGCCACTCTCCTAGAAACATACGCAACTTTGTCTGCTTTGGAGAGAATCTCAACAATTGCTTTCCCAAACAGTTAACATGTTTGTTGAGAGCTTGGTGGGACCGTCCCCAGCATCATATATCCACTTTTGATTTGTTTTTCTTTTCTCTCTCCCCTGTCCATTTTTAATAATTCTCGGATTTACTAACGTAAAGTCTTTTAGACTGCTTGAGCCTTCACACATTTGTAAGGAGAATAGCAAGCCTACGTACAGGTAATTGGATTGGCGAAGTGCAACAGTTGATTTATCAGAGCATTTGTTCATGTGAGACGGGGGAGGCTTTAGCCAAGCCCATTTCACATGAACGTGCTAATTTTTTTTTTTTAATTGATACTCTCAGACACGTTTTCCTGGCATTTGAGACTATTTTCCCATGGACAATTTGATATCTGAGACACACAAAATTCACTAAACTGGGCTTTCCCATTAGCTTTCATAGATCCTTTCAGGGTATTGCATGCAGGGTTAGATAAGTCCCAAACTTTTTACAGGATGACAGGGCCAGTGCTTCGAAATTTCTACTGGTCCTAGTCCGCCCCCACTCATTCCAGTGAGCACATTTAATGTGACTGCTACAACATCATGACTGCAGTTATTGCGTTCAAGTTTGTGCATCACATATTTTTTGTGCGTGTGTTCACACCATTCAAATATATACAGTGTAAGTTTACATTTTAATGAGCTCTGTTTCTTAAACTGGAGATGCCGTGGATACAAATATCATTCATAAGACTAAAAAAAAATGTATTGTATCCATATGATTCCTTGTACTGCCTCTAGCATAAAATTATGTATTGAAAGCCAAACCATATGGAGCCAATCGATACAATCAAACCAGAAAAGAACTACAAAGATGCTAACCATTTTATTAGGACCATATACTCACAATTAGACTTCTGAACATCAAAATTTGAGTTCCAAAGTAACTTAAGGTATTGAAATACAAATGTGTACATCTACGTTTTTGCTGCTTTTTTAATTTTGATGTAGCTTCATGAAACTACCCAGTGTTGAAGTTCCATAGTATTGCTCTATCGGTTGGTACACATACAGATCAATGAAATTTCGTGTTAACTGAATAAATATGCCAACATAAAAGACCTAGATATAGGAGGAAACATATTTTAAATTTACCTATTTTGCAGTGAAATCCAGTCTGAAGTTCTAGAAATGACATTCTTTTGTTCCAAACACCGGAAACCTAAAAAATGTCCTCCAGATTGTCTTGAGTGAGCCTGTATTGGAATATAAGTTCAATTTTAAAAATTAAACTTTTGGTATGCAAATTAGCAAGTTTTAACTTTGCAGTCTTACAGTTTATACCTAATGCAGATAAGAATAAAATTCAGGGACACTGTTAGGTTTCATAGTATTTTGAAGACATGGATCTTGTTTTCCATTTTTCCATGAGGTGCTATTCTTAAATACACAAAATAAAAAGATGGCCACTTCAAAGCACTTCCTTATGTTTTACTATATTTAACAATTAGCACAATAATTCTTTGAAATGTGCCCCAACTGATGGATTAAGACTAGCCTATTCTAAAAATTATACTTTCATAAACTAAAAAAAAAAAAGATGAAGAGAAAGAAGACTCTTAAGTTGTACCAAACAAAACTACACGGATACATATCAGAATACGTTAAGAGGCGAAATGACTGGCCTCCTGTTTTAAAATTATGTGTCACTGAATTAGCAATCTGACGAATCTGTCGCTGGTTTCAAAATCAAATTGACAAAAGTCATTACCAAAATGGCAACATCAGTAGCGTGAGTTACAATACTGCATACACCAAGCCTTTGATGTAATATATAGCATTTTAGTACCAAAAGCACACAGAATGTATATTGAAACGTAATGATTATAAACAGTAACTACCTGCTGAAGACCCTTTAATTTACTTGGACTAATACAGCCTACGTCAAAATTCTACAGAAGAATGTGTGCAGTATGACCAATAAGTACTTCCATATGTTTACAGGTTAGACAGTGACAGGTTCGCTTATGGAGAGCAAAGAGTTTGGACTGTGGAATAGAGTAATGACTACTAGGAAGTGGTTGTGGACAAAAAGACACAAAAACAATGTATATGAAAGTATGAACAGTTTAAAGATCATAGATGTTTAGATATACCTCCAGACAGTGAATTTAATCTGAAAGCAGTGGTAATAGGCCAAGTTGTTTGATATTGTCTTCCAAAGTTTTATTTTATTTTATTTTATTTTCTATTTTTTTATTCTTATTTATTATATTTTTTTAAATCGCGGGGGGGGGGGGGGGGGGGAGGGGGAGGGGGGTTGATCAACATTTCTCCCACATGCCACAGAAGGGCAACAGATGTAGGCAACCACGGATGTAGATGAAAGTCTGCTTCAGCCAAAGGCTGGACTCGCTTCGATTCAATATCAGGCCCTAGCATTGACAAAGTTCCAGAATTGTTTGTGTGTAATGTTGGGATCCAGGTGCCAAAGCACCTGGATAAGCCAAGCATCCAGGTACACATGAATGCAAACGGCAGACTGGTGAAGGTAAGTGGCAACAGACTGCACAGACCAGGTGAACACCAGCAGTGCCGTAGCCAGGCCGAATGGAACTGCCCTGAAGTGGTAAACTTTGCCCGAGAATGTGAAGAGTGCATCCCTAAGATCCAGGGACATCATCCACTCCATGGGCCACAGGGCCCCTGCCACCAACTGGAGGGTCTCAATCTGGGAAGACGGAACTACCAGGAAGGTGATCAACATCCACAGGTCTATGACTGGGTGCCATCCTCCGTCCCACTTGGGGACTAGGAAGAGTAAGTTGTAAAAGCTGGGAGAATCATGATTCTCCACCGGCTCTATGGGGCGATTGCACTGAAGCATCTGTACCACAACTCTGAATTACAATGCTTTGGATTCCACTGTGGACAGCGCAAACCACTGAGGATCGTGGCTCAACAGAGGCCTCTCCTGCCAAAAGTCAGCGAGTAGCTGTGTCTTAGGATGTTTAGGACAAACAGATTTTACGTGATGGACTCCCATTGTGCGTGAAAAGGGGAGAGACAGCCACCAACTGGAGTCTGAAGGCATAACAGAAGGGAATCCTAAGACAAGCAGATTCAGTAAGCCATAGTCAGGAGCCCTCACGCTTGCCCAATTTCTTGGATTTGCTATAGTGCTTCCCCTTCTCTGATCATTCTCAGCTCTTTCCAGGGCATTGTGTTCCAGCAGGAGCAGGAGCCGATGGGTGATTAGGTGCAGTAAAGGAGACTTGCCATACTTTGGGGGTAAGGTGGCTATCTCTCCTCTGAAGAAAGTTCCCTAGAAGAGTGGCCCCATTTGGGCCCTGTGAAATATCAGGTCAAGCAGCTTCCTACCCTGGAGGTAGGCATCCCTCCCCAACAAACAAAGGTTGGCCCCAACATGCAGGCGGTTCAAACCTGGTGATTGGCTGCCCGTGACAAGAAAGTTGTAAGGAGTGATGCCTGTTCTAGCCAATCCCACAAAGCCTCCGTGTTATGCACAAATCCCCTGAGGTCATCCAGGAGAGACCTCAGAGTGGCCAGTGAGACATCAGAGTACAATGCTGTAAGGACGGATTCCCTGGTATCCTCCTCCAATTGCTTGAGGTCCTCAGCAGATGTTATGATGGACTTCAGCTATCAAGGATCAACTCCTACCAATCCAAATCCACTGGCAGCGGATTTGAAGGCAACATCTGCTCCGGCACAGAATACCATCGCCTATAGCCCAGGATGTCTGGCTTTTGGAGCTGTCACCATTGCATCAAGCAGCTAGACATTAGCAGCTCTATGGGAACACATGTGCTGTGAGTCTTAGCTGAGAGCTGGTCATTAAACTCAACTTCTAAGGGCGAGAAACGGATAGGGGTATGTCGGCACGTATCCCCCAGGGAGAAGCTCCAGCAGGACAACACGACAGCCTCACACCTCCTGTGGTGGGACCACAGCTTGGCTGCCAACCAGACTCTGAATGAGAACTTTGACATGGTCAGTGCCCTGTGGCAGAGCTGGAGTGATGTCCATGCGTGCAGAAGGCTGTTCTGTGCACCCCACAGTCGCCATCCAGCTCAACCACTGAGAGCAGCTACAGCCTGAAGGTTGAGACATCAATCTTGGCTGGGATCTGTTAAAGGATGAATCCAAAAACAGATGCTCATCCTCTGCCTTGGTGACAAGGTCCAAAGACTCTGGCATCAGGAGGAAAGTGTTGAGACCCAAAGCCTCGTCAAACAATGCATTATTTGTGAGTGATGGGGCGGCTGCTTGGTACAGCAGGGTGTCTGTCACTATGCCAGGTGTAGGGGTAGCAAGGACTTCCGAGGAAATCGTCACAGCTTCAAATGTCGCCTCCATCTGCTCAGCCCATGTAAGGCTGGAGAGGGGGGCTTCTGGCACACCTGTAGCAGGGGACACAGCAGCCTCTGACTGGGGAGTCTGCTGGTGAGAGGGAACCTGCTGGGTCTCCAGGAGACTTGGCTCATGGCCCATAGCTGCTGCTGACTGAGAAATCTGTGTGCAAGAGGGAGCCTTGAGGTTGACAGAAAACTGACTCAAGGCAGAAGGAGCAAGCTGCTCTGCTGTCAGAGTCTGCTTGGGCTCAGCAGCAGTGGCAGCAACAGTGGAAGAAGACAAGAGTCTCAAACTGCAAATGCTGATCCTCGCAGAGCTCAAGTTCCACTTCCCTTTCAAGAGAGGGAGGCAGGGTACCCGCCTTTGAGGTGGGAACAAGCAGGATTGCCAGCTGCTCACTTCAGGGCAGAGCTGCTGAAGGTGCAGGAGGCAAAGCCAGCAATGAAGGTAGCACTTGGGTCACCAGCGGGGCCACTACTGCAGAAGCCAAAGACCCACTAAACAGCAGAAGGCACCACCACAGACTTGGGTGCCTCCCTTTTAACTCCTGCTTGCCTGGACTTACAATCCAAGCTCTCTGAACTGGGAGTTCTGGAAGTTTGTCACGACTTTGCTGGCTTTCCAGACCTCTCAGACTTATGATCAGAGCAATTAGACTGGCCAAGGTTCCGGAGGTTTCCAATCCAACCACACCAATTTTTGCCATTTCTGCTCCAAGTGTTCAGACCTGGAGGACCGAGATCTTGAAAGCTTCAGTCAGTACTTGGCTGATTTCTTCAAAGGGGAATCGGAAGAAAAAACAGCCTGAGGCTAAGAGGGGCCAATCAGCACACAAAACATATCAGCCTGCATCTGCATATTCCGAGCCATAGACTCCAAGAGCAACCCTTGTGTCACTGACCAGAGATGCAACAGTTGTCTGGGGTACAGTTGGGCACTCGTGATCTCCCAAAGGGGATCTCTTGCTGCCCTGCTTACAACTATGCCATCTGTTCTCCTTACTCCGGGGGGTCTGGTGTACAAGACAGCAGCCACTTGAGTCTGCAAGTGAGCTGCGTGGGTTCATATATGCTCCTCATGCCACCTAAGCCTTGCACGGAGACTCTTCCTCCATGTCTTCTCAAAGAGCAGCCATTTGTCTTCTTTCCAATTGTTGCGGTACTTGCAAGTTTGTTCAGGAGAATAAACTTGACCCAACTGGAGGCGACCACCATCACAATACTGATGATCATCCCAGGCTGCCATAAAGTGGTTCTCTGAGTCCAGCTTTTGCTTGTGATCCAACAAGGATGAGGACGAAGTGGTCACTGGATCAACATGGATGGCTTGCGGCCAAAAGTTAGAAATTGCCTGATGTACAATGTCTTCCCACTCTCTTCAATATTAACGGCCAGGCACAAAATCTAGGTTTCAAGCCAGTTGATCAGCTCTACTCCAAACTGTTTCAGAGGTATCCACAGGACAGATATCGGCTGTCTAGGTCTCCGAAGAGACCCGATCTGCTAATCAATGATTTTCTACAGAAGGGAATGTGTGTAAAGCATTTATACAGTGAGTGTGAACCGAAAGTCATAGAGCTCCAACTCAAAAGGTCAAGCCAGTGATGGCGTCCAAAAGAGGAATGATGATACGGGAAGCATGTGCACTGGGAGTCACCACTGCATCCATAGGAATGGAGAGATGGTGCATCGTGACCATCAGGTTTTGGAATCAAGTGAGTGAAATTACCTCGATTTCCTTTGCCCCAGACACTAGAGGTTTTGGCAATGGTGGTCGAGAAGTAAGGTTACGTAACTGATAACGTATTTTTCAACATTCTCTGACTTACTTATAAAAAGTGTTCCCTCATAATTTGAATAAATAGCATTCCAAAATTTAATAATAATCTTGAATTCCATAACCCACTCATTTCTGAGGACTTTTTTTGGTCTTCCTTAAACTTTAAGTTTCCTTGATGTACTGTTTTCTCAGTTATTACACAGATGAACATGGGAAGACTTCTTTCTGATTGCTTTGTGATCAGAGATATAACAAAATTTTTTGTTGTTTTTAGGTATGACCAACAAACTCATAGTTTATGATTAAATCTATACATGAATAAGTCCCATACAATATTTTCAATATTACCATTATATTTGACCCCCAAAAAATGCGTAATTCTGATAAGAATACTGGATACTACATTCCAATGATCATTTGGATGACAGTGCCACAACACAAAAATCAGACTAAATCACACATATTAATGATGAAGCATGAGATGGAAGAATCTGGAATGTAGGGGTTTGGTGGGACAAGTGCATACATTGTGGGAGACCACTATATATCGTATCTTGACTTAGCCAGCTTCCTTTTAAAGTATTGTTGATCAGGAATTTTACCCCACAATCACCCCCGAGTGGGATTTATTGCAGAATACTAAAATATGAAGCTATTTATAGTGTGTAGAAGTGCCTGATTGAGGAAATGTGTAGGTGATGATTGGCCACAATAACCCAATACATATATTGACACTGAAGTCCTCTCTAATATTATATCCATATCAACATAAAATTCTCACAATGCATCTCTATGTGGCAACAAAATTTAAACAATTCATTGTATCACATTTGTTTACATGCAAAGTTAAAATTTAAACATAGTTAAATCATATCTTGCACTCAATTCACAAAAGCCACCGACTCTCTCTCTCTCTCTCTCTCTCTCTCTCTCTCTCTCTCGTCTCTCCTCTCTCTCTCTCTCCTCTCTCTCTCTCTCTCTCTCTCTCTCTCTCTCTCTCTCTCTCTCTCTCTCTCTCTCTCTCTCTCTCTCTCTCTCTCTCTCTCTCTCTCTCTCTCTCTCTCTCTCTCTCTCCATCAAATGTTTCCCAGTAAGTCCTGTCAGTCAACAGGACTGGTAGATCCACAACATGTCAGTCCTACAATACTGTCAGTTTTGGACTGAAGGACTGGTGTTGTTTCCACCACTCCCACTGTATTCCTTCAATGTATAATGCATAGCATCTTTCTGCTGTGTTACTAGTGTATGTCTCTTATGGACGGAGTATTTCTAAATACAATTAAATTCCTGTCTAATTCTACTTATGTAAAGAGAAACTTAACAGACCCAAATCTGTAAGCCCGGGACCTTTTGAACACTATCAAGTCCGATATTCAAAGAGCAGTCATATTCCGTACCACTCACCAAAAAACTGTGTACTTCTAAATCATTTTGACAAAATATTTCTACAAGGAATATTATAACAAATTATTTTGAAAAGGAACAAATCATATTCAAAAATATTTAATCTTAGAAGAAAGTTTCAGGCTTTATTAACCTTGATACAAGATCAGGTTATCAGCGGGAACCAGTGAATAGGCCCATTGGGATGAAACTACCATTATGTTTACTGTATATTTCACATTAGCATATGGACATATAACTTTTGTTGCGTCACTTTTGAAAGTAAAGAATGCGGTTGGTGTTGTGCAGACGCTTATCATTGACAACATGCAAGATAAAAAAGGCCAGTCTATCGCAAAATTATGTACATAGCTGATCAAAAGTTATGCTAGAGTTTACCTGTCATAGCCAGGAAACAGGTGCTCTGAGCACAGCTTGTCAGCATTACGTCACTGTGTATGACTCTGTCATTCGCCCTCTGTTTGTAAACTTCATCATGAAAAAATATCGTCAAACCAAACAACACAAACAGGCTGATAACTTTATGTAATAGTCTAGCTGAAACAGCGGGGGTAAATGGCTCCCAAAGGTGTGAGCGCAAGACAACCATGAACTATTTAGTATTATAGTAACCTGCACTTGATTGGCCGCGTATACACACCTGTTTCGCTGCCATTAATCTGTTAATCCCCGGACAAGTCATTCTGCTAACGGGCGGCACCATGTAATGTCTGTAACTCCCAATGTAAACACCCCGAGCTGATGCTATGTCCCACAGATGCACCGGAGACCTCTCGCCGTTTCGAATAATAACTTACTAAGCAGTCACTTCACGTCACAATAAAGGGTTGTATTTTTTATTGTACCTTTCGGAGCATGTGTGTATTTTTTCTTTATCCTTTTAAAAAATCCTTACTGATGATCGCTTAAACTTTAACATATAATCAAACGAGCAGTCCCCATGCAGATCTGTATCTAATTTAATGAGTCAAGTTGGAAGAAATCCATATTCTTCGTAAAACACTTACATGAGCCAAGTTGCTTTTCCAGTGTCACTTATTTTTCCCCATATATGTCCATGCTTATGCTCATCTTGGCAATTAGATGAATTATGTTACCTTGTTGTACTTCCGATCACGCTTTATTTCTAACATAACTTCTTTTTCTGCGTGCGTTATCCTTTTATTGGCTTCAATTGATGATTTTTTTTTCATTTTTTTTTTTTTTTGTAACTTTTCCCAAAAAGGTCCGAACTTGTCAAAGGAAAAGAAGAGAATAAAAGCTCTATGTGTACAACCTCGCGACAGTCAGGGCATAATTGGTTTGGAACCTCCTGCATTTTTCCAACAACATTCTGGTTGGATTTATTATGTAAAATTTTTCATTACAGTATTCTCAATCTTGTTACATTAATGCATTCAAATGGTACCCTCCAGTACATATTGTCAGTTATTCCTTTGTATTTTCTTGCCCAGGTATCCTCGTATAAAATGTTACAAGATTATCTTTTGCTGAATTTTCTCCAAATTGTTTGTGAAAATTGTTAACAATCCCTCGCACTGATAGCGAGTGATATCCCAAATCAGTTACTGGTTACACGTCATGCGGTGTACCGCGAGGTTCCGTGCTGGGGCCTTTGCTGTTAATGTATGTCATATGTCAAATACATTTACTGCTGTGACCAAATTACAAACTATATTCATTTACTCGAAGGCGATAACAAAAATAGTAATTTCAGAACATAATTTAGTGAGGTAAAAAAAACAAAAACAAAAGGGACAGAACACTCCATAACTTATACAAATTGTTTTTTTTTTTTTTTTTGGTCAGTAGATTTACTGTATGAATATAGACAAATCCTGCATTAGTATTTTCACATTAAGACAAAAATAGCAACAATTATCATGATTATTCTGAAATTGGACATTTGGAAATAACGCTGAAAAAGGGTACATTCTTCAAAAGATTTAGATATCATACCGGATCTTTAGTTAACAGGCGGCCAAAATGTTGAAAATGCACTGGATAACATTGTCAGATATATAAACTACATGTAGGCCTACTTGAACTATATCAACAAGCACATCGTGGTTTATGGTCCAGAATAACGTTATGCTGGTATATTCATTTGAGAATCGCACATGATATTATATAGAGGAATATCCGAACCAATTTTCGACAAATTACAAATTATTTAAAATAAATCCTTGTAGATTTTCCTAAATTTGCATGGCAGACCACCCACAGATCTGCACAATTTCTCAAAAATATTATAAGATCATCATTTTTATTTAAATGTCGCAATAAACATTATTCAGAGTCAGGGCAATGGCAATTTCCATAAACGTCCTACAAAGATAAACATCAACGAACAACGTGTAAGACAAAGGAAACTTGAACATCCTTCAACCAGACGGAAAAAGTTGAGCATATAGTGCAGTACAGGAACTCCGAGTGGAACTAAAACAAATAAATAATCATGCTACATTTTTACAAAGAGATAAAACAATGTTTGTAGCCACTTTATACGTAATATAAGAGTTTAAAGGAGTTAAAACAATCTTTTTTCAGCACTAATTAATAAAATTACAGCAAAGCTTCAGAGGTGGAAAACTAGCAGCCATCTTGCCGGACTTTTTTTAAATGTTGTTGTTTTATTTATCTATCTATCTATCTATCTATCTATCTATCTATCTATCTATCTATCTATCTATCTATCTATCTATCTATCTATCTATCTATCTATCTATATATATTTGTTTATTTACTTACTTATTTATTTATTTATTTTCCTCGGCATGCGAAAAACACAATACTGGCAACCACGCAACATACGTTACTATTGGTGAAAAGTTGCAAAAGTCAGAATTATACCCACTGAAGGACTGCAAGAAAATACGGAGACAAGTGAAGCGTATGTCAGGGCGATCTGTCTATTTACTGCCTGGGGATATCTTTGGGGGGCAACTCTGTGTAAAGGGTGCCGACTAATTGACATCGGACCCAGAGGCTCGCCGAAATGTTGCTGTATGGAAACCCAAAGAAGATCGGCTATGAAAGCACATATGTAGTGTATTGTACAATAAATACACGCAAGTTATAGAATCACATCTCTACATATCATAATCTTAAAGATAGGTACAATTTTAAAATCCCTTTATAGGATAATTTAAAACAGTCATACTTTTGCTCAGTTGTCATTGCATGCCCCATTGTCAATTATGTGTGAAAATTGAAACGAGATCTCTGTCATTGTATTGACGATATCACAGATCTAGGTACCGCTGCATGGCCTATAACAGCATATTTGATTCAAACGAAACAGATTTGGATACAGGAAGAGCCTTTTTTTTTAAAACCCGAATCGAGGAAAGGGGACGCCATATTCAAACAGGACGTACAAGTTGTCACCAAAACACACCAAAGAGACACTATGTGAGACAAGGACATGCAGATAGTGGGGCAAGTCCTAATGCATGGTGGCCTAATCAGAAATAAAAATATTACAACTTTGTTCGATGTACAATAGCTACCCACTGGTCAACTGTAGATGCGAACTAGTTGGAATGAAATATTCTAGTTTTTAGCATATTGAAATATGTATCCAAGTTTGGTGGTACAGGAAGGAAAAAAGCTTCGGGAAAACATGTGTGTTTATTCCCAGATGATATAAAGAGATTCGCAGAAAAAAAAAAAAAAACGTTTGCGTTGGCATATGGAACGAATGTCAATTAACTCTGCAAACTTTATTTGATACAATGTGTCAGTACAGTTTACATCATAACGCACGGCTCAGCTCCAGTAGGCTTAAACAGGTTTTAAATGGGTGTCACCTATTTTTTCTCATTACACTAAGCTGCACTAATTTTTTTGATGTTCTGTCGTTAATTTCTTTTAAATTGTCTTTTTTATTCGTTTCTTACTTCTTTTCCTTCCGGTTCTTCCTTTTCCTTTCCTTTCCTTTCCTTTTTTTTCTTTCTTTTTGTGAAATTCTAAAATAGTAATTCAGTAAATTCACTTAATTTCGCCTGATTTTACCGTACTATATTTTCACTATTTTGCTGATGTCATGAAACAGTGAAAGTATAGCGCAATAAAATATTATTTATTATATGTTTAATAAGAATTCTGTCCCCAATAATGAAATTAAAATGAATTTGTTAACACGCCTGAAATGCAAAAAAACAGGCAAATGTATACATGTTAAATAAGTATACATTTACAATATTGTTGTCTCTTGTTGGTTGTAAGTATTTGGGCTGTCATGGACAAAGTCTGCAGTGCTCAGGCTGTTCCGACAGATTTTCTATGGAGGATTCAACCAAGCGTCTGATATTATTTTTATTTAAAAACGGCATGCAAAAATATCCAAATAAGATTCAAGTTAATATTTAACTTAATTTTATAGGACATATCCGGGAATGTGGTATAGGTGGCAGGGTCAAAAGGGTACTTTCTTTTGCACGAAGGAGGGACGCTATTGAATCTCCCCCCCCCCCCCCCCCCCACCACCACCACCACCACCAATATCGTGAAAATTTAGGCTGCAATATTAAACGGAGCATGGACTCATTCCACAAATAATAAAAACAAAACAAAACAAAACATTTGAACATAAAGCTGGAGGCGAGAGAACCAGGTCCTTCCACCCACCCCCTTCCACTCTGTGCTTCATATTCATGTGGAATAGAAAATGAAAACAAGGTCCTTGCATAATTTATCTGTTGTACCTTTTGCTTTGAAACCTATGTGAATAATGGTTGGAGTAAAAAAGTAAGGTCGTTAATTTTAATTCATTCATTTGTTTGTTTGTTCTTTATAATCGCACTTTAGTCACTAGATTATTTCTGTGTGCCAACGCAGACATCCTGTTTTTGTTTGTTTGTTTGTTTGTTTGTTTGTTTTTTGGGGGTCTTTATTATGTCTGTGTGCCTATCCATTCTGTCTGTCTGTCTGTCTGTCTGTCTGTCTGTCTGTCTGTCTGTCTTTCTGTCTGTCTTTCTTTCTTTCTTGCTTTACCAGCAATTTTGTCCGACAATTTTTATATACTATTACACTTAGAAACTCTAAACTTGGTATGATTATAGATCCATTCATGAAGTCGATCCTTTTCACAAAGACATTTGAGTGCATTTAAAATTATACAAATCAGGAGCATTAGAAATTTTAAATCTGGACTGGAGAAGTAATACACTAGAAAAGATGATTTTCTGCATAGCAAATCAGTGTGTGTGTCTTCAAAGCTTATTGGTATGACAATGTATAATTGGTAGTTCAGTATGACAGTGTATTATCGGTACGAAATGTACAATGGGTAGGCCTTTTTTAAGTACAACAGTGTATGATCTGTACGACAATGTTACGATAGTGCACAAGGGGCACTTCAGTACTAAGTGTATGATTATAGATCGGTACCACAATGTTACAGTGTACAATTACATGCGCAATGGTCCCTAACCCTCCAATAGAAGTTGAAATGACGTTTCTATCTGTAATAGGTTTGAAGATGTTCAAGATTTAAAATTTCAAATGACCCTAATTTGCATAATTTCAAACACCTTGATTCCTCTGCATAAAAGGCAAAGCTCCTTGTGTGGCGGTACAATCATGCCAAGTTTGTAGTTTCTGTGTATGATAAAGTCAGAGAAAAATGTGGGACAAATTCACTGAGAAAGAAGAAAGAACTAGAAAAGAAAATCTGCTTCCGGCAAATCTGTCTGGGTGCCTTTAAAATGAGAACAGTTTGAAATAATCCACTTTGCCATTGTTTAACATAATCTAAATTTTGTGTATCTGCCTAATTTGTATAAATTAAAATGCTGCAAATTTCCTTCTTGGTTTATTGGATGTGGCCATGTCACAAACTTACAGATTGGGGTTGCAATGGTGCCTCTATGTATAATAGTTTTAAAGTTATTCAAGATTTACATTTTGCGTATTCGCCCTATTCGCATAAATTAAACTTCTACAACTTTGGCTCAGGGTTTTGTGGATGTACCTATGTCATAAACATACAGAATGAAGTTAAAATGGCATTTCTGTCTGATAGTTTTGAAGCTATACAAGATTTAAATTTTGTGTATTCACCTTACTGGCATAAATTAAAATTCTACAACTTTGGCTCATGGCTCATTAGATGCGGCCATGTCACAAACCTACAAATTGCAGTTGGAATGGCACCTCTATGTATAATAGTTTTGAAGTTGTTTAAGTTTTGCCATTGTTCAACATAATTTAATTCTGTGTATTGACCTTATTTGTATACATTAAAATGCCACAACTTTGGTTTTTGGTTCATTGGATGTGGCCATGTCACAAACTTCTAAAGAGAAGTTTGATTGAAACTACCATCTATAATAGTTTTGAAGCTATTCAACATTTTAATTTTGCGTATTTGCCTAATTTGCATAAATTAGAATTGTACAAGTTTGGTTTATGGTTAATTGGATGTGGCTTTTATACAAACCTTTAAATTGAAGTTGGAATGACACCTCTATCTACAATAGTTTTCAAGCTATGTAAGATTTAAATTTTGCATATTCACCTAATTTGCATAGATTTAAATCCTACAAGTTTGGTGCATGGTTCATTGGATGCGGCTTTGCCACAATTCTACAATTTGAAGTGGGTACAACATCTCTATCTATGATAGTTTTGGAGTTATTCAACTTTTAAATTTTTCAGTGCCCTAATTAGCATAATTTGAAATTCTACAACTTTCATTTACTGCCCATTTTATTGACAAGTGTCAAAAACCTATACATGCACATTGAAATTTTGCGTCTATCTGCAATAGTTTTGGAGGCATGGAGCTCAACAATATGTCTATGTGATAGGCCATCCTAAGAAATATATATTTTTGTCATTTTAAAACATGTCACTGTCTCTAATAGTTTTTGAAGATATTCAAGATTTAAATTTTGGGTATTAACCTAATTTGCATAAATGTTAATGTTAGAACTTCAGCTCATACTTCATTGGATGCACCTATGGGACAGTCCTATGTATTGAAGTTGGAATGGCATCTCGGTCTATGATAGTTTTGAAAATATTCAAGATTGAAATTTACGGTATTCATAAATTCAAATCCTACCATTTTGGTTCATGGTTCATTGGATGCATTTATAGCAGAAACCAATATGCAGAAGTTAAAATCGCATCTCTATCTATAATATTTTTTAACATATTCAAGATTTAAATTTTAGGTAATCATCCAATTTTCATAAATTCAAATCCTACAAGTTTGGTTCATGGTTCATTGGATGCACTTCTATCACAAACCTATATATTGAATTTGGAATGTCATCTCTATCTATAATATATATAGTTTTGAAGATATTCAAGATTTAAATTTTCAAAGAGCCTTAATTAGCATAATTTATAAATTTACAACTTTGGTTTACTGTCCATTAGATTGGCAGATGTCACAAACTTATATCCTGAACTTTGAATTTTGTATGTATCTATAATAGTTTCGAAGATATGGCGCTTTTAAAATTTTGGTTGCCTCTAATTAGCATAATTTTGAAAATCATGACTATTCCAAATGAGAGAGACAACTTCCCTACTTGGTGTTTTACCATGCCAAGTTGAAACAGTGTAGCTTGCACGGTGTCAGAGAAAAGTTCCGGACAAATTTGGCGGAAAGGAGAGGAAAGAAAGAAAGAAACAAACAAACAAACAAACAAAGAAAGAAAGAAAGAAACAAAGAAAGAAAGGAAGAAAGAACTTTGTAAAAACAATATGTCTGAGTTGGCACCCAGACATTACCAGAAATGAAGATTTGCTTCACAGCAAATCTGTCTGGGTGCCTTCAAAATGAGAACAGTTTGAAATGCTACATTTTGCATTGTTCAACATAATCTAAATTTTGTATATCCGCCTAACTTGTATGAATTAAAATGCTACAAGTTTGGTGCTTTGTTTATTGGATGTGGCTAAATCGCAAACTTATAAGCTGAACTTTGAATGAAGCCACGATCTACAGCAGTTATGAAGCTATTCAAGATTTTAATTTTTTGTATTGCATAATTTACATTAAATAAAAGCCTACAACTTTGGTTCATAGTTCATTGGATGCACCTATAACCCAAACCTACAAATTGAAGTTGCAGTGGTATCTCTGTGTGTAATAGTTTTGAAGTTTCTCAAGATTTAGAGATTTTGTGTATTCGCCTTATACGCAGAAATTAACACCCTACAACTTTGGTTCATTGTTCATTGGATGCATCTACGTCACAAACATATAGAGTGAAGTTGAAATGGCACCTCTATGATAGCTTTGAAGCTATTGTAGATTTAAATTTGTATTCACCTAATTTGCAAGAAAGAAAGAAAGAAAGAATTCTTGGAAAAACAAAATGGATGGATTTGTTTTCAGTCACAAAAGCAAATTCTTTATATCCGTCTACTTGCAGAGTTTAAAAAGAAAGAATAAACAAAGGAAAGAATGGAACAAGCAAGCAAGCAAGCGAGAGAGAGAGAGAGAGAGAGAGAGAGAGAGAGAGAGAGAGAGAGAGAGAGAGAGAGAGAGAGAACAGAGAAACGAGCATAGAAGGGAGAGTAAAATGGAACAGAAATGAAAGGAAAAGCAACTGATTGGAAGAGACAGAGAGAGAAAGACAGATACAGATAGGTAGAAAGAAAGAAAGAAAGAAAGAAAGAAAGAAAGAAAGAAAGAAAGAAAGAAAGAAAGACAGAAAGAGAGCGAAGCAGAAAAAAAAATGAAATAAATAAAATAAATAAAAAAGTGAAAGGACAGCAAACAGGAAAGAGTATGAAAGAGATAAGAGAGACCTACAAATTGGTAGGGAGGGATGGAGAGAGGGAAGGAAGGATTGAAGAAAGAAAGAAGATAGGAAGGAAAGAAAGAAAGTTGTGCTTGCTTGAGACAAGTTTACAAATATAGGTGGTTTAACCTGTTCTCAAAATATTAACTTTACTGCCACTTTCTGTTGTCAACGGGCAAAAACAATGCCCTTGCTGATGCCCAAATAGAAGGTCACGAGCAGAGCCACCCCGGCCAACTTTCTTCAAACTAAATGCGGTCTGAACGATTGGAAGTAGCTTGTCGAGATAATAAACCCCAGAAAATGTTGTCTTTTCCTGCAAAATTTGATACTTCTCTTAATGCCGAAAACAGTTTCTAATTTTCACCCGGTAAAATTGTTCAGCGGCGAATTTTAAACACAAAGAACCGGCCACAGAGCTGTTGAAATGTCAATTTTCAAAAGTGCGGGCGCCTTCAGTTTTAATTGAATTGAGCATGCGCGGGAAACTTTTTGAGCAGTATTATGGGATAGAAAAGTTCAGTTTCCCCCTTTGTCCAAGTTTTCTTGTGGAGAGTTTGAAGCCGAAACGAACAAGATCGACGAAAGTATTCGATCAGTTGTGCCCGCAGGTATTTCAAAAACATCACCAGGTAAGTTGATGTTCACTGCGATTAAAGGGTAAATGAAGATTTACATTGTTAATAACACTTGCGGGCATTGCATGTGCCGTGCTTTCGGTTTGTTCCGCCATGTCCATGACCGATGTCTTGGGCCCCTGTCTGTGTGGGAAATCGGAGATGATATCATAACTCGGGGCTAGTGCCAAAAATGGAAACCAGACACAAAGTTGGAATAGTTTGATCGTTTTCGTGAAATGAGCGTATGAGGGGTATATGAAAGAATAAGATGAGGAGAAAATGGTTTATGTGAAGACTAACCACGAACAATGGCTGTTGACATTAACTAGTGTGAACTGCTCGACTCTCAGAACCTAACGACCCACACCCTGTTAAACAAAAGTTGAGTTGAACTCGACAAGAAGAGAATTATCCTGGACTTTGTTATGTATATAATTACTTTAGTTATACACAATGCACTTTGTATGCCTAGTGGATGAATAGAAGGAAAATACACATAATCGTGAAGTGAATGTATGTGCTTCTTTGGTTAGATCAGGTTCCATTGACAAATGGCAGAGAGGTTGTGAACAGCAGCGTAACATGTTTTCCATGTTTATCTGAATGCAAGTTGCATCTCTAAGTGATGCTTGACGAACAAGATACACAGTAATGTTTTGCGTTAAGTCAGTGTGTTTGTGTCATTACAATTTGGCCTTAAAAAGATCATTAGTCCAGAACTGACTCATTTTGTACTGTTGTTTGCACGTGACCTCAATTTAGAGATTCAGTCAAGACAGTAAGGATGTGTTGGCAGTAAAGAGGTCAGAGTATATAGTCATTGAGAAAGATAGCCATAAGTTCCATATCATGTACAAAAAAATCACCGTTTCATATTTTGCTTCCTACACATGATGATTGATCTGTGGTTAGAAACATGCACCCAACCTGAACACATGTGTCATATCCTACCTGGTATGCATATTTATATATATATGTGTGTGTGTGTGTGTGTGTGTGTGTGTGTATGTGCACTGTATGTATGTGAGTGTTTATGCAAGTGTGAAAGTTTGAAAGTACCAAAAGCACACTGGTTGGGAAATGTCTATTTTTAACTTACTGTATCCAAA
The DNA here is from genome assembly GCA_964020975.1 of Hermodice carunculata. Lineage (NCBI taxonomy): Eukaryota > Metazoa > Annelida > Polychaeta > Eunicida > Amphinomidae > Hermodice > Hermodice carunculata. Next base: position 5,862,662 of record OZ026629.1, on the reverse strand, counting down.
CTTTCCATTGGTTCGGAAGTGGAGAGGTAAACTTTTTTGGATTCCTCTAATGTACATGTAACATGCATACAGTGTAACAATTTCTGCGTGTGCAAAGTAAGATTTTTCTTTAGGTGTAGAACTGAAAAGATAGGTATTGGTAACAGTTGTGACCTGCATTGATCAGGCTCTGTACTGGGCTGACTGTTTTGGCATGTTCGTGTGTACTTGATCCTGGACTTACATGTAAGTAAACAAATCAGCAAGACTTCTGCAGCAGAACAGTTAGCAGCACTCCTGGGTAGGGCCACTGACTGGCAAGTTGCACAACCTCAGCTTTACGTGGAGGGAAGACAATGCAGAGAATGTGTGGGGTATGTTTTGATACAGAAAGTAATGTTTGGGATATTGTGGTACCTACCTAAGAGAACGTACTTTGTTATGGACATGGCCATGGGTTAAAGGTCTTCTAAATCCTGTGTGTTATTGTATGTTCAGGTTGCATTTTCCAGTGTTAGTCTTTTAGTACTGTACATATTTTGCAGGAAGCCAGAGCAGCTCTGTGCAAGTTCATAACAAATTGAATGTTTTATCCACATATGAATTTGTTCATCCTACAGCTGCACAGAACAAAAGACTTTTGTTGTATTTTGCCAGTGCCCAACAGATGGCATGTCCTTTTGCATGGGATAAATGAATTTCTAAGAATAAGGCCAAGTAAAAATTTGAAGAACACATGTCCATGGAACAATGTCATATTTTTGTGTGTGTGTGTATGTGTGTGTTATGATTTAATTACTAGGATGTGAATTAGAAAAGGGGATAAGTGAAGAACTTGTCTTAAAGACAAGAAAATGCATTGACGAAAAAATCTGTAAACCCAGCATGACCATGGTGTTATATTTACCTATAGCTATGGCACAGTGTGTGCAGTTTTTAACAAAAATAATTTCCACACTTATTTTTCACATCCTTTTGTCTTCTGGTTGGTTTCCTGTCACATGGGTCGTGTCAGTTGACTTTTTGTACCACGTAGTCAGATATGAACTATAAGTATGCAGGCAGTGATATTTACATGAATGTTGACCTTTCACTTTTGCCATGTAGAAAAGTCTGTATCTTCAGGAGGCATTTGTGGATGATGAATATTCAGTATGCCTATATATGGCAATGGAAAGTTGTTCATGTTTCTGTTGAAAAGTATAATTTGAGAAGAAAGTATGAGTGTTTTAACATTAAAGTGTTTGGCATGGAAATGAACAAAGGTGGAAGTTGTGTCTAGTTGAAGTGCTCAGAGTCAGGTGTTTTGTGCATGGAATATTTGAGTACTGATAGCAGCATATAATAATGTTGTGTAATTAGAATCTGCCCTTGGAAGTGCAGATAGGCTCGGGTTGCCTGTCCAGCTCAGTAGAAAGTTTGTACAGGTCCAAGATGAGGCTTATCATTGGCCATGGTGCTCTGACTGGAGAGCTGAACTAAGTGTGCACAGGGCTTGTGTGGTGTTGAGCACATGTATAGTTGTCTGGTGCCAATATAAGGAAGTGCTGGCTGGTGAGATGCCAGTGCACATGTGTTATGTATCATAGCTATGCCAGTTTCTGCATACTTCTGCACTGTATTTCTGGGCTTGGCAGTGTTTATGCATGATGGGTTGTTCACTAAACATCATTGGCTGCAAGTTGTGCCTCCATCTTCTTTAGTATCCACTTTGTCTATAAGTGAAATAAAATCATGTAATCTGCACTAAAACTTGCAGCATGTGTGGTAATATTTATATTATTTATAAATACCCCCCCCCCTATTGACAGTGCATATTTACAATAAAAGTGTATGTGTGGGGGGTCTTCAGTAAAAATTTAACTGTTTGTCCGTCAGTAAGCCTGTATGTATGTCTGCATGTGAACACCTAAGTTTGATGTTATAAAATAATACACTTAGTGGACCTGGTGGCTTGCAAGTTTCCAAGGTCAAGTTATGTGGGTCATAGCTGTTGCTGATGTTGAATACTCAATCTTATAGATGAACATTACCACATCAATACATAGGTGCTACGGGCCTAGCTGCAGATTGTATTATGTACAGTTAGTTGTATTACCAAGTCATTTAGTTGTGTAAAGCTTTGTTGAGGAGAGTTAGGTAAGTTATTGATACTAAGTACTTTTCTATCAGTGGTCCTGGAAATTACTTCTAGGTGTTGTGGTCAGGCTCCTGAGATTGCACATAACCACCCATCCTCCAATTTATGACGTGTAATATGTATACATTTATGGGCTGTACTTCGACTTCGGATTCATGGGCATGCCTAGATACACTAATCTACATTATTCCACGAAGTATAACACACTACAAGTTTGCTTGGGAGATGGAGTCCTTTTTAATTGCTAACATTAGATAAAACATCATTTCCAATAAATATGTATACTGTACGAAACCATTAACTTTAGTCAGATATATGATTAAACATTTGTATACTTCATTTGTAAACATGGCCATGAAGCTGTGGGTACATCTGTTAGTCCCCCTTGGTCCTCTGCCACCTTAATCCACTTTTACAACTCTGAAAATGATGAAGTACATGCAATGTAAAATTGTTTATATTGGGTAAATTTTGCCATTAATTATGCAAAGATAGTATTACAATATTCAAAACATGCGTAACCTTGAGTCTCGTCTGTTGAAAACTTCCTAATGCCCAGACTGCTTAATAATAGAAGTAACACAGGTTAATAAGTTCAAGGACGTTATTGTGTCAGATGAAATTTTATCTTTTAAAATTTAACCCTTCCTCTGCTACAAGCAAGAAAACTCCCGCCCAAAGATACTCTGTTCTCCTGTGTTACAGGCGAGTTTATCCGCCCAGTATAGTACATGCCAAAGATCAACTTTCATTATACGTAATAAATGAGACGGGAAACAAGGTGTGTTCTCCTGCAGAACTTTGTACAACATATCAAATGGCGTCCACTATATCTATTGCGCATTGAAGCTAAAATTATATAAATATTGCAGCATCACTGAGAGAAAAACCCAAAACACAAATTTTATTCAGTACAGACTATTGATCATAGAGATTGATTGACAAGGCATACCAGTGCACAAGTTTCCTGTAATTAACACAGATTGCACTCTGTATTTCTTTCATCAGTTAGCCAGGAACGTTCTGAATGTTTTCAAAATATCTACCATCAATATGTCATTAAATTTGGGTACTCATGTGAAATGAAAACATGACAGTACATTCAGTTGGTTTGAATGATAGACTCCACCAAGCTTGTTTGTTGCAAGTGTGCACTGCGCATGCTTGACCACGTACTAAGACTTGGGAAACTTATTTGCATGATCTGTGAGCCAATCAGCACCCTGAAAGCAGGGTGAGAATCTCGCTGCCTTCTATTCTTAGATTTTTACCTCATAGATAGTAAATTTATGCAAGATGACAGTGTTTGGTAGGTGGAAATAAAAAATTTAGCCAATTGAAAAGCGGCATGATGATGATGAGTTTCTGACGTTTCTATTGATACCAAACATGCCTGAAACCGACAGGAGAATCTTATGAAGTTTGAGGCCACAAAATAAGCAATTTTACTGCTGTTATGTGGATTTTTATTGGTAAATGTAACAAAAACAATTGATTAGATGTTTATTTGAGGTGTGTATGGAGAAAGTCATATTTGAGCAACAAAATTGTTTCTGCAGCAAAAACTGCGCAGTTTAATTGACTGGAAATGAGCATACCATGTCTTTGTTTATGTAAATAAAAGTCCATGTGGATGCCCTGAAGATGTGTTTATGTGGTGATCCCAAGATTATATTCAGCGTAACAGACAATTAACCCCAAAAAACAAATAGCACCATTTGGTAAATGAATGCGATATTAGCCTTTGGCTAATGGCACCAGTGATCCCTGCAAAGGATGTTGCTGACATGATTAGGCTGACATCATCTTTGGGTCTACCACCTTTGAATTTGGTCTACCTGTCTAGTGATGTGGTAATAAATGGGGTACAGTGAACAGTAAGTCTACTGTTACTACTATTGTAAGTACTTAACAGTATGTATGTTAGAGATTGGCGGGGGGGGGGGGGGGTAAATGTATGTAGGTCTGTATGATAAATGAAGGTTCTGTTCCTCAGAGAGAAAACTACAGAAGAAAAAATTGTATAGTTGGATAACTGTGGGATTAGATTTTATGTAAGTGGCGATGTGATAAACAGAGTGAAATCAAAAGGACATCACATTCGTGTACAACCTGACAGACAGCAGTAAAGAATATCCTGCTTGGCAATATATCTGGCATGCATCAGCCACTGAAATGGAATTTCAGATAATAACCTGACTGTATTTCAGTCCTAGTGAAGGTGTCAAGAGATGAGTCATGTAAACAGTTCTGACCTTCAGAACAAGGTCATTTTGTGTACAGGTAGAGTGTTTATATGTCTCTAGACTCGCGCTGGACAGTTATAAACAATGAAAAGATAAGGCAAATAATCGAAGTATTGACACTATGATTTGGTACTTGATATTATTTCATCGTTCAGGAAATGTTACTGAATTTTTCGTAACTTCCTACTCACTGAACCAGTGGAAATGCACAAGCTTGTACTTACAGTGAACTATTTTGTGTACACTATCATGGAAGCAAGCTTCACGTCATGCAGTGGCAAGAAATATAAGTTTAAACACATCTTACTTGCCAACTAGATTTCACCAATACTGCATCACAATTTTCTATCCAAACATGGTAGTGTTACACACAGTTTAAGTGTGTAGCACCTGCTAACAGTGCCAGGCCTTCAGTATAATAGCATTTCATACTGGAATTGGATACAGTGCTCATCAAATTCAAAATGTTTTATATCAAAGGGACCAACTATCTATGTTAATTAAATGTACTGTCATAAAATAGTTAGCTGTATCAGCTATGTACACAAATGACTGTGAGCACTGTGGCAAATATTATGAAGAACATTGACTGAGTGCTTTTGAAGACTCATTGAGCAAAATGTATTTGCACATGATGGGCCTGGAAGGTAGTGTCATCTAGTGGACAGTACCTATATCACCACAGTTTTTAGCAAGATTGGATGTTTCCTTGATATGAGAAATTTCAACATTCAATATAAATATTCTCTGCATGTAGTGATAGTAATATCTGGTCTGTTGAAAAAGGAAAACTTGTTTCTTACAGATGCCAGTGTAGGCAATTCCAGTGGCCATTCCTCTGTGGGAGTGGGTGTCGAGACAGGGTGCTGGGCTGGTGCCAGGATTTTTTTTTCCAACTGTAGCAACTTGGCTGGAGTAATGTTAACCTCATTAGCCAAAAGCTGATTGTATTAGCCAAAACCACAAGGGAAAAAAACACATTTTGAAATTATGCTCAATAAATGTTATTATGCAGAATAGCATGAAAAGTTGAATATGTTATGAATTATCCTTAATCAATGTGGCTAAAGTTTACACAATTTTGTTAGGCAAAATCACATCTTTTTTAGCTGATGGCTAGTTAGCTAATGGATAGCACTACCCTAGACATGTAATAGCCCATTGTATGAAATGTATACCATTTTCATTCCTACATTGGCACATGTCCTAATAGAAGCAACCCCCCCCCCCCCCCCAACTTTTCCTTTTGTGGATTCCACTTACAATATCAGTTTCTACCCATATTTGTTCAAAGGTAATGACCTGTTAAAAAAACAGGCAGTGCTTACTAATTTTAACTTTGCAAGCTTAATATGCCCAGTGAAGGCTTTTAATATATTTCAAATTAAGAATAATCTTAAGTTGCAGTGTTGCAATCACCAAGTTTCATCAAGGAATTTTTAGTATTGGCATGGTGTGGTCCACTTAATGAAGGAAATCTTGAGTCAGAAATGTAGTTAAATGTGAATAACTTTGAATAGTGGGCGGGACTACAATGTACTTGCAGCAAACTACTGAGGCGCTGCATCGATGGAAAGTTTTTAGCTCTTTTCAACTTGAACTGGCAGATACTGAGTCCTAGTCCCAGGTCAGTTTCTTCAGTGTTCTTGATTGAATTCAACAGCAGTTAATGAAAATCAATTTCAGAATTGTGCATGAGTTTATATTCATAAAAGACAATAAGATTTAATAGAACAACCAAACATAAAGTAAAGTTACAAACTATTTTATTAGCGAAAAAATTCCAGTAAGATGGGTGATAATTGGTGTATTTTACCTGCCAAAGTAAGGATGAAGTCTAGAAGTTCAGCAGAACTTGAAATAATTAAGACATTAGTTATGTGATAATCCTGACAGTGTGCGTCCTTGAAATGCACATGCTTCAGGTCAAAGTCCAGTTGTTTTGCTTCCAAGCTCATCAGTTATCTGTGCTTGGTCTGCTGCCACATGGTCGGGTAGTACAATAGTCTGCCACTAGATGGCACTATATGTGTAGCAGTAATTTTTTCTATGCATTTTATGTTTATTTTCTTTGGTAACTTTTAAAATTATGGACCCTTTTAAACTGGTTGGAAATGAATATTGAAAAGTGAAAGAAGGATTCAAAAGTTTTAATGTGTGGTCTTAGATGTACAGTATTATCCAAGAGCCATTTTTGGGTCCTACAAAAGTGTAGACTGATGTTTTGTACAGAGAATGGACAGTATCACCGTAGCTAATGAATATAACAAATAGTTCATGAAATGATTACATGTATTCAAACACTAAAACAAAATACAACCCAGATAATTAAGCTTTATGTAAACCTGCATTTCTGGATTATAAATAAATAAAACAAATACATAAAAGGTAAATATCTTTATGGGTTTTCAGACAACAACTTCAAGTATGTGCATGGGGTTCTAAGATTAAGAATCTCATTGGGATGAAGTAAATAAAGAAACAAAAAGGAAATAAAGTGTGTGCATATTTTGTGACAAGGTCAATTTTTAGCTATGACATTTAACACATGAAGTAATGTTTAAAATGTGAAAAAGTAATTGTCCAATATCACATATTCACCATACTAGCCATAAACTCGCCTCATCTAGCATGTCAGACAATTTGTGGGAATTTATTTGATTAAACATGGGCATATTTACAAAAGTGGTAGGTACATGTATGTATCTCGCTTTTACACTATCACAAAGTGGCGTAAATAAAATATTCTTTAAATTCTGGCCAGACAAGTAACTTTATCAGGGGATAAGTAAACTTTAGCTCTACTGACCAAAGGTTGCAGAGCTTATGCGACTGTTCATGTGTGTCCGTCCATGGGTGACTGACTGTCTCAAGTCAGGAGTGCAATTTGTTTCTTCACATTGGTATTGGAAGGTGAATGTTGATGCTTTGGTAACTCTGGAATCTCTTTGCTGTCATTGTTGGGTTTGATATTTATGAATATTGGTCATGTTTTTCTACATAAGTGTATCATAGTAGAGACGTCCGTCTGTAGAACTTCTGTTGTTTAGTGAGGGACTTGCACAAGTCTACTCCTTGCATTTAATACTCTATATCAGTGATTCAATCACTTAACTTATTAATTAGATAATATTCCAGATTCATAGATATCACAAAAATGATATAGGCCTACTTTCTAGTTTTGCTATAAACTCAGCTGACGACCTAGTCAGAAGAACCAAAATAGTGATAGGCCTACCAATTCTCCTTTATCTTTTGCAGAAGTAATAAAATTTGGATTTTGAGTGGTTGGGCCTGTACATATTGGAAACACTATAGTCTGTATATAATGAAGAATATTTCAAAGGTTGAGAGGACCGGTTTAAAACCACCAGTTGCCTTTTATGGGTGCCTGCCTGTCTCAAGTCATGAGTGAAATTTGTTTCTTCACGTTGGTATTGGAAGGTGAATGTTGATGCTTCGATAACTCTGGAATCTCTTGCTGTCATTGTTGGGTTTGATATTTATGAATATGGGTCATGTTTTCCTACGAAAGTGTAACATAGTAGAGACGTTTGTAAACTTTTGCTCAATAGCGTGACACTGTCCACATTTTTCAAGTTAGCCGAATATAACTTTCAGGACTTATAGTGTATAAAAATCTAGGCCGAGTTCGATATTGGTGGCGCCTCCTACATTATTATGTAATATAGGGGTCAAAATATGAAGATCTTGTGCACACTCTAACATCTTTAATTTTTGGCAGATCTTCACCAAATTTGCTGGGACTGTGGGGGAGGTCAAAGTCTCAGTTGGTTATGATACTAGTGGCGCTACCTGTAATTTGACAGAAATTGTGAGCCAAAATGTGGTGTAAGATGTAAAATTCCATATTTGGAAAAGTAATTGGATTAGACTTGCCAAATTTATATGATACATAGACCATGGCCAAAGGTAGAATGTTATGTTATATCAGTGACCTTGACCTATTTTTGTGAGGTCCCCATGCCTGTAAAGTTAAAAAGGTGATTTTGTAATGGCCGGGTGTAGCTTGAACATCAATGGCAAAGATAATTGAGCCTCCAGATCAAAATTGTACTTGATTACATAATACATTAAACTGTACTTGGTGACCTGCTTTTTTGGTTACTGTGACCCAGTAATTATGGAGTTTGGTGCTTGTCCAAATTTATTGTTTTTCCTCAATAACTCGAAAAGATATTACCCGATTTGAACAAACAGACAATATGTGGAAAGCTGGATGTGGGGCACATATTTCTAACAGTACCAATTTTTTAAATCTGAGTTGAAGATCAATGTCAAACGACCAGTTTGAATATCTCGTGAATGGTCTGCACCCCACAATTGTTGAGATAGGCCCATGTAATGTTTTGGAGTTACAAAGTGTATAGAAATCCTTGTTGACATCAATGTTGGTGGCGCCACCTATCGTATTATGTAATAAACAGGTCAAAATGTGAAAATCTTGTGACCACATTACTGTCCACAGTTTTCAAGTTAGCCAAATATAACTTTCAGGACCTCTAGGGGGTATAAAATCTAGATTCTTTTCAAATATTGGTGGGGCCACCTACAATATTATGCAATATAGGGGTCCAAATATGAAAATCTTGTGAACACTCTAGTATCTTTAATTTGCATGTGACTCAGTTGACCAATCGGGTGATGTGTTGTGGGTCAGACCACATGGCCAAAGCAGCTGTTTGTGTACAGTTGCAGGAAAGATGTTGACGGTGCGCATGCTCGATTTCTGATTTGAAATATTAGAATTTTCGTTTGAATTTGATTTAAGTACACTGTTTATTGCGCGGAACTTGCCAATACTGTATACTCAAATTTACTACGATGTGCCGATAGCATTCAGGGTAGGTACCCAAACGATATGCATCCCATCACGGCATCAGAGACAGCGAGAAAGAATCCTGAAACAAATGCAACTATTTAATGGATACCTAAGTTTACCCGGGATATGGACTCCTATAGTCCCAGAATTTACAATGTATTTTTCATCTTTAGTCACCCCATGCAAATAGCTTACTTTTCAATTTGTATTTTTAATATTTTGCCAGTTTCACTGTCGAACAGTTGCAGCTGGAATTGTTGTAAAATTTGACATTTTTTGCAAATTTGCAAGCGACAATAAGCGGCAAATATATTTGGGATGGGGGGGCGGGGGGGGGGGGGGTAAAATGGTTTGGCTAGGCCTAAGCATTATTGGAAAAAAAAAAAAGATTTTTATAGTAGTTTTATCAGGACAAGTGGATTTTGAAATCTACTTGCCCTGCGGACAAGTGATTTAAAAAAAAAATTATCGAGCCCTGGATCGTGTATTGTTTTTTATTTAGGCCTAATGGGTAAATAGTACGGAACTCGTTGAGCTTTCCGTAGCTAAACATGTTGACGTATTATTGTTGTTGACCACGTGTATGCCTATAGCACGTAGGTTGTTAATGGAGTGGTACATTCATATTTACTCCCCACTCAACAGCTTTTTCTTTTGTAAGTGCCCAACCCATGCCAAGGAAAGCTGTTGACCTGGGTCATTTATCTTGATAGGACTTGCCTACAATTTTTCCTCAAATTATTTTCCATTGCTTTTGAAATTAGTCTAAAATATTGGAGCAGACAAACTTTGACACCAACTGGTTTTGGTTGGGTGGGGGTGGGTGGACATTTAAGACAACTTTATATTCTTGTTGTGTAAACACCTAAACAGTCACATCATTGAGCTTGCAAAATACAGGGTTCAAAGCTTGTTACCTCTCAGGAAGTATGTAATTTAGAACACTTTTCGTGAGGAACATTTTGTCTTCTGGGATTGGAATTGTCAGTTGATCAGTGGATTTTCAGAGTTTTTAAAAATTTTTGATGCAATTATGCAAGTACTTTTCTTTGTTAGGAACTTGAAATTCGTTGTTTTCCAGCTTATTTCAAAAGTTTCTGCGAAAAAACAAAATGTTGTCATCCCTTTGTCATCTTTGGGAATTTGTGAAAGTCCAGTGTAGGAGATAAGATTTTATGAATGTACAGCAGTTTTAACTTGTTCTCATCCCTGTGTCATCTTTGGGAATTTATGAAACTCCAGTGTAGGAGGTAAGATTTTATGAATGTACAGCAGTTTTAGCTTTCTTCAAACATTTTGCCACTCAAGATAGGACATTCCATATTAAATTAATCCAAAATGTGTAGCAGTGACAGACTTCAGTGTATCAAACTGCTGTGCGATACAGGCTCTCTCTTGTACTGAACTCAGTAGTTTGTGTCATAAACCCATATTTAATGGATTGAAATTTTGAAATTCATATATTTTCCCTTTGTCTTAGCTGACTTACTAGGGCCAATGATTTTCCGTTTCAAAAAAAGAGGAATTCCGCTTCATCAGCAAAATGTTTCAAATTCCATTTCACTGCTATATATTTATACATTTAATTCATGTAAGAAAAAATATCAAATTCTGTTTGAAGGATGAAAAAATGCCCAATTCTGCTTTGGTTTAGGAAGAAATGGAAAATCATTGGTCCTAACGTACGATAAGCTAAGTGTAGGATGTGTTGTTTGGAGGTATAATTCATGACATTGTGATTTAAAGTTGTTGTTTGGGGGAGAGATTGCAAAGTGAAAATGCAGAAATACAGCACTATGGATAACTCTACAATAGTTAGGTCTGTTTATAAAATGGATTCCATATGGATGTATAACAGATCATTACTCATTTCATAATGGCTTTCAGATAATGTCCATTGAAATGGCCCTGTGCAGAATATTTATATAGATCTTCAGAAACATTTCTAACCTGGGCCCATTAGGCGTATTTTAATGCAAAAAGTACACACATATATCAGACACCAGATGAATAAAATTCTTCACATATTTTCAGGGGATCTGCATGCTACAGTAAATACATTATTGTGTGTAAAAAGTTCATAAATAAGCCTATGATGCAGTCAGCTGATAAAACCAAAAAAAAAAAAAAAACCGCACAAAACCCTGGGTATAAATGTAAATGTAAATTGGTGACAAAAGGTAAAAATATTCAAGTTGTGTACCATTGAGTTGTTAATAGAGCCAGACAATCAATAAATCAGGAATGTACAAGTTTACACATAGTTGCATGCTGGATGCGGAGAGGAAGCTGTTAGCCGAATCATAAATGGATAGAACATGCAGCACACGCTTTGACCTGTTTACAGAAGTCACCAAAGTCAATTTGAAGACAGTGGTATGCAAAATATGGGCCAATGCTTCGCTCAGAGATCAATGATAACCTATGTATTGTCAGAAACTTATAAAAGTTGTATAAGGAAATCAGCATGTATGACCTTACAGCCATTGGTTTATTGTTGCATGAGGAAAATGTGCAGCAATTATAAAAAAAAAATCGAAAAGATTGCCAATTATATGGAATAAAATGGAGAAACATTTTGCATTTCTGATGGAGTTGAGGAATTTAAACAGGAAACAGCAACAAAGTGAGGGATTTTTTTTACCAGGTGACATGTACACTTTAAAGTCCGGTCACATGTATTTATTAGCGAGTGGCCGCCTGCCTTTCAAGCGCAGACTTTTTTGGTACAATTAAAAAAAAAACACAAAAAGAAAACTTGCATCTTACATGCAGGATCAAAACATGGGCAACGCTATTGTTGGGCAAACAGCAATCCATTTTTGTCGTGCACATGATATTTACAAAAAATTGTAGTTTACGAAAGCATCTAAGATTGCTTTCTTGTTTTTCAATGTAAAAAGTTGAATTTACGCGAGCATCTCAGATCGCTTTCCCGCTCTTTAGTGTGAAAAAGTTGTGTGGAGATACCCAATGATGTGGCTTGAAATGTTAAAATACTAATTACTTAATGGTGGAAGAACTTATTGAGTACATGCATCAACCTGTCAGTCGGTGGCTTGTCCTGCCAGCCCTGGGGGTGTTCAGCTTTGTGGATTCCTGATGTTGTGAGGGCATTGAAGTGGGCAGACATACGTTCCTTTGTCTGCCGGTCTTCAGACAGTGTATATATACTTGATGTAACAAGAGACAAAACTTTCTCATGTCCGATATTTGTTTCATGTCCGCTTTTATGTCAACCCAAGTTTGTGTGAGGAAAATCAATTTGCAATTATAAGACAAATTTTATACATTATATATGGGCTGCACAACTGTGTCACATTATAATGTAAAATCATTGTGTTGTTACCATGACGACCACTGCTTAATATTTCATTTACTGTGGCATATGAACAAAAGTTTTGGGTGAGGAATCGATAGTTTGGGCCAACTAACGGCACATATGATGAAGTTGCGGGGTCAGCTGGAAGGGCATATTATGTCATGACAAAGATACAACTGTATATAAGACCAATAAGCACAGAACAAGCTCAGAGAACTGTTTAATGTAGGTTTAGTTAGCTTGAAAGTTGCTGGCATGTGGGTGTAAATGCTACATTAGCCAGATTGGTATATTTGGAACATCAACCTGATTAAATCTTTTATTTTAGTGGACTGTGACCTCAGAATAACAGAAATTGCTAACACTTGAAGCTGTTTTTATGTGTTCGTGTACTTGCATTGCATATGTGAAAGTTTAAGGCCTGAATGGTAAAAAAAATCAATAAACTTTCCAAACATGCTCAGTGGTATCGGAAATAATGCTCTTATTTACAGAACAAATTTGTATGGGGGGGGGGGGGGATTTAAATATGAAGTGGATGCAAGTACAAAGTGGAAGATTATGAAGATATTAATGTATGTACATTAATTGGGTGTCAAAAGCTGAATTATTTCGGACATATACATAAACTTGTACTTTCATCATTGACGGTGATGGGCTGGAAAAAAAGATTACCAGCTTGGTGTGGTGCATAATGTTTGGAGTCCATAAGAGTTGCATAACCTTTATCAGTAAGTTGATCATAAGCATCACTTATTTATGGTGACACCAGTGTTCTGGGAAGTGTATGTTCCAGTGAAGGGGAATAATCTAATTCCCAGCTATCCCTAGTCAGGTGGGTCAAATGCATTGGGACAAGGGGAGTAGTTGGTGGAACATAGACAAAGGAGACAGATGGGGTCTGAGTGAACTAACACCAAAACAAAGAGCAGTAGGCCTACAGTAAGTATAGTGGTACTGTTTTGTTACGTACATAATGCAGGGTCATTGGGGGAAATAAAACACACACACACACAAAAAAAATTCTTAAAAATCAATCAGAATGTTGCAGCTTGCACTACCATGCATGTCAGTAGGCAGGTGAAACAGCACCGGTGAGACAACGAAGTTTGCAAGTTGTATCTGGGCAGACATTTTCATACAACTGGGCTCGATGTGAAGGTGCCACTGACATTAAGGGGAGAGATTTGATGGTTTAAACTCCAGAGCAACGGCGGGTCTCGGGCACACCTGTCAAATGGGGAGCTGGTAGTCAGCAGCATTGTGCCGGCTTTGTTCAGTGCTGCCAACTCATGCGCGTTTGTTTGGACTGGGTCATACACTCAATGGAAACATCTGCAAGAGGCCCCTGCAGTTTTTCACAAGTACAGGCAGCCATGTTTTGAATTTTCAGAGAATTCTGGGTAACAGAGCATGCCCAGTGTACTTTTTGCCCTCTCAAATGACCCTGGCGCATTTGAAAGAAGCATTAGGATAAATAAGAAGCAATCAAAGGAACCGGGGAAGAAAGGAGTGCAGCCAGGAGGGAACTAATGAAGGTAAAGCGTGCTTACTAATTAGTGAGTATTGTTGGTGGAGAGTGAAAGCGCAGTAACACAAGGGGTGTACGTAGTTGTTGATTGCCTGGCGCACTGTCAGAATCCCACATATTTTATGCATGCAGAATGGAATTGGCTCCTCCGTAACTTTATCAAATGAACCTCAAAGAGGAAGAGATGGAGAAGTTTTGGGGCAGATTTAGGTGAATGCCACTGTTAGATCCATGGCTATGTCACATGGTATTCTTTTGTTGTGAATGAGCTTTAATGTATGGTAATAGGGTGCCTTCGTACTGTCATTTATGTCCACGCTTATTGATGATTTTTGGTTTGAATGGATCCAGCATCTCATTAAGTGTCATCTCCCCCCTGTATGTACATTTTGTCATCAATCAGTTGAAACATCAGCAACATTCTCTCATTCTTGGGTACCAAACTTACCCATGAAGTCTGATTATTTTCCTGCTCAAACTTGATAGATATTGGTCACTGCAAAGTTTATATTATTGATTGATATGAACAGAGTCCCAGTCTTTTGCATAATAATTATGTACACAGAAGTTAGGGCCATGTGGACGACGCAAGGTTATGGTGGATTATCGCCATGTGAGCAGCTGTATATTATTCTGATATGTGACTAGGATGGGGAAAGGGGTAACAAAGGCTGCTAGCAAACCCCTGGAAGCCCCAAGGTCCTCTTCTATTTGTCAAACTCAACCATTTGGCATCAGGTGCCTTGTGGAATTTTTAATCAAAGCACACAGACTCCATATCAGGGTGAAATCCCACAGATTTGTCAGTCGCTTGTTTGTGCAGTCGAGTGGCCGTCAGCCTATCAGCATCACAATAGGACTTGGCTTGTTTTGTAATATCAGGGCAGTATTTATACAGGGATTCATTTCAAGTGAAATAAAGAGATGGGTGGATAATGAATGATGATTATAGTATGGAAATTTTGCAACAAGTATAACATTTCAGCTTTTAGTTTTTGTCACTAGACGTCACAGATTCATATCAGTGATGAACACAGTTGTATGATGATGTAGAAAGTCAATTGGACACATTGATGAACACTCAATAAATATTCTGGTGTTGAATTTATAAATATGCTGTTTATTTGTTGACATGCAGCATACTCAGCAGTGTTTCCGTTTGGAAATTTTTCAGGGGGTCACAAGAAGGGAAATTCATGGGAAAAGACTAGATTTTCACCAATTTTACATGTAAATAAACAAGACTTGTGACCCTTTAGAATTTTCCCAGAGGGTATTTCAGGTTTTGAAAGATAATATACCCCCATTTCCAGTGGAGTAAAGGAAACACTGCTCAACTTATTTGTTTTCATAACCTTTGTCCAATGAAAATACTGCACTGAAGAATCTGTATTTGGAAAATGAACATTTCAGAATGTCATGATATACATTGCATATAAACCTAATGACGTAGTGAACTTTGGGGTGACAGTGTAGCATATCAATGAAGATGTTAAAATGTTTACCTCCATATTTTATACCACAATGTGAAAGCATTTTGTTTACATTCAGACTTTGTACCATACCATTCTAGGTTTTTACATTCATAATTTGTTGCACATCATTCCAGTTATTTTGTTTACAGTTATTTGTAGGGGAAAGTATAAGACTACCTGTAAGCCCATTCAAATATTCTGCACATCTGTGTGGTTCAAATACACAAGGCCATCAAACTGAAATAATTAATGTGTGTTATAGTGCAACGAGTGACACAAACTTAAGTGTCACAAATTCAGAATGACAAATTTGAAACCAATATAATCTTGGATGATGGTCAGCTGAGCCACAAAAGGTGATGTCCTGCTACAGCCATTGCCTGCAGAAGCTGACTTGAGGTCTGTTTCCCTGTAGCCAGTGCTGTGAATTCATTTAATTTCACTGAGTATTAATTTTTGCTTATTTCACTGATGCTTCAAAGCCGCTAAAATAAGAACACAGGAGAATTTTTTTTAAACAGGTAATGGATAAGAATTATAACAAAAATAGTGCATTTGAAATTTCAGTGAAAGGTCCAAAATACAAAACTGCCAAAATTGGAACCCATGAAAATAAATGTGTTCCCAGTAGATAGCCTATAGTCTGTTATTCAGGCAACTCCATGGTTATAATGGCAACCGTTCCTGTGCATGAATGTCTTTGTCATTTTTATGTTTTTGTTGAAAATACAGTTAAACTTTGATATGATACAGTGGTGCCTGTCTTGAGAGGCCACTCCAAGGAGAAACCACCTGTCTTAAGAGACCACAATTTCATCAGCCATTGGGGTGGTCTTTGAAGACAGGTTTCTCTGTAGTGTGATTTTTCCAAACAAAAGTGCTAGAAAATAGACATACAGTGAAGCTATTATACTCAAACACCTGACGCATCTGCTTAATCTAAGTTAATGACAAAAGTTTTGAAGGACAAAAAGTTCATTTCTTTGTTGTTATTTGATACATTTATGTCAGAAATTCAGTTATGTGACGGCTCTTTATGGGAACAGATGGTGTCATTATAATAAGTTTTCACTGTATAGGTACATCAGCATCCAATTAATGTAACTTCACAAAAATGTCCTCCTTCTGTTGATGAATGTAGTGCCATTTATTCTGTATTTGGTAATGAATCACTGATTTCTAATGTGAAATCTGAAAGTAGTAATCAGATGGTAGGTCACGTCATCCCCAGTCTATTGACCAATCATATCATTTCCCTTGTGAAACTTTTTTTTAAACATGGTTATCTGCGTGTTTGTCAAGAAACATGCGTGTACTTGGTGGCATGGCTGCGGCAAACAGTGCCGATGAGCATCTCCATAGCTTCAATGGTGGTCTGTATCTGTAGCATATTAATGTGATAACATTATAAACATCAAATGAAAATAAACTTTTTATTTTATTTTATTTTATTTTTTGAAGTCATGTTTTGCCAGCAGCATTTCAAATTTGCAGATCTGGCTGAAATATATTCATATACTGTGTTGACATACCACGGTACATGGAGACGTACATCTTCTCTTTAAAGAAGGACTAATAAGTTCAAAATGGTAGCACTACTTTTGCCTGAGCACACAATTCAACATGAAGACTGTTAAACATAGAATTTACGAAATCTTCCATGGCCAGAGTGTGATTAAAATTTTTCCCTCACCCGTGTAAATTTATCTGTGTCATCTTTCTTAAGTTTTAGCTCTTGTCTTTTTCAAGTATAAATATGTGTGTTTGTATGTGTGTGCATACTTTACAGGGTAAACTGTCTTAAACATGATAACTATGCAAAATTTATGCCAGTTTAAATACATTGTACTGAAGAGAAAATAAAGTGACTTTCAGATAGTTTTGATTGTTGATAGTACACTATATAAGGCAAACACTGAGCAAGGTATTGTCATTGACATTCATGCAAGTACAGGACAGTGTTTCTTTTCTGCCCTCGAAAACTATTGTAATAATGATAAACTGGGAAGTGATTGCAAAAGCAAAAGTTGTCAACATTAACAAAATTATTACTTAAATGTACTTAATACTGGTGTTGTGTAGACCTACAAATGCCAGTACTGTTAGCATTAGGAACAAAAGAACTGTAGACTGGAGACTAGGTCTTGGCACTGTAAATTAGCTGTGATATGCGCACACCTACATCCGAAAAATAAATTGCTGCCTAAACCAGATTATTGAATCTGTGTGTTGGGGTTCTCTTGAAAAGTTAAAAG
This sequence comes from Hermodice carunculata, assembly GCA_964020975.1. Classification (NCBI taxonomy): domain Eukaryota; kingdom Metazoa; phylum Annelida; class Polychaeta; order Eunicida; family Amphinomidae; genus Hermodice; species Hermodice carunculata. The sequence continues at coordinate 5,844,871 of OZ026629.1, read as the reverse complement.
CATAACAGAAAAAGACAAATTAGGATTTGGCTGTTTCTAGTTATAAATTAGTCGGTCATAAAGCTAATGTCGTAGACAGGATTTTAGCCACATAATTATATGGCATGTTAATACTTTGTACACATTTTGGAATTTAGTAGCACGTGGAAGAATCTTATTTCAGCAGTTCAGCTTTGTATGTACAACTATACATCACTAATATCTGACTAAAGGGCTGGGACCCTTATTCAGCTATAAGCCAAGGATTTACATTTTAAGTGCCTTGAGAATCTATGCACCAATCCCAAAACCAAAATATTTACGTAGCAGGGTAACATTTCAAAACTGTTAATTTTATGAAACGAACATAAAGATCACTTAATGATCCTGTGGGGACACTTCTGGAGTACCATTGGTCAGTTCATTGTGAAACTGTACAAATTTAATTATGCTATGTACAATTGTTAGTGGAAAAGCCATAAAGTAGACATGAGTCATTCTGTGACAATATAGGTGTTTGTAATGCCAGTTCAAAGCCGTACCATTTTGCTTTCAAAGTGTAAAAAATTGACTTTGAAAATCAATTCAGAAATATTCATGGCAGGTTTTTAAAAAAAATATATATTATACTTTGCCTGTATATTTTTGTGTATGTGTGAGTGTGTGCATGCATGAGTGTTACCTTCTCTGTTTTGTCTGACCAATGAAGCCCATGCATGTTAGAGGTGGGACTTTGAATTCTGAGAGATGTGACAGTAAAGCAACATTTCCCCTTCTTTTTGACAAAAACTTTAGTGTTCAGTTGTTCCACCATAAATATGACGTGCGTCTGACCCTAAAACAGAAAAAACAATGCAAAGCATTCTTTTTGGAGTGGAAAGTAAACAAAAGCTTGAGATATAAAACAAAAGCCTCAATGTGAATAGTTATTGTTGCCGTCTTCCAGGAAGACAGGTGTTAGGAGAAATGGTAGGGTGCCTACTGTTAGCCTTGCCGACTAACATAGATAGTGGAGGGCAATGTATGGTGCATATATATGATTTGTAAACGATGCTGCAGCAGGTGGGTTTTTTTTTTTTTTTTACGGCAATCACAAGTTTGCCGCAGCCTTTCAACAAAGTGAACTTGAAAAGCATGTGCAGTAAGTGTGTTATTTACAAAGTGTTGCAGTTGTTTGTCCTCGCAAGGGAACACGTGGTGGATTAATGTGTAGACCGTCAACTATGTACCTTTTTTTATGTATGTATATATTATCTCATATATATGAGTTTTCCTTGATTATGTTGCATGTGTTTTAATTTTGAAGGTCAGAAGTTCAGAAGGAAAGTGTAACCTACTTCAGACAGAAATGAGCCTCTTAGCAATGTACATATAGATGAGTTTCTACTTTTTGAGGTTTTGGAAGCAGTACATTTCGGGAGCAGTGCTTGCTGGGCCCAGGTGACTGACAAACATGCATGATATATTAATAAATAGGATGTTTATGGCTTGTATTTAAAACTTTGTTCTCACCAGCAGGGGCAGAAAATGTGGTCATATATCATGTAAAATACTCCTGACCACCCATCAGGATAGAAATACAAAGTTAAAAAATATCCCAGTATAAACTACCTGCTCAATGCTACAAGATTTATTTTCTGAAAAGAAAAATATGATTTTGTTCTGTCGTGTGCCAGTTTTGCCCAGTCGCGGTACAGTGTTGGTGCTTCGGTTTTGTACACCAACTATTACAATCACACATGCACCAAACATGTAAATTGCAAGTCAAAGGAGTCAAGAACTGTCCGTTTTGAATTGGCAAACGTTTGTTGGTGCACAGTGGTGTCCCTGGTGGGTACATTAACCCTTACCTGCTCAAATCGTCCCAAAGCACCCAGGTGTAAATTTAAATTTTCCTCTGCTAATATCTCAACAAGGATCCAATGCAGCTCAGTGGACCACATTCCTAGTGAAAACCAGCTTTCTCTTGTTATTTTAAAAATTGTTATGAAACTTTTTAAGTAATTATTTGATGGCCATCTAAGTGATGCACAGTACAGTGGTTTCTGTCAGCAGAACTTGCCCCAAGAACACATCCAAAAGTGCTCTTTCATTTCATAGGCAACAATATGGAAATTTTATGTGAAGTATTCAACTAAGTAGTCCCCCCCCCCCCACACACACACACATAAAAAGAATTGAGGAAAAAAGAGTGTGGGTACCGAGGGTAATCTGTTCCCTGAAGACTATTTTTAAAACGAGGGTAATCTGTTCTCTGAAGGCTATTTTTAATACAAAGGTTCCAGCATAAAAGACAAAGAGTGCCATATTAACACTGATGCTTGATTGCCTTGAACATGTTCAGAACTGAGTAAAAGAAGGGTTCTTTATGAGGCGGGTTGGAAAACAACCAGATCAAGTCAGTGGTAATACACAGACCACAAGAACTTGAAGAAGGCACATAAGAAGAGTGAAGTCTTGTATGCTGTGCTGTGGCTACTGTGCTGACAGGGGGCAGGATGTAGCTCCAAGAAGGGTTTTTATTTTGTTTGTTTGTTTTATTTTATTGAGGTGTTTGTGAACAGGGACAATTTTTAGCTCAGGTTTAAAAAAAGAAACAAGGGAAGATGAGCCTGGGTATATAATATCAAATTGCTACCTCTGTGTTATATTTCTTGTACACTTAAAAGTGTTTCAAAGTACCTGCATTCTAAATTTTGGACAACAAATTGTGTTTTGTTTAATGTAAAACAGGAAATTAAAAAAGAAAAAAGGAAAAAAAAAGTGGATGATACCAAAAGGGGCAAGGTGCTCAAACTTTTTTTTGGAAAGGGCAGAGGGGTGCTCATAAGAAGGGGCAGGGTTGGAACACCAGTCAGAAACTAGGGTCCTGGTATGTATTGGGCTTGAAAAATGATAAAATTGTTTATGGATTTGATAAGAAGACACCGATAAAATACTGTCTTCCAATGATGAACCTGTTGGATATTTATGTCAGATATATGATCTGTTGAAGAAAATCTGAGCAGTAATTTCTTCAAATTATGACTTTGCTTGTTTGTTTCTTTGTTTGTTTGTTTGTTTGTTTTTTGTGTGTATGTGCATCTGTGTGTGTAATCAGTCAGAAAAGAATCCCCCAAAATGACTAGTTTATATGTTTAAGGTGACTCCATATAATAAATATATTTCAAAATTGTAGCAGCTGTGGGTGGGGAAACTCAGTTTGGAGCATATACACGTACATGTAAACTTTGAGAGATGTGCTTAATCATGATGTTAAGCGGCAGTATGTTTGAGTTTGACATCTGGCACAGACCACATTCCATGCCTGTGACTACTTTGCAACAAAAATGTTCTGATCGTAATTATGGACACAAGTTGGATGACTGAATCATGCACATGCTGCCATCTGGTTGCTGAAAGTTGTACTAGGCTCACAGAGGCCCCGAGCTTGCATGTGGTCAAGTGTTGATACATTGTACGAGTTGTTTAAATTTTGAATCGCAGTTTCTGCATTACAGTGCTGTTATTTATGGTCAGTTTTCCAATACATTCAACACTAGCCCAGGGATAATGTCATTAACTGTTTTGTAAAATGAAATAAAAAGTGCAACAAGGTATAAAGAGTAGACACAGAAATTTAAAAGTTAATACAGTTCATGTACACTAAAATTGGTGGGGGGGGGGGGGTGGTGGAGCACACAGTAGCAAGTTGACGGTACTTGTTACTAAATATGACAGATATACATTGTGGTTCAGTCCAAAGCTCAACCATTTAAAAAAAAATCTTTTCTATAAGTGCAGTTTTTCATTTTTTGAATTTCACAATTTTGAATTATTTGTGGTGTAAGGTTGTACAGTAGTCCATATTTGACTGTCTTCGAGTGTCCAACACTGAGATGAAGATTTGTGGTAAGATTGTATGGGTGTATGGGTTGTGTATTTGTTTGATCAGGTCCTACATAAAAGGTGGAGATATCTTGTTTACAGGTTGGAAAACTTCAAAAGTAAATGAAAAACATAAAAAAACAGAAAGTAATCATTTGTTCATGTCTTTTATCTGTTTCAGTAATGAGCTCGGGTGCGGGGGTGCAGACTCGTCGAAAGACCAGTCTGGAGCCATTGGGCAAGAACTCAAAGAGAACTAGAAGTGGAGTGACAACCCAGGAACCATCAACCTCACCCAAAGCCAGAACACCAAGCAAGGTAAGTCTTCAACAAACGACTCCAAAGTTACCATTTCATGTGGTATCTCAGGTTGCCCTTGCTGGGAAAGGCATGTGAGATTTCAGATATTAGCAAATTTCCACTTTTATAACACCAGATTTTAGCTACATTGATCATATATTTCCTTCATATTTCATATTAGTTCAGCTCTTTTGAACCTCAATTTTTTCCTTGATTTGCAGGCCTTCAAAGTTGAAAGAGGTGATTTTATAATAGCAGGGTGTAACTGGAACATCAATGGCAAAGAGACCTAAGCCTCCAGATTGAAATTGCACTTGAACCTGTAGTATTAGGTAATAATATGGGTCAAAATGGTAAAATCTTGTGATCAGTCCAGCATCCTTCATTTTTTATAGATCTTTATGAAATTCAAAAACTCGATTGCTTATGATTCTAGTGGCGCCACCTGTAATTTTTATGAAAATTATTAGTTAAAATGTCTTGAAAGGTACAGAATTCCATATCGTTAAAAGTGTTTGAAGTTTCTTGAAAAGTGTCTGGCCAATTGCTCTGAAATTGCACAGGCACAGATCTGGAGCCCCTTCGACTTGACAGTTTTTACTGAAAAGTCACTGGTCCAAGGCCATTATCTAGGAAAAATTCAGGAGGACAAATAAGTGTTATGAAATGCAGGCCCAAATCTCCAGCAGAATTTTGAATTATTTAACAAAGCAAGATTACTTGGGCCAGTAAAATTTAGTCGTGGACCAGGAAAACTTGTAAGTTTGCTAGCCCAAATGCCCAGCAAGGAAAAAAAGTTTTCAGAAAGACTGCCTAACTTTGTTTTACAGGTGGCGCTGCGAGTGTCTAGCTTCACTGACCATAGGAGACAATTGCTTGTCAACACAATATGGTGCCTACATTCACAGCATGGTGCTGCTGGCATTTCCTGATTTTTAACGAATTACTGAAATAAGGAATTATTAGTAAGGGTACCTGTGCATATTAGCATTCAATGTTACTATAAAAAAAAGTGGCCCCCCTCTTATGAGGCCCCTCTCACCAGAGGCCACCCCTATTGAAAGGCCAGCATTCTTGTGCAGAAAGTATGGTATTTCCATTATATTCTCCCCCTTAAGAGGGGCCACGCCTCTTATAAGGGCACTTTTTGGCTGCATTTGGGGTGGCCTTATAAGAGGGGGACCACTGTAACGGCAACTGTGACATACTGGCCTATCTCCGTAATGGTGGATCCTGGGGGCATGTTCACTTATAAACATGATATCTAGTCTGTTAGAAAAGTGACCTTGAAGTTTTTTTAAAGGTCACAGGTTTGCTTAAGTTTCTGTATCCAAGGTCAATTAATCATAGAATGGTCATAGTGTAAAATGTTCATGTCAGCATTGCTATCGTGTACATAAAGATCTAGTATTTAGGTATTCATGTGTCAAAAATTGTCAGTTAGAACCATGTCAGACTTAGTAGAAATGGACTCCAGATAGGTCTCAACTTGAAGTGTTTTATTTTAGAAAACTAGGTCACTAGGTCATATGAACATTCAGACTGGCTGTCATTTCTGCACACTTGAATGTCAATTATTTAGTACCCCACAGCATCATGGGTATACAGACCTGCTAAAAGTTCACGGCACATCATGGCTTTTACCAAAGATCATCAACTCACAGATCTGGATATGTACAGGAGACTTGAGATTGCATATGTGTCAACTTTCAACTGCCTTCCCCATGTGACACCTGTACATTTTCACAGCATGCAATGATCGCTGCAATTTTACCACAGTGGAGACTGAGATAAATTGGGTCTGTTCCTACGAATATGTTTCATAGTCTGATGTTATCTCAGAAGTATATGGAGACATGAAAATTTTCATTGCAGTGTACCCATTTACACTGATATGTAGATTATTCCTTACCCATGTATAAATGCACATTCAAGCCAAGTAAGACCTTCCCTGGCTGATGCGGGTGTACATACAATTGAACATCAGTAGGAACCCAGGTACTTGAACACGTCTATGGGGCTTCTTTGGGTGCTGTTACATGTGACCTTTAGTAAATATTTCACATTTTAGGTGACACTCAGAATAGTTGCCGGGGACTTGTATATTCTTATGTTATTTTGGATGTCACCTCACTCTAGTTAGTTTTGCATTGCTTCGCTGTGGAAGAGCGAATTTCAGACAGTTCAGATGGATATGTACAAGAAATGCACAAAGACATTTATGATATGAAAACACCAGGTCCAGTTTGATAGTTACATATAATGTGCATGGTTGAACCACTTTTGAAACTTTTGTAGCTTTGTGTGTTGGAAATGAGGTGCAGTTAGTTACAAGTCGTATTTTGCCTGAGTGTAGTCGAGTGTGGAACCAAGTTAAACTCAATACAGAGTTTTTCCATGTCAATTCTTATAATGCCAGACCAAAGTTGAATTACTCCCAACAAACTGCCTTAATAAGAATCCTGGATTCATATTCCTTATGGAAAGACCTTTCATACAAGTACCAGCATGCCTATAGTTCCAGAAACTAAAATCGTTCAGGTCAACAGCTTACCTTGGCACACTTTGGGTACAATGTGCTGAAAACGTGCTGTATCATACTTGTATGTGTTTGTTGTTAGTCCTTGGTCTGTTCATGTTGGTTTAAACATATTTTATTAACACAATTGGCCGACAGGCTCACCAGCCTATATGAGCGCCTCTTGTACAAAATTTGAAGAAGTTCTAGATTCCAGTCTGTTCATGTTGAGGTGAAAGGTGCACATAAAGTGTTCTTCCAACATGACAGAAATGTTCAAGTCAGCCCAGAAAAATTAGTTATCGCTGAACTGCATGTTGAGGTCTTTGTGACATTTTTGTTTAACCAAATATTCAACCAGCCCATTCCAAATTGAATGAATTTAATGCACACTGAGGTAAGAGGTGTTGGTTAGTGGCGTTTGTGTTCCCTTGTAAGTGCTACTCCTGCAACCCTGGCAGCAGCTGGGGCATGACTTGACAAGCAACACAGGTACATTGAGTTTCCACTCAGCACGTCCAAAGGGCCCGTGAGTGGGCTGTGTATTCTAATTAAATACCATTGCAGTTTGTACTTTGAAAGCTTCTGTATGCAAAAACTCCCAAGCTGTTTGAAGAAGTTCTAGATTCCATGCTTTTTCCACACACATTTTGGAGGGGAGAACCTGCCTGCCAGGCAGTGGGTGTGCCGTGTGCCTCTTGTTGCCTGCACCTCTTTGCTATGCAGTCTCCTTCATACTGCTTTGTACATTGAAAGTTTCCTGTTTCTTGACCCAAACAGGTTCAGAAGTAGCTGCCTAAAGTTGTCCTGCTCCTACAACACTCAAGGTGCAGCACTGTACATGAGTACATGCAGTTGAATGTGATATAACTTAAATGCTTAAATTGACCACGTCAGTCTTTCGTCAGATTTTCAGGTTTTTGCTTGACAGTGCCACGCAAATGCAGTGGTACTTGCTGTATGCAACCACTGCCGTGAGCTGCCGCATTGCTTTTTTGTGGTCACTAGGCCCAGACGTTGAAGTCAGTTTCTTTGTAAAATTTACCTGTGGCAACAGGCCACCTGCTGCATGTGGCCACTTTTTCTTGGCAGAAAGGGTGGCCACGTACAGCAGGTACCACAGCACTCAAAAATCACACAGCTCGTGACTCGCCATATCCCAACAGATTCTATGTCCCTACTCTGGTCAACATAGTGGGTTGTCTATAGTCATTTTCAGATTATGCTTGTGAGATAGGGAAAAAAATTCTCACAGGACGTTTGCCATATCCCCCACCCATGTCTTGCCTGCTGAAGATCTGAAACCTGCTGGATGAGGAATTACAGAATCAACTCACGATGCTCAAGGATCCATACAACTACAAGAACTGTACAAAGGGCTGGAATAGTGGTAGGCCTGGTGGGGAAAACTGACTGTTTTGAGTGCTTATATCCAAGGGGAGTAAAAGAGCTGACAGATTCAGGTTGCTCGTGTTAAGGATGCTGATCCAATCACATCAGCCATACCCGGCAGGCCACAAGCCTGACTGTGAAGTGGGATCACGCTGGCAATGACAGTAATCAAATCGCCAAATGGATCAGCTCTCCAAAACCAATCAAGTGGGTTTGTGCCTTGGGTGTAGCTTGCATACCACAGACTTTGGAAACCCGGGGGGAAACAAATGACTTGTTCATGTAGTTCTGGTTCTCTTGTTAACCTCATGTCTCACTCAGACACTCTCCACGTTGAACCTATCGGCAAGCATTGCCACGGATCTTCCAGCGGGAGGATGCCAGCAGTGAACTTCAAAACTGCAGAGAATCGACTCCAAAGTATTCTGCCAGCGTTCACTGTTCACTGATGAAGGTGAGTGGTGTCTGGCAGCATGCTCCGGTTGGCTGCTGTCTGTATACAGACCTTTACTAGGTTCAGTTTCCGTTGGCTTGAGACTGGTTTGTACAGCTTTGAAGTTGCAATAAAAGCTGTCTCCCATTCCGGCCAGTCCATGCTCTTTGACTACAAAGTGGGACCCTGTGGCTCAGTTTGGGAAGGTTAAGGGACAAATTTGTGCAATTTGGGGGCTACCAGGGACTAGTTAGTGGCTGTCCGTGGCAGACAGGAGATGACATGGAGGGATGCCCTGCATACCGTGGAGCGGTGGCAGGGGCCCTGTGTGTGTGACGATCAGATTAAATATTGATCAGCTTAATGGGCTTTCTTTGGAGGAGTTGTCCCCTAATGTGGAAGAAAGATTTCAGGTGGTGGTGTTAATTTTAGAATGCTGGTCAGAATGGCAGAGGGAACAGGACGTCCGTAATTCGAGATTGTATCGTTTCGGTGATATTGAAAATATTGCATCAGAGTGACTTGTCCGAACTGTCATGCAGATTGATCTTATGTTCGGCTGGCCTCAGGCCAAATAAAATAAATACAGATGTACTTCAGTTTCTGATCACCTGATGTACCTGTCATAAAAGTCTTTGACCTCAATATATATATATATGGAGATAGAAAAAAAAAATTGTATAATGTGTGTAATGAAACAAAAGTAGGTCACTGGGTCAAGTGTCAGGGTCATGGTGATACAATCATGTAAAATCATATTACATTTCATGTCCAGGCCGTAATTCTGTTTTCCTTCAAGGTAGATTTATGAAACTTTACACACAGGTGCATCTAGACGTAAGGGTGTGTCATAAATCAAAAGTAGGTCACTAGGTAAAGTAGCTGAGTCACAGTGACATATTGTAGTGAAATCATGTCGAGTTATAATTCCTTTACTATTTAACTTAGTTTCATTAAACTTGACATACATGTATACGTTGACTTAAAGTTGTGTCCTGAAACAAAAGTAGGTCACTTGGGCTTGGTCCAGTATCTGTACTCCTCAACCTTGATTAATGAAGCTTAATACACAGGTGCATCTGGACATTATAGTGTGTCACGTACCAAAATTAGGTCACTAGGGCAAGTATCTGGGTCACATTGACATATTCTTGTAAAATTGTGTCTGTGCTATAATTCCATTACTGTGTAACTAAGTTTCATGAAACTTCACACACACACACATATGTTGAGCTGAAGGTGTGTAATGAAACAAAAGTAGGTCACTAGGTCAAGTATCTGGGTCACAGTGATACGTTCATATAAAACAACATTACACTTGATGTCCGGGCTGTAATTGTAATTCTGTTGTCCTTGAAACTTTACACACATGTGTATCTGGACACAAGAGTGTGTCATGCATAAAAGTAGGTCACTAGATCAAGTATCTGGGTCATGGTGATAGAGTATTTTTATCGACAATGGTCATTCCAAAATGAGACCTGTGATTAGCAAGGTTATAAATGAGGCAAGGGAAGTATGGATCCAGCAATCTCTGATTGCCTTTTAATTTTATTTTGAATGTGAGTTCATCTGATTTAAGATCTAGTAGAAAAAGCCCAAATGAGTGTTTTGGGGGCTGATTTCTGGATTATTTAGGCATTGGTTAGCTTGATAGATTAACTATCCATTGTTAAAATTCGGAACTTAGCACAAAATATAGATAGGATTTGCAGACTCTGCAGTCATCATTTATTTACATATGGTGTGGGGGGGGGGGGGGTACTGAAACAAAGCCTGCCAGTCAAGCGGTTTAATTAAGCAGCCCATGGTGCTAGTGATCTTGTGCAGACCCATTGGGGTCAATCCCTTTTGATAAACTGTGCACTAGTGAACTGAACTTTAAGAGGGCAGTATGACATTTAAAAGAAAACTCATCTCTGCAAGCGTTATTATGAAAGTTAGACCTCTACAGTGGATTGACCATATTTTGTTAGTTATACTGACTGTGTCTGTGATAGTGACTGTCAGCTGTTATAGAAGATCAAACAATTGTGCTGCACTGTCAGTAGTTGGCCTTACTGTCACTGAGACCAGTTAACCCGAGCAGTTGTTTCAGCGCCCACTAAAAGTTTACGAATGTTTTCCTCGTATTATTTTGGCGGATATTGAAGCTGAAATAAAACAGTGACGCAACTAGAAAGACTAGCTTTATGAAGTAATGCGATCAGTCAACACCTGCTCACTACTAGGATCAGGCTGTGGCTATTACTAGGCCCCACAGGATTGCTGGATCGGAAAAAGCGTTGTCGCAAATTACATGTGCAAGTATGAACAGCTACTGACTGGCTATAAATCTACTCTGTCCCGCAAAATATGTTGTGGCATGTTCTTGGCATTTACTAAGTTAACCAACATAATTGCCACTAAAATCAGTATCATCCAGTGCCTTATTACACATTAGTAAATTTGGTTCCTGCATAATAACTTGAAAAAATTTCGGGCTAGGGCTTTCATATTGAACAGGGTTTAAGTCCTCTGTAAGGGCCATCTGTCCATCCCTTCAGTTGCATTCTAGGGGATATCTATAAAGCTTTTTGCAGTAGGACTTCCTACCTGCACATGCTTATGCATCACAGTAAGGCCCAAGGGAACATGGAACCCCGGTGACCATGACCTCTTTTTTAAGGTCACAGGGCATTTTTTGCATATTTGGAAACTTTCGGACTTAGGACTTTACAACTCCCAACTACCATACAATTATACATCAGTGTACATGGTTTGTGATGCTATGTGATAGTTGTTATAAATAAGGCAGGGGAGGGAGGCTGGGGATGGGCATGAATCCAGCAATCTCTGATTGCTTTAAATTACTATTAAATGTGAATAGGAAAGTACATACAGTGAAACCTTATTAGGATGATGCCATCTGTTCCCTAAGAAATGTGTCCGATAAATGGATCAAATAACAAAGAAAATAAACTTTTTCCCATGAAAATTTGTGTCATTGTATTGATATATGTTGGATGTCTGAGTGTCGTTAGAATGAGGTTTCACTGGACATGTATAGAGTTTCATTTGGTGTTATTAATTTGGACCTTAAATGACCTTTAAAAGTCAAACTGACATACTGTTGATCTTTCGCACGTATGAATCCAATTTGCTGACCTGTTTGATATGCTTAAACAACCAACAACCAGATTTGGTGTGTGGAGTTTGCATGAGGTTGCGCAAAGAAGGGAGTTGTCTTCACAATATCAAGGCCTCAGACCACTACCATCAGCAGAGCTGTGAAGATGAGAAGTCCATTGGCCCAGTGACATTTTAGGGCATGGACAAGATATTGCTATTTTTATGGTTCTGTGCCATCAGCAAAGCAGGACAAAATAAAATTGCAGTGAAATATATGTGAATTTACAATATGGAAGGAAAGAAGACACTTCTCACTTCTAATCTTAAGGGACCAAGTGTTGAAGTATTGGCGTGTAACTGCTCCTGTTTAAAATTACCAGCAATGGTCTCCTGCTAGATATGTCATCTGGACACTTCATTTGCACATCAAGAAGAAAAATTCAGGCAATTTGTGGGCAGATTTCCCCAGTGGACGCTGAATCCAGAGAGTGCCAAGGAGAGTGGTTGACTCGGCATCTGCATGGTTAATTTTGTGAAGTTTTCCATGTTGTAGTGCAGACATTGTCCTATTCATTTTGAGCGTGCTCATGTTAACCCCCCAGAGGTTGTGTGTGGGGGAAGTAACGCAATAATGAGTAAGCCTGATGTAGACTTGAGCAAGAGCAGAGGTGAATATTGCAGGTAGATTGACTTTTAATCAGTTTTGCGTTTAGTACTTTGGTGCACGTTTTGCACATCAACACAAATTTGATGGCGAGCTCTCTGGCCTCTTGCATTAATACAGAGGAGATTAAGTCCACAGGGAAGAAAACTTGTCAAATCTATTACGGTGTAGCAAAACCAAGTGGGAAGTACCCACTCTTGAAGACCTCTGCTGCTCTATAATATTTCTTCGGATCTTAAAATAAACGTAAACTTGCCTGAAAAGTATGTATACTCATATGCAGTGAAAGGTAGTCTCTGGTGCAGGTTCCACTATATAAAGTAAAACCTGGCTAGAGACACCAACCATGGAAAAGGACTGAAAGGTGGCCACAGTTGGCAGGTTGTCTTGTAGAGGTATTACCTTATGACAATGCTATCTGGAAAGAAATCGTATTAAAAGGTGTGACTGCATTATAAAGTAAACTGAAAAAAACCCCCCAAACTTGTTTATAGATGTGTCATAGATTGCCAACTGCTCATGTGCCTTTATGTTTCTGTTATTTTATTTAACTCTTTTCCCGCTCAGATCGCCCAAAAGCTGGCGCATGTAAATTGCCGTCACATTGAAGCTTGAAAGCGTTTTTGCTGAGATTTGTATGTAAGGTCAATCATGATGGCCCACCCTAGCTCAACAGCCTTCCATGGTGCGGGTTGAAGACATTGTGTCCAACCCGCACCAAGGAAAGCTGTTAACTCAGTGGTACTCTCACCAGGAATGGGTTAGGTGTTACATCTTGCCTATGTATAACTGTTCTTGACAATTGGTGGGGTTTCTGTGTACATATTACTGAGTACATGTACATTTGTGTGTTACAACAAAGAGCCGCTATGTGTATTGTCTCCTCTTCCCTTCCACCCCCCTCCCCCCAAAAAAGTGACAGCTACCACATTCATTAACTCATTCCATACCAGTGCCTGATGTTTCTGTATATTTACCTAGATTTTAGATGACAATTGCATATTTAAATTCTTCATGAAAAGAGCTTTCATTCAAGTACCAACATGCCTATAGTCTTAAGTGAGTGGTTCTGGCACTGCCTGGCAAGTCATGCTGCCGCTGCCGCAAAGGCAGTGCCAGAACCACTGACCAAGGCCTGTGACCATAGCATGGAATGAGTTAAATAATGTTAGTTCTTAGTTCTTACGGCACTGTATTTTAGAGTGAGTCAACAACTTTCCTAGGTGTACATTGGGCAAAACATAGCAAGAAAGAGAATAGCTGCCTTCACAGGCAAGCGCATTCATTGTCCATACATGTGCAGATGTGGATTTTGACCAGGCCTGCACATGAACTGAACCTACTCTTGAGCAGGTTTTGTTCTACAAGCTGCATGGGTGGCACATGTAAAAAGTGCATTGTGTGATCCTGACCATCTTTCTCTTCTGGGTGTGTGTCTCATGATGTTGCCAAAAAGAAAAGGCTCAAAATTGGCTAGTAAGACAGAAGGGTCTACTTTTAGATGATGACAGAGAGAAAAGTTATCCCAATCTTAATCAGCACAAACGTCATCCAGATTGGCAGTAAGTGGGACAAGTGTAGAGTTGTCTGGCATATTGTCAGGATACGACTTGCCTAGAAGTTCATTCTAGATATTATTTGACATCAAAACTTTGTCACATCATTAATTTTTCTTTTTAAATCACATGTACTTTTTATCAGTGGACTCTTGTGCATGCTGATATGGGGTTCACACCTTTCATTCAACACAGGTTCCAACAAAAAATAAGGTTGTGAGTGACACCTGGAGGGCTGCTTATAAACTAGAAACAAAGGCCACATCAAAACTGAAAGTACATGCATATTATAATGTATGTGCTGATACTGATGTTTTCTAGGAAAGAGTGATCTGTAGAGGCTGTTAGCGGTGGGAAGGTCATGGGAGTTAGTACACTATATAGGAGAAAGCCAGAAAAATATAACAGTCCTTCCTTAAGTATATTAGTTTTAAACATCTGAGCGTGACTGATTCAGGCCTCAAGCATGAAACATGTGAAAGAAGTTTGGACCTGTATGATTTTATATATATATATATATATACATACATACACACACACACACACACACACACACACACACACACACACACACACACACACACACACACACACACACATACATACATACATACATACATACATATCTGGAAAGAGTAATCATTAGGCTAAATAGAGTATAACCAGGCAGAATTTGATCAGATTTGCAAACTGGTATTCTAGTCCAAACAAATTTTCTGTGATAAAATTTAGGGGCCACAATGAGACATTGCTGTCAGGAAGTGAAAATGAATCATGCAAGTGTTCCTTCATTTTACTTGACAGTTTACTCAGGGGGGGATATCGATGAACAGAGTGGAGACAGAATTAATAAGTGGTGATAAAGTTGAGCCCACGGAGTGTGAATGACGTGACAGATGTAAAATTAGTACAAACCAATGTGTGCAAAATATTGTACGTGAAAATATCATGATAGCATTCATTTGATACACCTGATGGCTTCTCATGTATATAATGGAAATGAAAATAATTTATAATGTTTTCATTTTTTTTTTGGAAAATCATTTTTGGAAATTTTGCTGGTAATGGATATTTAGCTTTTTGCATTATTTAAAATATGCATTTTTTATGATGGCTAGCTATACAAAAAGTTTATGTCGTATATGACTTGCCAATTAATTTAATTCTTGAGCATTGTCATGCTTCTGAAAGGATGCAGCTGATAAGGTTTTCAAGTTGCTTCCACTGAAAAGTTCTTGGAAAATAAAGCCGGACGTGCTGAATGGGGCTGTAATATGTAAGAGCTCCTGGGAAGGATGGGTAGAATTAGATAGACTTGGCCCCATGGGCTTGGAGCCTGGTGAAGCCAGCAAGTGGAAGCCAGCATTTCCCATTCTTTAACAGCCTGTCATGTCAGTTTAACACACATCATGGCAACGCGCCGTGCACGTTTCTGCTTAAGTAACAGCACTTGCATGTAATCCTGAGAGTGTGCGCAGAACTGTATGCATGCGGCGTGTCCCCAGTGACAGAAATGACTGGTTGACACAATGTTATTACACACAAGTGTGCAATACTTAGCAGTTGTGCGTGGGGATACAACTTATGCATCTCTGGTGCTGCGGGCCATTAGCATAATCCTGGGCTGTACATGGGAGGAGTCTGGCCTCTTCTCAGTGATGAAGTGTCACATACAGCTTACGCTCGCATATTGAAGCAGCACAAATACTACACGTATGATACCCATGTTTGCTGAGTGGAACACAGATTACTTATTTGTAACTTCATAGATTATGCTCATACTCGCTATCAATATCGAGAACAAAGTAACCGGCCCCGGTACCGGCCTGCCTGGAGTTATTATTGACTCCGGGTACTGGGGCAACAAGTCACACAGTTTGTAGGCTTCGTTGCTGCTTGCCTTGTATTTCTTATCATCTTCTTATCTGAATATATTTGAATGACAGTGTGTGTGCTTTGTATCCAGATGCTTGCATAATTTAGTGATTTTTTCCGGGATCAAATTTTGATGGCAGCCTTGTGGCTTTCCTATGTGATGATACCGTCAACTAATAATCGTGGCCGCTACAGATAATGTTGCTGGTTTCCTTTTATGTCAACTATGTATTAGCCCACATTGATGTCTGACTTGTCCCTTTGTAGCTGGAGCATAATGATGTTAGAATAAATAATTCATTAGCCTTTGTACCATGAATGTAACTTCATTTATTGTAAACTTGTTAACTTGTACCCAGAGTGGCCATGGTTTTTTGTTGGGGGGGGGGGGGGGGTCATTGTCCACCTGTGTACTGTGTTTATGTTGTCGTGGACAGTGGGGCTAGTTGGCAGTTATGAACCGCGGGCTTTTGTGTGCAGCAGAGAGCCATTGTTAGGGTGGCAGCAGGCTGCCGCAGACTTGATGCATGCAGTGTGGCAGCCATATTGGAAAACCTGTCTCCCTGGAGGACACTGCATGGATCAAGATGGAAACTACGGCAAAGTTGTGGCAACTCAAATGGAAGGCACAGCGCCCAGTTTCTCCTACGTGCCACACTCCAGTGGACTGCTGGATCACACCCAGAACCCTCTTAGTGGCCCCAGCCCTGTCTTTGTGACAAAATGAAACAGTGATACGTTCTTCTGCATGTTAAAATTATTTTTTGGTTTGCTGTGAATAAATTATCATCTAATTAGCTGTGGAGGTCATGGACTGCATAACTGGAGGCAGCTCAGAGGAGAGACAAAGAACAATATGCATAGAAGTAGCTGCTTCTCTTGTGTTAACTATCTGATAATGGCAGGTGGGGGCTATGATATGGGGGGGGGGAGGGGGTAGAGTGCTGAAATCTGCAGCCAACTTAGTTACTGCATGGACTGCTGAATGCATGTAATCAATGTCAGCAAAAGTGAGCCATTGTTGAGCTTGGTTCAATGAATGACAATTTTGTACACACATCAAGCAAAGACAAACAAACCGTTACTTTTCCCCCCCCAGAGTCCTGATCAATCATGTTTTGCCTCCCCGTTTTTTTTTTTCTACGGATGGTTACTAAGGTTTTATTGACACCTACATGGAAATAAAAATGTTTAATAGGAAAGCCAGTCAGAATTAAGAGTGGCATGATAGAAGCTGGCAGAGGCACCTGTGTCATGTATCGCATGAAGAGAGTGGTGTTTTGATTGGAAATGAGTGCCAGCAAGGTGAAGGCCTGTGCAAGTCGGAGGTTAGCTTGGTGGCCTAGTCACCACAGGTGTGGCTGTCTGTCCTTCATCGCACATCATCCTCATCCACTGTCTTGGCCACACTCTGCGTCGAATCACCATCACACGAAACCACAGTGAGTGGGATCGTGCGGAGAGGACAGCATCGGGGATTCAATATGGATATATTAAGACTAATAACGAGTCTTTTCGCAACTCGTGGCAAGACATCGTAAGTTATGATCGGCAAAGTATGGATGACTTGAGGGAGGCTGGAGGAGATTTGTAAACAAGTAAGCTACATCTGTGTTCCTGGTGGAACTTATTTGTGTATTGTGATGTTGATTATTAGAATATGACCATATGATACTGTACACAGGGAAACTTAATCAACTAAAAACAGCGTATGTGATGCTCATCGGGGGAAAGTGTTGCCCGGTCAGTAATTTCTTATCAAGTTTATTATGGCACACATTGCTAGAGACATGGATTTTTGATTGAAGGAATGATCTGGGAGGATTATTATTATTGGGGACTTGCCAATATGACTGATAAAGGTTTACATCATCAGTTTTTGTTAGCAGCAGCAGAAATTGACAGTGATTACACCTTTGGGTACATTAAGTGTTTGTGGAACAATTTATATCAACTTTGTCCAGAGTAACATGATACAAGGGTAAATCAATATAGCTGGAGTTGTAAACACGGGGAGGAGGGGGTGGGGGCTGTACATCTCTGGTGTGCTGTGTGTCAAGATTGTTAATTATATATGCTGCCACCTGCCAGTGACATGTGGAGGCCCCGTATATACACAAATGCATGTGCACATCTAAGTTCTTGTGTTTCGCACAGCTTGCCCAGCTAGATACCCTATTTCAATAAAAATCCCCGGTTACATCAAATTAGAGTGGGGGCCCAGTACATTTTTATTATTCCATGGAAACTTTGGCCTTCTGGCTACAGTCCAAGAGAAAAATCATTTTAATTAAAGGACATTGTCATGGAGAGCATGCTGATCAAAAGTACACTGGGTTTGCACTAACTGTGGTTCAGAGATCCCGAGGCAGTGGTTTCTGGAGTCTGCACGAGATGACAAACTCCAACCTCTCAGGAACAACATGCAAGTGTACGATCACATCCCACATTGATTAGCACATGACACACTACCCCGAAGTGTCAGAAGTTTATTGATGAAATATCCCACATTGCTGTGGGAATTATAACTTTGCATGGGGACCAATTGTGTAATGGTAAAACGTATGGTGCTGTTACAACTTGGCTACACACTCTCTTTTATTTCCCAAGCTTACTGCTGGGAAGAATTTGTACAAAATTAGGATGGGGCATCTAAGACTTCATATTTTTGTCAGACCACGGAGTCTGTAATGACTGCAGCATTTCCTTATTGTGAATAGGTGCTATATCTGCAATAGTCCTACTAGCCTCCCCGCCCAAAAAAAAAAAATAAAAAAATAAAAAAGAAAGGTGACTGTACCTGTGGACAACGTGCATGTTACTACAGAGAATTAACATGATTAAGTTCCTCAGAAAGAACTGTATCTTTTTTTAAACCTTTGCTTAATAGTAACAGGGTATTTATTCCAGAGCTAGACTGCAAAGAAAAGATACCCAAGATCTGATTGAATGTGTGAGATACGTCTCCAAGCAGTAAGCAATATCCATGTATATGAAATCCCCCCCCCCCCCCCGCATGCTTCAGGTTTACTGTCGTCATGTCAGTGCGTGCATCTGTCACCTTTGTAGATGCAATAACTTTTGGACAAATAAAGCTTGTACTGTAGAAGCATCTCATTGGGAGTTTGGCTAAGTTTCATGTTCAGTGACCCTGACCTACTTGTTAGGTCACTATGCAGGGAATGATTTAACTGGATTCGCATAGCAATTTGCTACTCAAAATTAAGCACATGCTAATCAGTATTTTCTGTTTTATAATGGAGTGCTGATCAATTTACACTATTTTTTTTTGCAAAATGCTATTCAATTTTCAAAATGTAAATTGAACACTGCTATGAGTCATGTTTTTACCCTTGCAGGTGCAATAACTTCTTAACAAATTAAGCTACTATGAAGAAATGTACTATAGAAGCATCTCATTGTGAGCTTGGTTGGCTGAATCGAATGCATCTGCACTGTGACTGACAGGTTAATGCTATCAAAAGCTGAGCTGTATGTTTTAGAGGACACATCAGGCTCAAGTATTGCATCTTTAATATTGAAATGCTACCTGTCAGAGATAGGATTACGAAAAAAAAAGGTGGAGATAGAAGCTGAGAGAAGACTAGATCAGTGATAGGACCAACTCAGATTACTTTGTCAAAGAGGGAGAAATATTGTTGACTCACTGATATTAAAACTGTTTACTCGATTTGTATTAATTGGTTTATATCTGTATCATGCATGCATGTATAAAATTCCCTGGGCGACTTGCATATTTATTGTATTGTAATAAGATTTTCAGCAGCCACTGTGTCAGCTGGGGAAAATTTATGTCAGTGAAAGCTGTTTGATGAATTGATGAAATTTTTCCTGTAACAAAGATTTTGTCTGCCTGGAGAGCTCTTAAGTGTTGCAGTTACATAGGCTCTGGCTGGACTGTCAAAGACATGTGATGTGATAGGTGGTTTGGAAACTGTGCTCATGATCAACTTGCACTACTCCGGCGGCATTTATTAATCTGGGTAAGAAATTAAATTTTATGTAAATCCAGAGTGCAGGCGTGAAGAGAATATGTTACTGGTACCTGCAGTTTTTGCTGGTACTTAATAGTTGTGGTGTTGCCCTTATCTGCTCCCACCACTAATCTTTACGTTCAGATTAATCACTCGCAGAACAAAAAGTTGTGTCTGACTACAGTGCGCCTGCATTTATCTGTGTCCATTGATTGACAGTGTCTATTGACTCGTGTAATTAGATGGGCTTTTAACCCAGCAGCCTCACTCTGGTCTCAATCTAAATACATGCAGTGATTTATACATTCAATATCCCATAAAGTTGTAACAGCCTGATTAACACAAGGAGGACCAGGCGCAAACTTAGAATCACCAGAGATGCTTGTGCTGCCCCCCCCCCCCCCCCAAAATGAAGGGGCCGTCTACTGCAGGCTGGGGAGGATGATAGCCGAGGTAGATTTTGAAGGCAGAGAGGTGAAAGGTATTCAGTCACAGTCATCGTGCGATGTGGATTTTGTGAGAACATGGCTTTAGTTTGGGTCATAACTTTGCTCAACTTGATGAATTAAGCATAGTACAAAGAGGCATCCAATAATCACTGGCATTGTGTGTGCATGTTTGTGCTATAGAAAGTTGTATGGTGGAGAATGTCGTTTTCAAACTGTATATTGGTTGTACCATGCATGAATAATTTGTGGCGAACTCTAGACATCAGCCTCTTCATGTCATGACTGCATGGCTTCATTTTGGATATGTTCGTGTCAGGTGATACGGGGAAGAGGAGTGTATACTGCCCAGTTTTATTGGGATAACTGCCTCAAGGCTTCATCAGTTGATGTTGAAGTCTGATGTCCTTTGTGGTGACAACTGACGGGTCATGTAGAGCTCCCTTGCTCTGAAGGTAAACGTGAGAAGTCTGTACAATTCTCCAAGTTGTGTAGCAGTTTGCTCTATGTGGGTCTCGTATATCATATGTGCAGTCTGTGCCTTCAGCACTAGACTGAGTAAAATTGCATTCAGGCTAGTAAATTGTTAAAATTTTTCTGTGGGTGCCCGAAAAAGTATAACATGCCCATTCAGTTGAGTAAGTACTAACAAAAAAAAAAAAAAAAAAAATAACACATAGACTGATATGGATTTTTTTGTCTTTGTTTTATGGATCTGTTCATAAGACATAAATTTGTGAATAGGACATTTTGACTCTGCATAGGCAAAACTAGACAAACTAAAATGAAAAGTTTGTGATTCAGTGCTTTGATCAGGTATGAGAATTTTCCTCCTTGGGAGAGGGATTTTCTTTTATTACAGTGAAACCTGTCTTCAAAGTCCACCCCTTGGGATGACCAAATTGGGGTCTGTCAAGACAGGTGGTCCTGGATAGGAGGCCTTAATAAGGTGAAAAGTGCTGAGCAAAGTATCCCAAAAAGGTGGTCTTTGAAGACAGGTGGTCTCTCATTTAGAGTGGTCTTTGAAGACAGGGTTCACTGTAAAAGTAGCAGCTAAAAAAAGTGCTGAATTTTGCACCATAGGATTAGAAATTATCAAAAAACTTGAGATATATTGTGGGATAGGGGTATTGTTTGGGTGATTTGTTCTGTTTCTGCAGTTTGCATTTGTCATCTCTTCATTGATACTTGCTGGCTTTGGAAAGCTGAAAACAGGATTGAGCATAGGCACAGATGAAGGGGGAAACAGTGAAAGCTAGGAGGGATTAAGTGTAGATGGAAGCGGGAGTGGCAAAGCAGAACCATGGGAACAGTTCCTTTATGTGTCTGTCATAATGATTATTGATGGTAAAGGAATGGCTCAGCTTCCATTAGTTCTGATTAGAAGTGACACTGCGCAAAATAGAAAGTGAAGCACCCGTAATACAGGTATAATTGCTGCCGTAATGTCTGCAAAACTGGTGTTCAGCATGAATATATCACTGCATACTGTCTTCCTCTCTCCCGCTCCCCCCATGTGATATTGATGTCATATAATTTCAAATGGCGGTGTGTCACTCATTAATTCTTCCAGTATGCCTGTCAACAAAGAAAGGCAGTGCAAGTTCACCATGGAGTTACAAATGGTTGATGCCAAGCAGTTCAAAGCAATATCATATTCATCGGGTATGGAGTTCTTGCTGGTATATATCTAATGAGGGGGCAAAGGGTTTTTCCGATAAAATCAGTTATATTGCAACTTGATACCATGAATTTGTGAGAAAAATAAAAATATCTGAGTACTGTGAAGTTGATTTTCCATGTTCTTCAGGAGAACTTGAAAGCTTTCACTTGAATTTACAATGTCGAGTTGCATGGAAAGAAAGAGAACTTGTTCCCACTTAGCTCCATCTGACACGGGGTGACCAACATGCATCTTAGTTTGATAGTGGCTGGAGTTCTTCATCAATATTAAGTGGAGACCTGGGCACTCTTGCTGTAGAAGAGCAGCGTGTGTGTTTTATGTGATGGGGTTAATCCCTGCATCTTTGTCCTCCTTGTATTTTGAGTCTGTTTGACTGATTTATGGACACCAATGGCTTCTGATCATCTCTGTTTTCATGCCACAAAAAAGGTCCCAGTTACGGTATCCAAGGGAAGCAATGCCGTACTGCAGTGTGTAAAAAGTTCCTGAAGCAGTGATCAATGGATCAGAGTTGGTACAAAGAACATGATCTTTGTATCAGAGAATGCTGTGGTATCTTGGTGTGAAGATTGTAATGAGGCAGTTCAGGTCGTGTGAAGACGTGGCCTTGAACAATGGGCTCGTTGCCTTTATGCTGGGCTCATTAGTACTCACGGGTTATGTCACCACAGTGGGACTGGATTATAATACAGGGTCACATACTCATCGCACACTGGCAATAATTGGTCTTTCACTCAGTTTCAGGTCTTTGTCTTGTCTCTGTTGTGTGCCGAACTTTATAGAATGAAGTTCATATAGTTTGCACCTCACCCTTAAAGACAAAGGCCTCCTCACTTAAATTATTTTTAAGTCCTGTGGAGAATTCTGTGATCCTTATCTCACAAAACCACACACCACCTGACTTGACAGATTACAGACTGCCACGTTTGACAGTGTAGAGACCACATGGCTTGAGAGACCACACACCACCTACCTTGACAGATCACCGAGACTGCCTTGCTTGACACTACAGAGACCACATGGCTTGACAGACCACACACCGCCTACCTTGACAGATCACAGAGACCACCTTAGGGCCTGTATTTTTCCATTTTTAACAGAAACGGAATGGAATAATGAATTTTTGTCACCTCTGAAACAGAATTTGCTGTTTTGCCTTAATGTGTTTTACATACAAAGAGAACTACTGATACGGAATTTGGAAATTTCTGGCTGGTGAAACGGCATTTCTAGTTTTTTGAAACGGAAAAATACAGGCCCTACCACCTTGCTTGACACTAGAAAGACCACATAGCTTGACAGACCACACACCACCTACCTTGACAGATCACAGAGACTGCCTTGCTTGACACTACAGAGACCACATGGCTTGACAGACCACACACTGCCTACCTTGGCAGATCACAGAGACCACCTGGCTTGACACACCACACACCACCTACCTTGGCTTGACAGACCACACACACCACCTGCCTTGATGGATCACAAAGACTGCCTTGCTGGACAGACCAGAGATACCACCTGGCTTGACAAAGCGCATAGACTACCTGTCTTGACAGACCAAAGAGACTGCCTTGTTGGACAGACCACACACCACTTGGCTTGCCGGATCACAAAGACTGCCTTACTTGTCAAACCACAGAGACCAGCTTGCTGGACAAACCAGAGACCACCAGGCTTGACAGACCATGCTCAGCAAGATCAACAGCAGGCTCCATGTGCTGGTTCTGCCATGTTATTGGATCTGAGATAAATAGACAAATTATGGTGAGTGTGGATATCTGGACCCACAGAATAGACTCTTAAGTTCTTTGGAGCGCGGTACATTGCGAAGCCGAAGGCTGAGATATAGAGGTGATCTTGTAAATGCTTTACACCCCACAGTTTTTTAGTTAGGCCCATATAACTCTTACGACTTATAAAGTGTATGAAAATATACATGGTCTGTAATGTTTGTGGTGCCACCTATGTTATTATGTAACATATGGGTCAAAATGTGAACATCTTGTGACCAGACCAGCGTCCTTAACTTTTATGAATCTTCATGAAATTTAGTGGGATGGTGGACGAGGTCAAAATCTCAGTTGCATATGATACAAGGGGCACCACTTTGACGGATATTATGAGTTAAAATGTCTTGAAAGATATAAAATTCCATATCTCGAAAAATCATAAAGGAATTAGACATGCAAAATTTATAGGATATATGGATCAGTGACCATGGCCTAGTTTTGTTCGGTCAACAGACCTGTTAAGTTGGAAAAGGTGATTTGTAATTGCAGGGTGTAGCTTGGCCAGCAGTGACAAAGAGAATTGAGCCTGCAGACCAAAATTACACATGAGTACATTGTATGTAAAGCTCTACTTGTTGACCTACTTTTTGAGTCACCTTGACCCAATGATTGTGTGATCTTGACCTGTTCTTCAAGGTCATTAATAAATGAACATCTAATTCAATATGTTGATAAAGAATAAGGCGACTCATGCCAAATGTACCACCAATGTGTATCATATGGAAATTTGAAATAGCATAATATAGATGACCTTGATTAAATTTTCAAGGTCATGGAAGAAATACATTACAGGAAATGTTTTTTTGTGTGTGTTTGTGTGATGATAGTCCAACAGAGCATTAGGCCCATGAAACTTGTTTTTTGTGTAATTTTTTAATGAATTTTTCTGCTCTGGCTATTTTTGACATCTCCAAATGTGTTGTGCAGAGTGTCATTCACATTGTTATGAAACTGGATGAAATTATAGCTTTTGGGAAGGTTAAACTAAATTACACGCAAGGTGGTGACACTCCATATTCTTGATTCAGTATGAATTTTCACTTCAAACTTGGGGAGGGCAATGAGCTTGGTTGGGTCTTTACTAGTTTTTTTTTTTTTTTTTATCCCCCGCCCACGAAGTGGGCAAGGGGATATGGTAATGGGCACCATCCTTCTGTCCGAAACAAATTTTGTCCGGCCCATATCTTCTACATTATTAATGCTACCTCTTCGAATTTTTTATGGTGGGTAGACCTTAGGTAGTAGGTGTGCATAGGCATTGTTTTGTGTGGCTGATTACTTGCATTAATTAATTATTTAACAAAGTTCGTTAAGCAAGACAAATTTTGTCCGGGCCTTATCTTCTAAACTATTAATGCTAGCCCTTTGAAATTTTTATGGTGGGTAGACCTTAGGTAGTAGGTGTGCATAGGCATTGTTTTCTGTTGCTAATTACTTCCATTAATTAATTAACAAAGTTCATTAAGCAAGCTCAAGATACAATACAAATTTTGTCCGGGCCATATCTTCTAAATTATTGATGCCAGCCCTTTATTTTAATGGTGGGTAGACCTTAGAGGGGATATGGTAATGGGCACCGTCCGTGTGTCCGTCCATCCTTCCGTCCGTCCGTCCGTCCGTCCATGATTACAGTGGGCAGGGGATATGGCTAGCGTCAGGGGCTACTTGTTTTCCAAGTATTCACGCTCCAGCGATTTTATTACTGTTTATCAATACCATTATGAAATTACATAATGGTGTTCTTTTGCTGTTGTCAATTTTGATCTTGAATAACATTTAAAGGTCAGCTGACATGGTGGCCAATAATTCGTCAGCAATGGCGGATCATAGGGCCATGGTTAGTAGTAAACACTTACATGAAAGCACCTAAGGGGTTTCCATTGATTTTAATTATGACCTTGAGTGGCCTTGACAATCAATAGATCTTGTTAATGGTGGATGACTTTTCATTTAAAAATGACAATTTCTTAACTTACTGAGAAGGTTGATATGGCAAATAGTGGTGATGGTCTTAAAGAAAGGTAACTGATACTATTTCATATGTCACAGCACAGGACAGGTTTTAAATTAAAGTCTGTGAATCCAAAGTCATGTGAGCACAGGACTGTCAGAGTACTTGTTTGCATCCTAGGCCCTAAAGTTGATTCAACAGGTTGAGCCTATGGTGTTCCTGTTCCCCACTGGAAAGTGAAACTGGCAATCCCATGGGCCAGCCAAAGTGAAGCCCACAAATTCGAAACTTTTCTTCAATAATTCAAGGGGAATAAGGTACAGATTCAAGCATATGCATGAACTTCTATTTTTCATTTTTTTTGTGTATTTTTAAGCTTCCGACACTTGCCGTTGCCATGATGTTTCACTTTAAAAGTCACCATCCCGCATTTAATAACAGATAAAGCTATTGTCCATACGAGGCACTGTTGACCACCTGAGGAGTGCAATTGGCACCGTTTATGATGGATGGTCTCATAAAGGAGTGAAATATGTTACCACAATTATCATTTTTCACCAAGTAGGTAAAAAAAGGCCATGTTTGGAAAATTAAAGTGTCAGATGTCAAGTTCCTTTTCTGAGTGTCTATTTTGCGATTCTGTCCGTTTTTCCACAATTGCAGAAATTCAGTGTCCCTACAACTAGACTTCTTCTGTGATAACAGATAGGCACGGCCAAAACATGTGTTTTCCTACAACACAAAATAAATACCCAATTTACCACATTAAAAAAAATCATTGAAATGATTCTATTATCATATGTATATTATATATATATATCTTTATAGTTATCTCAGGTTTCAGTTGATTTTAGTGCTGTAAAGCATGTGTATAAATATTATATAGGCCAGACCACCATAGGCCCTATAATAAGGTCATTCGAAAGTGCTAAAATAGGCATATTGTTCGACAGTACCTAGAACCAGAAGTACTGATAAACGATATACTATTACTGGCTAAGCCTCTTCCCGGGTAACGACAGCGTCTGCTGAATTTCTGTTGGAACATTTGGCATCTGGTGTGGCACAACTTATTGAAGTAGGCCTTAACAAACATGAGATAACAGATCATAGCTTGGTTTGTTGTTGATACGAAGAATATCAACTCACACTTGGTACCATATAGCAGAACTTGTTCACTTTGCTCACTTGTTCTACCTATATGGCACCCAGTGCCAGTTGATTTTCTTCGTATCAACAACAGACCATGCTATCATCTCTCTCTTCTATATACAGTAGTCCCTCCTTTGAAAGACCCCTCCTTTGGGAGACCACCTTCTTTGAAAGACCACAGTTGTAAGGTCTTTCTATAGTACTTTTCATGTTATTTATACCTCCTTTGAGGGACCACCTGCTTTATGTGACTGCCTTTTGGGTGGCACTAGGGGTGGTCTCTCAAAGCAGGGACTACTGTATATATTTATATATATATATATATATATATATATATATATATATATATATACACACACACACATTCATATACATTGTATAAAATATAATATATTTTATACAATGTATATGTATATGTAATATATACAATGAATGACAAAGTTGAAGTAATAATTAGGAGTGAAATAAAAAAAAACTGAAACAACTGTATAACATTTTGAAATTTGAACAGCATGAATCAGTACAATATAAAGAATACCCCAGCCTCTTGGAAGGGTTACAGTTCTGAAGTACAGTGGTATCTGTTATATGTGGCCACCCCTTCTGCCAAGAAAAAGTGACCACATACAGCAGGTGACCTGTCACCACAGGTAAATTTTACAACGAAATTGACTCCTATGTCCAAGCCTGGTGACCACAAAAAGCAATGCGGCTGCTCACGGCAGTGGTTGTATACAGCAGGTACCACTACTTCGATGCTTGGCAGAACTTGGAGGCTTATTCATGATCAGGGCTGTCATCTTGACTGACCAGTCTCTACACAGTCTTGTGTACTGTTGTAGGCATGTCCCAATTAAAGGGGAACATGCTCCCAATTTAGGTGTCTTGTATTGTTGATTGACAGGTGCTCTTTCAAAGTGACATTCTCTTTTAACACATTGTCCTTTGTCATCCATTTGAATTGTTGCCTGGGGTGCAGTGAGAGGCACTTGTTTTTTTTCTTTCTTTTTTGTTTTTGTTTTTGTTTTAAAGAAAGAAAAAAAAATTCAGATTTGTAGAGCATGAATTTTTGAAAACCAGGTAGATGTATTTTGAGGGTATGTCACCTCTGTTAATGTATTTCTGACTTCTTTAGTTTGCAAGTCTTACCCCCTTATCCTTGTCCGCCGGCATATTATTGTCATCTTCATCTCGGTACATGAAGGGGTCAGTCCTTTACTCTTGTGGATGCAATAACTTTGCAACAAATTGAGCTATTATGAAACTTGTACTATAGAAGCATCTCATTGGGCACTTAGCTCAGTTTGACCTTCAGTGATTTTGATCTATTGTCAAGGTCACCAGGGGTCATATTTTTAGCATGGCCGAGGAGGTCTTAAGGTCAGTCAAACTGTAATATTTTTGTTCAGCCTCCATATAATGTATATAATACTCAAAATGTAGATTTGAATTTGATTTGAATTTCCTGAAATCTGCTCTGGGCACTCAACAGTAGCTACATGTATCTTTAAAGTCAATAACTTGTAGAAAAGCTGTTGACCAGTATTTTTACATTCTAAATAATATAGAGTTGTATCTTTGCATTCTGTACACATGTAGTTGTATTATTACACTAAGTAAAGTGCTATACTAGACAGAGATGTATTAATATATTCCATACTCTGTTTCGAGTTGGATTATTACACCAAGTGTTTTGAAAGTTTTCTTTGCTGAATTTTTAATACACTACATGTTTACAAAGTTTTAGTGTTACCCTACATATAAAGTTTTATTACAATGTGTGTATATCTGGTAGTACACTTCATACATTTGTATAATACTCTGTACAAAGTATTACACTTTTATAAAGTTGTTACATTCTATGTGCAGTGGTATAAACACTGTACAGTTGCATTATTACATTCTATATAGAGGTGCATTATCACACTGTTTATTAAGCTGTATTATTACGCTCTTAATAAGTACAGTAGTCCTTCTTTTAAGTGACCACCCCTAGCACAGACCAAAAAGCGGTTGTATAATGCAGGTGGTTGCTCATGGGAGGAACCCCACATTCACATCCTCAACAGCTCAAATCCAGGGTGCCCTTTTCTTGGTAGCGAGGTACGCAAATTTCTGCCACCACGTGTTCATTACTATCCATTACATATGCTTTGAAAAGAAATCATCATTTATTAAATTTAACAGTCACACCCCTTAAAATCTTTATTTCAATAAAGAACTCTTGTCTGGGTGATGAAAGATGTGTTTCGCAACTTGAAAATATTTGCCGGTCATGAGTTTTGTCACTTTCCTATGATGCTCAATGAACCTGATGTATCGCCCGGTACTGAGCCTTCGCTTGCAAAGTAATCAGCTTAAATGGTTGTAAAGTTGCTTTGATGGCATAACTCGCTGCCTTAACTTTATTCTACATGTTCGGTGTTCACCACAATTCCAAAGGCAGCCAGAACCGAGTGTAACCTCTCCGGCATCAACACAGGCCCGAATCCCCAACCGCACCGACTTCATCCCGCAGGCGCTGCAACAGGGAATGAGAATACTAAATAATAACATTTCTGTGGCTTTCTGCTTATCTGCCACGGTTAGATTAGGTTTCGCATACAAAAAAGCGATGACTACATGGGTTGACGATCTCCTGGAAATGATGAAGATTGTTCCAGACGTTTCTGGAGAGCTTCAGCAACCTTCGTCATGCATTTGGATATGAAGCATGTCAAGATGGATGACGTGAACGATCATGAGTAGGAGCGATCAAGTTCCCATCACAAGTAAATTTCTGCGGATCGTTATGAAGTTTAGTTCAGGAAACAATCCATAGTATCCCAGCATACAGAGAAAGAAATATGATGGTTGAAATCGTACGAGATCTGCTATGGAGAGGCCCGATACATGCGGAGTATGCCACATTCACTGCCATTGTAAAAATGTAAATAAGTGAATAGATCCTGCGCTCGTGAGAACTTTGAAATAAGGAGGAATAGATACAGCTTGATCAAATTAAAAACTTGTTTGAGGAAATTTACTGTAGAAAGAAATCCTTTAGTGTTTGCACAAAATAAATTCGACAGGAATCATGTCAATTTTATATCAGTGGGTGAGTTGCGTCCTTCTATTTTGTTGGCCGACTTGAGGCTTAGTGGCTGGATATGGCCCAAATTTGTGTTATGTGGATGAAAAATATGGTCATTTTGTATGGTCGCTGGTCACGTTTAACAGGTGATCCTTCATATGAGGTAAGTTATTAAAGAAACACAACTTTGACGAGCAAATTTGGTCGTTCAAACCGGGTTGTCGCTCATAGGAGGGGTTGTTCAAGATGGACTACTGTATTATCATTAGTAAGAATGATAAAGGCCACAATACAGTCTGAATTGGCCATCTGGTACAGGACATACCCAGATAATACAGAGGGTACTTAGTGCTGGTTCCAGCAGTGAGTATCACTCAGCAAAACTGGATGGCCTGGCAGGTAAAAAAACAGGTATAACCAATCGTGTCACTGCAGAGGCATGGTCAGGCTTAGTAGTGATTCACCTTGCATTGATGCAGGGAAAAACTTGACACTGTAGTGCATGTTTTGCTGCACAGTTGCCAAGTGTAAATCATGCCTGCATCATCTGCACATGCACGGGTGGTACTGATCAACGATGGGAAAGGGGCAGGGACTGATCTAGTCTAGTTTTTAGCCCAAATGGGAAATAAAATCAATGTTAAAAATTTTACCGTGCCTCTTCACTAATTCATCTTTAAAACATTTTTGCCACTCTCATATTTTTCAAGCCAAACCAAAGAACTTTGGGTGATGGTATAAGCGATCCTTGAACGGGAAAACTTGGGGAAAAAAAAGAAGAAAATTCTGGAATGTTCAGGCGATTGGTGGCAAAGGGGTTACAGTATGGCTTTACATGTATCAGACCAGATGCCCTGCATCAGCTTCGTCCTCAGTCAATACAGGAGCATCTGACATGATACACAGTGATACAGATCAAGCCCTATGATAACCTATCAGCATTGTTCTACTCTGTGATAAAGTTGTATTACTACGTATTACTACACTCAGTATAAAGTTCGTTGTTTGGCTGGTGGTGGAACCCCCAGACTCTCTGTGTTCCAGGTAGTTCATAATGATGATTTATTAGCACTTTTTATGCCTCTGGCCCACAGAACATTTTTACAATATTCTCTCACATCAGTTGGTGGCTGATGTATTTTTATACAGTAACTCGTGTCAGTTATATGCACTTTCAGCTTCAGTTGTATAAAAATGAAATAAAGTTCAGTATACTATATGTTTCTTACACTTCTGTATCAGTTAGTGACTGTTGATTTTGATAATTTCAATCAACTTTCATGTCTCACCATGATTTTGTGTATACAGGTTGTCATATTTTGCAAAATGATAGGATTTTCAGTTTTCATGAGAGAGACAAATTTTGCATGATTAATGTTAGTTTTATAATATATTGAAATAAATTTTGTTCTGAGATCCTTAAAATTTTCATAACCTAGTTACACATGGTATTCATCCTCAACAACTCTTATCCCATTGTTCTCACAGAACTTGCATATCCTTTCATTTCTTGAAATGTTTTGATGTCTTAACCTCTCTATTTAGAGTTTGTGATTTGAACATTGAATTTTCCTAATGCTGAGATAAATTTTGTATCAAACATGACAAATAAACTTCAGGTTCTAATAAAGATTTATATTTGCTATACAATTCTGATTTCCTTGATTCAGTGATATCTGCATGCCACTGTTGTGTCGAACAATCTTTCAGTCTCAAAATAAACTTAGTCTGAAACAAATGTTCATCTCCAACTCCTTGCATTAACCATACATGACCAAATCCAAATCTACTTAATAAATCCTTAATATTTGTTGCCCACGTCCTTCTATTATTTTCATCAGGATTTTTCAACGTCACATAACTAGGTAGTCTGTCCTCTGGCATTTAAGTAGTTCCGGCCAATATTTGACACATATCTTCATATATGTAATACAAAGTGGTAAAGGCTCACATTCGCCCAAAGCTGCTGCATCTGTTGTATGTATATTTACTTCAGTAAGAAAGTTCCAAACTTGTGAGTGGACTCCTTTGATATCTACAGAAAATTCGTAACCCCAGATTTCTGATCCATATGTTCGTATTGGGCTTACCATTGTGTCAAATAATTCAAGAGCTTTTTTTGATGACGGTCGACCACATTCATAATAAATTTATTTTATGTTTGCAAGGACTCTTTTTGCTTGCGAAGCTCGGTTTTTCTTCA
This sequence comes from Hermodice carunculata, assembly GCA_964020975.1. Taxonomy (NCBI): domain Eukaryota; kingdom Metazoa; phylum Annelida; class Polychaeta; order Eunicida; family Amphinomidae; genus Hermodice; species Hermodice carunculata. The sequence continues at coordinate 5,812,879 of OZ026629.1, read as the reverse complement.
CACTTGTCGATTTAGATGACATTGTGATTGCGGATCAGACTGGTGCTGAATGCATGGTCATGTTTGAGCAGAAAAATTTAAAATTGGACCATTTTTGTTGTAAGTTTGTGCTCATGTCAAGGGAAGACTTTGAGCTTTGAGCCAGGCTGGTGGCGGGTTGCTCCTGCTGGCCTGTGGAGGTAACAGTAGAGCTGCACTGGGTGGTGCAGAAAGATGGGATGGGCCACCAAAGAGTTGTAAATTCAGCCTGAATGTGTGAGCGCCATGGAGCAACAATAATGAAGTATGTGATGAAATTACCAGAAAGAAGAGTCCCCTTTTATCCTCACATTGCAGGTTTACTTTAATGTTTCCAGTTTATTCACCAGTAAGTGATGATGGTTGTGGCTTTGACCTTTCTAAACGTTGCCCAGGTTGGCCATTGTTTTCAACCTGCTACTATTGTATAACTCTCTCTCTCCCCCCCCCCCCCCCAGTAATCCGAGCACATTGTGATATGACAGTTAAATAGAGTATAAAATAAAAATCTCTGTCGCAGTTTGCAGGCGCGTAACATATCACTTTATCACGTTTGTACATATATGTGGTACATGACATGCATCACAGTTTGGTTAGAGTGAGACAGTTATGGTTGCCATGGCAACCAACCTGAGCAGGTGGTCAGGTGAAGGGGGATTGTTCTCTTAATTGAGCCTTAACCTGTGTGACCCGTGCTTTGTCCTAAATGAACTTATTGTGTGCAGACTTGTGTTGAGGGCTCATACCTTCTGTCCGGGAGGGGTATAACAGTTATGATGGAAAGTTTATGACCGAGTCTTGGATACTTTGTTGCAATTGAAGAAACATACATTGGCCAACACGTAGGTACAATTGCATCGCATCAATGCAAAGAATGAAATTGGAGCACGTATATTGTATATTCAGTTCCAGACACTCCACATTGATTGCTATAGTGATGTGAATCATTCTTCTTTGTGCACTTTGTGCAGTATTTTTATTTTTTATGTTTTGTGTTTGTTTTTGTGTTTGTTTTTTTTTATGTTCTTGTTTTTTGGAGAGCAAAATTTTCATTACATGTAGTCCTTGGAAATCAGCCCCTGCAAATTGTTGATTTATGATAATGTGGCACCTACTTGCAATTAGAATAGGTACAGTTTTGATAGTACACATATCAGTGTGCCAGGGAGGTATATCTAAACTTGCATATGAAATAGGACGACAATTCTAATATTATTATTCAGGTGGTCCTGATATTTTTTTTTTTTTTCCACTTGAGAAGAACTTGTTATTTTAGGAGAAGCAACAGGTACTAATCTAGCATTTGGACATTTTAAGCCAAAATAGGAAATAAAGTCCATTTTAACAGAGATTATACAGTGCCTCTTTAATAAATCATCATAAAATATTTTAGCCATTTTCAGGTTTTTCAGGCCAAATTGAAGAAACATCAGCCTGTAGCTAATTAGCTAATGGTACGTGTGGTCCCTGAAACAAGTGTACTTTGGAGACTGGCTATAGAGAAAGACCCCCACTCACCCCAAAAGAATGAAGAAGGAAAATAAAGGTAGTGTTTTGTGTAATCAAACAAAGAAGTTACGTAAGCAAGTGTCAGAATCCAAGAACAATAGGGAACAACAGTTTTGAGTAATCGGAGAAGTGAGTGTCAGAGGCCTGGAACAACAGGAAACACCTGCCTTAAGTTTTGGCAAAGTTATGAAGTGTTTGTGATCTTTTGAGGGTCCAGAGAGTTGTGTGTGTTATTGTCATCAATACCAGGAAGAAGTTGAAGAGCAGTGGAGAAGACTGATGGGGAACGTGGCCCGGAGGTACGGCATGCAGTTCTTCTCCCATCACACCTACATAAGGCCAGGGTGGGGACACTGAGGATCTGTTACAGCTGTGCTGTGAACTTGAGACAGGCTGGTGCAGCCACAGCACAGTCTAAGCTCGCAAATGACTTGGAACAGCATCATATCTTAGTGATCATGCAGCAATGTAGGCTGGAGTCAATGAAATATAAATGCCATGCCCTTTGACGAGCAGCGTCTTACACACACAGCTTGCTTCATCCACCATCGCTGTTAATGTGTGGCAGATATCTATTTACTCTGAGCATGTGCTGATAAGTACTGAAATACGTTGTAGTAACTTTGATTTGCTGTATCATGATGTATTCAAAGATGCCACAGAAGCTGAAGGGAACCTCTCCATAAATAAATCAAGGCCTGTGTTTTTACATGTAACTGTTGTAATACAAAACGGAGTTGCAGCTCATGAATAAAAAGGACTATGTGACAGTGGAGCTATCTTTTGTTTTTTGAATGAAACACAAGTAGTGCATAGCTCATTTTAGAATTACCATGCATGTGTAGAGTTTCATAAATGTTATCTTCTCCCATTGAACAGTTGAGAGAATTTTTTTCGGTTTAACAAAAAGAGAGGTAAGGTGACCAACAGTTTATCGTGGACCATATACAAGAACGTACACGGGGCTGTGAGAGAAACTGGCACACAGCATGACATCTAAGATGAATTCATGTCAAGATAGGCCTAATGTTTAAATAAATAAGGCCAAACAGAATAATGTCTGTGTTTCCCCTACTGTAAATGATATACACTCACGAAAGTCCTTGTAACATGTGGGCTAGTCTTTTGTCTTAAAAACGTGTGTATGTGTCGTGACGGACAGTTTTCATACAATAACTCAAAAAGTTTTTAGCTTAGGGCTTTCATATTGCACATGCGTATAGTCCTGAATAAGGTCTCAGACGAGTTTGAAGAAGGGTGACCTGGACCCAACTCCCAAGGTCACAGAGCCATTTTAGTGAATTTGTTTTTCACACAACAACTTGAAATTTTTTTTACATAGGCCTGTCAAATTGCAGGTGATTACAGTCCTACATAAGGTCTCAGACAGGTTCGAAGATGGGTGACCTTAACCGAATTCCCAAGGTCACAATCATTTTTACCCTCGGCACATAAAGTGCTAGAGGGTATTGTCGTCCCCTTCATCGTCCGTCCATTTGTCTTGTCGATGTTACCCCATTATCTCAAAAAATATTCACTGTAGCTGTACCAAACTTCTGTCACAGAAGAACCTTATGATGGACCAGGTTACTATTGAAAACCAGCTTCCCTTGATTATTTTTAAACTTTTGATGAAACTTTTAATGTATGGGATGGGCTCAAGCCTGACAACGTTACTGCAATATCTCAAAAAATATTGTCCCCAGCTTTACCAAATTTTTGTCAGAGATGTATCTTATGATGGACCAGAACCCTATACAAAACCAGCGTCCTCTGATTACTTTAAAACTTTTTATGAAATTTTCAATGTATTTATTTGAAAGCCCTCAGAGGGGTGTCAACCCTGACGACATTACTGCGATATCTCAAAAAAAAAAAAAAAAAAGCTGACCACAGCTTTACCATTTTTTGTCAGAGATATGTCTTATGATGGACCAGAACCATATTTAAAAACCAGCTTCCTCTGATTATTTTTGAACTTTTTATGAAATTTTTAATGTATTTATTTGAAGGAAGTCTAAGTGGCGTCAATCCTGACAATGTTACTGCGATATCTCAAAAAATACTGACCACAGCTCTACCAAATTTTTGTCAAAGATGCATCCTGGTGGACCAGGTTCCTGTTTAAAACCAGCTTCTTTGTATTTATAAACTTTTTTATGAAACTGTAAAGTGTATTTTGGAGGCTGTCTGAGGGGTGCACAAATGGACAACATCACCATAATATCTCAAGAATGATCAAATGTAGCTTCACCAAATTTTTTCGGAGATGCACATTATAGTGGACTACATTCCTATTAAAAACCAGCTTCCTTTTATTATTTTGAAACTTGCTATGGAACTTTTGAAGTATTGATTTGAAGGCTGTACGACTGACACACAGTACAGTGGTCTCTGTCACTAGGACCTGCCCCAAGAACACATCCAAAAGTGCTCTCACATTTCATAGACAACAATATGGAAATTGTAAGTAAAGTATTCTTCTATAGAGTCTCAAATATAAAAAAAAAATGCAGAATTGAGGAAAAAAAAAGTTGTGGGCGCCGAGGGTAATCTGTTCTCTGAATGCTATTTTAGGGAATTTGGTTTTCATGCAATAACTTGAAATGTTTTTTGCCTAAGGCTTTCATATTATTGCGCTTGCTTATAGTCCTGATTAAGGTCTGGGAAGAGGTCGAAGATGGATAACCTTGACCCAATTCCCAAAGTCAGAGTTATTTTAGTGAATTTGGTTTTCTCGCTATAACTTGAAAAAGTTTCTGACACATATCTTTTTTTATTGCACATGGTTTTAGTCCTACATCAGGCCTCGAACTAGTTGGAAGATGGATGACCTTGACCTAAATCCCAAGGTCAGAGAACCATTTTAGTGAATTTGATTTTGACGCAATAACTTGAAAAGTCTTTGACATGGGGTTTTTATATGGTTTTAGTCCTACATAAGGTCTCAAATGAGTTTGAACATGGGTGACTCTGACCCAATTCCCAAGGTCACAGAGCCATTTTAGTGAATTTTGTTTTTACGCAATAATTTGAAAAGTTTTGTGCATAGGGGTGTCATATTGCACATGCTTTAAATCCTGAATAAGGTCTTGGATGAGTTTTTTAAAAACGGGTGACCATGACCGAATTCCCAAGGTCACAGTCATTTTAGCAATGAAAAACATCACATTTGACAAACCATGTACTTTTAAACACTCCATTTGAGGCCCCATGGACTCTTGTAAATTTGCCCGCTTTTAAGCACCACTTGCCATTTCATACCCTTTTGTCTTGTAATAAGTGTAGTCTTAGTCTTAACATGCTTAAGTAGCAGCTGTCATTTTACTGGCTATGAATGTTTATATAGCACAAGAACGGTTCCTGTCAGTAGTTGGACAGCCCTAGGATGGGGGGGGGGGGGTGTTATAGATCCAGCAATCTCTGATTGCTTTTTAATTACATTAATACCGGCTGTTTATGAATACTACCCCAGCTGCCAGCCCAAAATGGCCGCATACTGCAAGTGGTCGTTTGCGTCAGGGGCAGGGCCAAATCTTTAAAAAATCTTCCTTATCCAAAATCAAGGGGCTGTTTGCTTCAAAATTGGGTAGGAAAACTTCTGGATACCTGTAAACCAGGGTGCAACTTATTTTGTGTTGAATGTCAAGGCCAGTTGAATGTGAGCTGTTCACACATCCCTTGTGTATCACTTCCATCATGTTGCAGTTTCTGTTTTGTTCCATTTCACAAATTATCACTTTTCACACGTTTAAATATATTCGCATGACATTGGTTGTTGTCACATTTATCTGGGCATAACGATGCAAGAACAGTGTATTTTGCAAGAGAAATATGTCAGTTCATTGAAAAGGCATTTTCCGTTTATCCAACTTAAAGTGAAAAAAGGTGAAAAGCCCTCAGACCAACCCCTTGGAATGTCAAAGAAAATTTCGCAATAGAAAAAAAAAAGTAATTGGAACAGAAGTATTATTTTCCTGGTGATAAAAGCCATGACTAGCAGTTTTGATATCACCTGACTGTGCATAAACCAACAGCCACATTGTGGTGACTGGCTGGGCATGTTGGGACTTGAAGGAAAGTTCTTATTTATATTTATGGAAATTCACAGTCTTCATCTGAAACATTTTCTATATATATACAGGAGAATGTCAGAAACTGGAGTGAAATGAACTTATTTGAAGGGGACAAAGCATCTTGAAGTTTATATTTTGTTGTTGATATATTATAATTTCAACACAACAAAGGCAAAGTGTCGAGAGACAAAGTGAATTAGGGAGATAAAATTTGAAGTTAAAAAAAAAAAAGTGGAAAAAGAATAATGTGCAGTTGTAACAATAGAGACAGAGTTACAAAACAGATGCTGAAAGGAAATCTTGTAATTCAGGTGGTACATGAGGTGCATGTGCATCTGAATTGACAGCTCAAATAACGGGGGCATGCAACTGTTACCTGAGTAACGGAAATCATACTTATAGTATCAATGTACATTGACATATGATCTGGCTGGATATTGTAGCAACTGCAGAGTGAGTCTGCAAAGCTGTGTGAATGAAAAATAGTCAGAGAACTTTGAACAATAAATCATAATCAAGTTGTTCTTACATAGAGGCACAAGTGCTTGTTGCTGTAACATTTATTTTAATCAATGTGGAATCTTCTTTTCCTTCAGATTGTTGACTCGCCTCGCTCGGGGAATCGTAGACCCACATCAAACACCCGCAACGCGAGCAATAACAACATTGGGGAAGTAGCTGAGCCAAGGGCCTCACCAGAAAAGACGAGTCTGAAGAAAGGTATGCAGTATACTACATGTAAATTGTTTGAAATTAACTCACTGAATGCAAATCACAACAAAAGTTGTGCTCATCATAACTATTGTGATGATTTGAGATTCAACCTCCTTGTCAAAAGTCCTTTCATTGGAGTACCAGCACGCCTGTATTTCCAGAGACCAGAATGGTCCAGATGAACAGCTTTCCTTAGCATGTTGTGAGTGCAAAGTATGGAGGAAGGCTGTTGATTGGGTGCCCAGATTTGCACAGACAGGGTTACCACTTGACTGTGGCATCCAGGTTATGGTGCAAAACATTCGCCTGCATTTATGCTAAAAGTTTACACAACCTACAAGATGTTTTTTCCACTTTTCAAAAGTATTGTGGAATTCCAGATGATATACAGTGATTGTCCTTTGAGGGACTACCTGGAAGTTTTGAAGCATTTTGTCCTTTTATTTTGCATGTATTCCCAGACAAAGTTTGGGGGTACAGTTTTTTCAGCTTGTCTGACGGCCTGTCTGAAACAGAATCATCAGCAAAATATCCAGTGATTGACAGGCCACATCAAATTCAAACTGACACTATTTCTCCTGATTACATTTTTGTGACCTTGAACACACTATGAAGGTCACAGGACCCAAACGTGTGTGAAGAATTGGGGGTATCTTTTTCAACTGGCGTGTAATTTTCTACCAGTGGATCAGTGTTAACCTCTGATCATTTTGAAATAATATTCTGCGTGAAGAAATAGAAAGGAAGAAAGAAAGGAAGGAAGGAAGGGGAGAGAGAAAGGAAGAAAGAAAGAATATTGGATTGCATGCACAAAGTAAGCTCTGGTGAAATTACTTTGGATACAGATGAATCTGACTTTTTCTTTTTTTTTTTTTTGTGGGTGTGTGTAGTTTTACCCTCGGCACATAAAGTGCTGGAGGGTGTTGTCCTCCCCTGGTCACCTGTCCATCCGTCCGTCTCATCGACGTTACCTCGATTTCTTAAAAAATATTCACCATAGCTGTACCAAATTTTTATCTGAGATGCACCTTATAGTGGACCAGGTTCGTATTGAAAAGCAGCTTCCTCTTATTATTTTAAAACTTTTATAAGACTTTTGAAGTATTTATTTCAAGGCTGGGTGAGTGGGGCATGAGGAGACAACGTTACCATATCTCAAAAAATATTCACTGCAGCTTGACCAAATTTTTGTCACATAAGAACCTTATGATGGACCAGGTTCCTATTGAAAACCAGGTGACTGATATTTTTTAAAACTTTTTATGAAACTTTCACTTTTTATTTGAATGCCGTCTGATTGGTGTCAACCCTGATGACGTTACCGCAATATCTCTGAAATGAATGGCTGATGCTTTACCAAATTTTTGTCAGAGAGACATCTATAATGTACCAAGTTGCTATTGAAAGCCAGGAACCTTGAAACAAATACTTTAAATTTTCATAAAAATTTTTTTAATTGTATAAATGTGGGCAATTTCAGGCAGTTTGAATGGGAAAGGGTTAATATCTTATTTGGATGATCCTTCTTTCTCTCCACATTACACTTCAAATGATCTGGGGAAAAAAAATGTCAAGACTGGCCATCTGTGGTTAAAGTTTTCTGGGGCTGTTTTTGCTGAACATCAATACTTTCTCATTCACAATATATAACAGGTAGAACGTACCAGCACAAGGTGTTTGCAGATACATGTACTCCAAAATTCTGGAGAGGACCCAAGGTTAAAACTTTTAAAATACCTGCCAGGTGTCCGTTTGTAAAGGGAAAGCTTTGTTGGTGACCGGTTGCCTTGTGGCAGAGGTGGACACAGTGGACATTTTGATCTGTGATGACTTCTGGAGGCAAAAATCTTCCATTGCAGTTCTGCCAGAGTGGAAATCAATGGGAATGCAGGTCTGGCTTCAATTTGTCCTGTACAGCCACAAGAAATCAATAAAAAAAAAACCCCATTGAAGATTGATCAAGGTTATTGGATTATCAGATTTGGTTTTCGTCAGACAGGGAAAAAGTAGTCTCGGTAGTTGACAGACAAGTCTGGAAAGTTGCATAGTTCAGACAAGATTGTAATGAAGTTTTTTGTTGACAACACAAGACAGACAAATGACTTGAAGAGTGAGTATCGGCGATTCAGGGTGCTGCAGAGGGACGGAACGTGGCAACTGGACTTGGGTGAAAAATTGTGTTGAATGCGGGAGGAAATAGTTAATTTGTATGCCAGACTGGCCAATAGATGAAGGAGAGAGAAAGGTCAAGACAATTTCTCCAAAAGGGGTGCCCTCTGTAATTTCCTGGGATAACCTTAGTGAACTGCCTCACATAGAGATTACAGCCAAAAGACAAAAGATAATGGTGGTTGGCATGGTGACAGAATATATCATGTGGAAAATAGTTTTGTCAGTTTAGGGTATCAGGTGTTTTGATGGAAGACTAACAGTATAATGTTATTGATGGCTGGCCATACCCCTGGATCCTAGCATGTGGGCAAACTTACAAAGTAGTCCGATCAATATGGTTCTGCTACCGCCAATACCCGATTGTTTGGTGGACGGTTATCATGGCCTCCGTGCTCGATAATGAAGCATGCGAAGTTACCTGTGGCAGTGGTCCTTGCAAAAGGGGAACCTTGACAGGCTTTTGTGTCCGCATTTGTCACACTTGAAGCCCTTTTGTCACTGCTACCAACAGGCTTAGTGGATCTGGTGGGATCACGTAAGGCCAGTCGGATCTGTTCTACATCAAAGGTTTCTGCATCTGACATGTCCACGGCGTCACTGTGTGTGCCAGGGCTTCTGGCATGAACCTTCTGTCTGTTTTTGTTAGTACCTCGTCTCTCGCATCCATGGAAGCAAAAATGTTTCTGACGTTTCTGTCATGGAGGAAAAATGAAGATGATGATGAAATGAGACCTGGGAAATGTGATGTGAATACCTTCCTTTCTTTGGACTTTTTTTTCGTTATGAGGCATAGAAAAATACAACTAATTGTGAATATTAAATGTGGCTTTGTCAAAGCAACCCCAAATTGTTCATTTTCATAATTCATGTTGCATTCCAGCTGTGGACAAACTTTCACTTTGGAAGAAACAATTACCCACATGTTTGACATTAAGGCAAGCCCTATATTTTACGAGACCAGTAAATTTTTTTGTCAGAACATGTAAAAAATTGAGAGTTCCATGCAGGTTTTGACTCGGGGGCCCTAAATGGGAGGTAAAGGTGGTGGCCAGACAAGTAGTCAAAGAAACTCTGTGGCAAACCCAGGTTGGAAATGAAGAAATGAACATTTGACGTTCATCTTCTTTCATGTCACCCTCTGAGAATATAATAGGCTTCTCCACATTGCTGATCAGGGTGATGAGGAGAAGTGAAAGTGATGCAGTTAATGACACTGATGGATCAGCTCTGTAGTGTGTACACTGAGGAAATGATATCTACACAGTGACCAGTGGTACATGTAGACACTAAGAGACAAGTATTGGCCCCAGGGCCAGCCAGCCAGGCATGGCTCATACAGGGATAGGCGCTTTGGGCTCTTGAGGGAGGTCTCAGGTGGGAGAAGTGGACAGTTCCGTCAGGGTCAAGCTCTTATGCCGACAACCGAAGAGAAGGCACATTGACCTGACAAGTGGAGAACTAGCAGGTATCCCGCTGTGTGATTTTCACTGTTGCACTACTAACGAAAGAGTCAGAATGCCACACTTACTCGGACATGGCCGCATGCGATAATCTATTTCAAAATGTATATATGCATTTTTAGCAGCAAGTGCTCAGTTCGCATGCACATGTACGTTCTAGATGAATGAGCAAATATGTATCTTGTCCACTGCCTAGCCCCTCTTGTCATAGGGATAGCTTTAGATGCTTCATGTATAACTGAGGGTTACAAAGGTATGTGGAGTATTTTCAATGAACACTTGGTAACCTAGACTGAACTGTCCATAGGGGCAGTGGTGCATCAAGCATCAGAACATAATGCTATCTCAATACTGACACCTGGTGAGCAAATGGCAGCCTTTTCACAGCCACAATGTGACAGTCCCATGCAGTATGCCTCTCTGGTGTGATGTAAAGCCAAAAACTGATGCCATACATAGCCATGTATCTTGATACATGTAGAGCATTGGTGAACAGGGAAATACCAGATGGCATTGCCTTTTCATTTTCATACCTGCCACTTGACATTTCATGATCTCTACTGCCCTGTCCAGTATCAAAACCTGTCATGCACTTATGAGGAAGGACCAATCATCTGACTAGGCTGGGCAGCTGGTCTTTTCATTAAAATTGATTAGGGGTCATGTTAGTGACAGCTGGGTAATGCAGTGGCCCGTCCTCTGAGGGGCCACTCCATCGAGAGACCACCTTCCTTTCAGAGCCACTTTCATCAGGTCCCGGATGCTGCCTCTTTGTGTGATTTTGCCTCCATTGAAAGACCACCTGCTTCATGTGACCGCCTTTGGACTTGCTCTGGAGATGGACTCGGAGAAAACAGGCAACATGGATCATAATTCATATCAGTTTCCATCTCCTCTCTCTCCCCCCCCCCCCAACAAAACAAAATTGATGGGTAGGATGGACGAGAAAAGTTTATAAAGGATATAGTCCTGGTCTAGTTGTATAAACGAAATGTTTGTAAACCAAGTTTGGGGCATGCAACTGTTGAAATAGGTCTGGAAAAATGTAGGATGTCTATCCCTTAATGAAAAGTACGCGAAGAGCTGTTTGTTTTATGGTTTTGAACCTACGTCAGAGTGTGTGAGTAAGCATGAAAAACATACATTGGAGCAGTTATTGATTGATTTGACTCATCAGTGAGCCAGTGTAGTCTATAGGCATGCAAGTCATGATTTTTTTTTTTTTTTTGTTGAAGATCAGTGTTTACCTTTGATGGTGATCTTTGTTTCCTTTTTACAAATGATTTCTGGGATTGTACGCTGGTGTTGACGACCCAGTGTAGCCTGCCGGCATCCACTGCAGGTCCAGCACTGGGGCATAAGACGAGGCTACGGCTCTATAGCACACACACACACAGTGTGAATGTGCCACTCTTTGTACACAAGACAGGATTTATGTGGCCAATCATTTATTGTCAGACATCTCGTTAGTATGACAGGTGGTGGGTACATATGATTCTGTTACATTGCTCTGTCACAAAACTTGCCAGAGTTATCAATCTTGGTCACTTCGACACAGTTCTTCATGGAAAATGGTGTAGGTTCAGGGATACTTTGAGAAATGATCTATCATCTGTCTAGATCATATTGACTTTTTTGCATGTACCAGATATGCCACTTGAGAGAAAGTAACGCAGTCATATTAAAGGTAGAAGCTTTGTTTTTTTTGCACAAAATGTATATGTGGACACATTAAATGTGACATGTACACATTATGAATAATTCTGCAGCCCTGCCCACCCGAAAGCAGAAAGTCCTAACTCTTTCAGTGCCACAGTTTGGACTTTGGACTGAGTTGGTAGCTTTCCTCAGTGCAATATGTTGGGAAAGCATGCCGAGGAAAGCTGTTGACCTACACTAATATATTCTTTGTAACTTCAGACATGCTAGTACTTGAATGAAAATTCTTTTCACAAGGAACGTGAATCTAGCACCAATATTATAAATTAGAGCAATAGGAAAGGTCAAAATTATCTCTTAGGTGTGTATTCGCCCCAATACACAACTGAATACACAAACTTTTGGAGGGCTAGAGCTGTGTATTCCCATCAGTTTGTATGTTAAAACAACCTTAAATAAACTAGTCGCTTATGTAGCTGTGATTATATGACTTTTGTGAGGTATTTAGTTATGCATCTAGATTTACGGTCTGAAATTTGGTGTTTCTATTTGCAGTAGTTTTCAAGTTATTAAGTTCCAAAATACAATGTAAAGTAATGGCAAAACACAGCCCTTGCCTATTTATTGTAAGTAATTTGACTTTAGACACAGTTGGCACTGAAAAATTTAAAAGGGTGACCTGTTGGTACAGGTCTGTCGTTGGAATGGTTCTCAAGACAGTGACCGCGCTATGTCCTGGTCAGAACCAAAGAAGAATGTGGCTTGCCGCTGGAAACTTTTTGTCGACAAATTGTTGTGTGTGAGGGAGACAGTAGTAGTAAAATTACTGGTTGGAGAAAGTCTGGTAACCATGGTAACAGAAATGATCAGAAGACCACATTTGAACCATCTGGCACCCATTTTCTTACAAGCACCTCTGGTAACTTTTATTGGGAGTAAACTCCCCAAGGCAAAATCTTTTTATTTAGCTGTACTTTTGCTTCCAGATTGGGGCGTGCGGGGGGAGGGGGGGGAGAGGAGGAGGAGGAGGAGGAGGAGGAGGAGGAGGAGGAGGAGAAGGAGGAGGAGGAGGAGGAGGAGAAGAAGGAGAAGAAGGAGGAGAAGAAGGAGGAGAAGGAGAAGAAGAAGGAGAAGAAGAAGAAGAAGAAGAAGAAGAAGAAGAAGAAGAAGAAGAAGAAGAAGAAGAAGAAGAAGAAGAAGAAGAAGAAGAAGAAGAAGAAGAAGAAGAAGAAGAAGAAGAAGAAGAAGAAGAAGAAGAAGAAGAAGAAGAAGAAGAAGAAGAAGAAGAAGAAGAAGAAGAAGAAGAAGAAGAAGAAGAAGAAGAAGAAGAAGAAGAAGAAGAAGAAGAAGAAGAAGAAGAAGAAGAAGAAGAAGAAGAAGAATGAATACATAATTTGTGTATGCTGGAACAAACTGTTGCAGTGTTAGATAATTATCAGGATATGTTACATGTGACATTGAACTTGGAAACAAAGTAAGTTCTCTTGACCTTTTAAACAGAGAAAGTGTGAAAACAGCAAGAAGGATATATCTAGGGAGAAACAGCAAGCTGTATGTTTTTCTGTTGCAAGTTTGGGGGGGGGGCACAAGAAATCTGCTAACTACTTCAGTGCCAGCTGAGACTAAAGTTGAACAACTTAAAACAAACTGCTCTGAATGATCTGCAATAAGGGTGGTGGATTCCCTTCCCGTGTAAAATGATCTTTCATTCCTGTACCACCATGACTGTAGTTATCAAGAGTGTAATAATGCAGGGCGGCATCTTCATTGGCCGCTTTGGGCACATTGTGCAGCAAGAAAAGCTGTTGACTCGGTCAAAAGTGTGCCACTGAAAGAGTTCATGTGTGGTTTCTGTATAAGTTCATTATCCATGACAGTTTTTTTCAGAACCAGTGCTGCCGAGTTGTGGGGCTGTGATGTCTGAACAGAATGAGTTTAGTTGAAGCATGTGGTGTGTTGATGTATTGTAACACTGAAGGTCACCAGTAGGTGGCACTGTCAGTTTAAGTCGCCTCAGGCAAACAACCAGAACACAAGTGCCATGGTCATGAATATTAATGCTCCCTAGTGGAAGGGACTGGCAGGCATGGCTTTGTTTGGAAAGTTTGTCCATAAAGTGGACGTAAGTGATGTATTCTCTGGCCTTACGAGACAGGCACAAGGCTTGTGAATGCAGCAGTGAAAAGGGGATAGTCTCCTGAAGTGTTTCGCCATATGTTTCTGTTTGAATTCACAGATACAGGGTTCTTGAAGGAATGGTGTTATAATATTGATTGCCACCTGGCTGCCACTTGAGGCTGAACTTAGGGGATGTGATATGCCATCAGTTTTATCACAGAAACTTTTTGTTAAGCATTACCTGGGGGCGTGGGGGGGGGGGCAGGTGGGGAACTTCTAGTTTGCGAAATAGGGAAGTTAGTGTATGGAATAAAAGTCCTATGTGCCTGTCATAAGATATCTTTGTGAACTTCCATGCTTTATCATATCTGACATGATTTATAGTCATTATTTCATACTTTTTATGCTTTATGTCGGCTTCAAGTGAACACAGGGCAAGGTATGATAACACATCACGGTGTCTGCCTGTTTGCCTGTAATGTAATTTGATGGTGTCTAGGGTAGAACAGTTTCAGTATGGGATGGATGGGCAGGGGTTGGGTGGGTTTGGGGGTAATAAAATGAAATGGCTCAGAATGCACCAAAACCTATCTTTTAAACAACTCCCCCCCCCCCTTTTCCGTTAAGTCTGTTGTCTGTTCCTAGCATGACCAGGAGCATGTCTTGTTGGTAGGTCTGATCTGCAATTCTCTGTCAAATTGTTTTTCATTACTCTTGAAGCTAGTTGAAAACACTGAAGCAGATGACATTTGACCACCAGCCATTTTGGGTCAGTTTAAGCAGGAAAGGGTTTATATCAGAACAATGTACATATACACACAGTTTTAATCAGTTTGCACCAGTAACATGGAAAATGCTAATAAAGAAGGAAAAAAATGTAAGTTGTGCCTTGGGATACAATATGTAATCATTCTGATCAATAGAATAAGAAAAACAATATGTTTGTTAGACAATGTCCGGTGTACTTTTTGATGCATTAAAAGGTAAGACATGATTGATACATCAGTATAGTAACAAGACCCCCATTTACAGTTCTGTATCTGTAGTAAAAAGACACCAGTGAAGTGATGCAATGTGTATGCTGATTATTCCATAGGATCTTCCTTGCTCACATGTCACGTCATGTAATTGCCTTCAAAGCATTACAGAGCATTGCCTCCAAAGCATACCAGGCTCTGTATTACCTCACACAGATTGGTCTGGTGATCAGTGTATCCATGTTAATCACCTAAGTCGACCTGTTATTCATTGGCATATCGGGAGAGTATGGAGAACCCAAGTCCGCTGTTTTGCATCACAACCTTCTACTTTTGAGCTTATTTCAAAGAAGTCCTCCATCATACGTGACTATCAAATACTGCCACAGTACATTTGCCTTTAAATTATTTGTAGAAATACATTAAGCTGCAAATATGCTCCATAACATACCATTTCGGCTTAAATTTGCAAAAATTAATTACTTGCCAACTTGCTCTTATTCTAGCATCCTCATCCTTGCAATTATCACCCCCACCCCCAATTGAGATTTTTTTTTTTTTTTTTGTGTGTGTGGATTACACATGTTCTTTCTGGTTTGCACTATTACACACATATAGTATAAGGATTTTTGTTTCCAGTGTGATTTTCAGAAACTTATTTCCACGTTAGTTTAGGTGCTGAGTGCGGGGCTGGGTGCTGGTGGCTGCAGCCCTCACTCCTCTTGTCACACATGAACAAATCCTTTCAAACAGTGCGGACCAGATGTTCAAACTTGGAAGTTATCACACAGTGTGCAGATTTGATTTGTACCGGGAGTGCTCATGATTAGGTTATTGTACTTTCAGGTGCCAAATTGTGTACTATGTAGATTCTGTGGCTCAGCTTTCAGTAATCTCACTGGCAGAGGCCTACAAGAGTTCAATGCCAGCTGCTCATACCAAACTCGCTCCGGCTGTATTTGCCACTTTGCTTACTCATCTCCGTGGTCTAGTGAACAAAGTGAAATGTTTATAGATGTTGCTAACAACAAAAACTGTTCAGTAATTTTTTTTCTCTTTAATCTGAAATGGGTGATGTTGCAGCTGGTCGATTCATGGTGAAGAAAACAAAAAAATGTACAGAGACACCTGTCTTTAAAGACCATCTCTTGGAATGACCAGATCATGGTCTTTCAAGGCAGGTGGTCTCTTATGGTAGGTTTAACTCAAATGAAAAGTAGCGACCAAAATGTCTTGAAAAGATGGTTGTACAAGACAATATTGCCTGCAAAGCAGACCAAGTTCAAGGTTACTACATATGGGGAGTAGGCAAAATACACACCTTGGGTCTGCTTTGGACGCAAAAGACAATAGGTCTGTCACTGGAATGATATGTCAAGGCAGCAATGAGTGTAGTTTATTGTGTGGTCTGAAAGAGGTCTTCAGATATATTTAACGCTACCAGTGGCACTATGTGCTGTCTCTGTTTCTGTAAAGATACAGGGTGAGCCTTGTGTTTCATAATTAACATAGCAAACAGACAGTACTTCACCATCTTTGATGTAAAGCAGAAGTTGGAAGATGTACTCAATATTACTGAGAGCCAACATTTCAGGGCCAGAATTTCGGCAAGAATCTGAGAATCCATTCTCTTAAAGATTCTCCTGAACTTGTCTTTCTTTAAAAAGAAAACTAATTGACAAGAATCCAAAGAGATTTTCGCAAAATTTTGCGAAATTCTGGCCCTGCATTTACTGCCTCACTGGTGACAAACCTGCATTTCCCCATAGAGTAAGTTTGTCTGAAATGTTTCAGTTTGCCAGCAGGTAAGTTACAAAACACGAAGAAAAAAATGAATGGAAGTGCAGATATAAAAACTCATGAAAATAGCAAAAAATTTTAATGCATTGAAGATAGGATATTTGACCACAAAGCTGCACCTCCTCTTTTAAATTATGCTGCACATGTTAATGTGTCCAACTTGACTTTTACAAACCTGGCACCAGGTGTCAGCACTGCAGGGACTTTGCTTCATGAGCTGTGTCACTGCAGAAATATTTTTTCTGCTCCACCTTGGATGACAAATATTGACACTTTACTAGGGAATGGAATTGTCAAGAGGTATATATCTGAAAAAAACAAACTTTTAAAGGTTTTGCGGAAAACTAAAGGTTTAAATAAACCAGAAATCACTGACTGACACTCCACCCATATTAACAAATTCAGAAGTCCCACCATTGTTAACATGTACGCGTATTAATAATTAGATATTAAAAGCCTTCCTTCTGCCAGTTACAGCCTGACTGCCAGGAAATCTCTCTCCCCCCCCCCCCCCCTCAATTTACAATAAGGTACATGTATGTTGGTACTAAACAAGAAATCTTTATTTTTTTTTTTTTTTATCCAAAGTGTTTATTCATGCCAAGTTATATTTTCTGATTTCTTTTCAAAAATCCTCGCTCAGCTGCCGGGCCATGACTCGAAAATTTCTGGAATGTGATATTTTTTAGCTCAGTAGACTGACAAGTTGGTTGTCTGTCCAACTGTCACTGTTCATTCACATTTACATTTTCTACTTTTTCCCAGAAACAGTAGGCCAGATACTCCTCAAACTTGATGGGCATGTACCTTGGGTTTGTTCCAACCTGGTTTATTCAAATGGTCAAGCTCCAGTGATTTTTGGATTTTCTATTATTATTTTTTTTTTCTTCATTTTTTTGGCAAGCCGCGAAGCCCTCTTAGAGGGGTTCGGGGGCTTGTTCCCCCGGAAAAATTTTCAGAAATGGACATCAAAACATGCATTTTAGTGGCATTTGAGGGAACTTGAATTCAAGTTTGAGTGGTGGCATGAATGCTAAACAAGCGGGGAGATGCACAGCAGTTCATTTTGCCTTAAAGTTATCACTGTGAAAAGCTGATTGGTTAAAATTATGTCTCCCGGTGGAAGCCGGGGGACATATTGTTTTAGTGCCGGTTTCTTCCGCTTCTTCTTCTTCTCGTTGTTGTTGTTGTTGTTGTTGTTCAGGTTCTTCAATACTTGGTTTCCGTGCGATAAGTCTTGAAGGACTTGACAGAATTTGATGAAACTTGGTAGGATTATGTATCTAGGCAAGACCTAGGTTGGGATTGTATATGGGTGACCTTGACCTAATTCTCAAAGTCATAGGGTCACTTATGTGAAATTGGTTTCCGTGCAATAAGTCATGAAGAACTTGATGGAATTTGATGAAACTTGGTAGGATTATGTATCTTGGCAAGACCTAAATTGGTATTGTATTTTGATGACCTTGAGCAAATTCTCAAGGTCACAGGGTTACTTATGTGAAATTGGTTTCCATGAGATAAGTCTTGAAGAACTGGATGGAATTCGATGAAACTTGGTAGGATTATGTATCTTGGCAAGACCTAGGTTGTGATTATATTTGGATGACCTTGAGCAAATTCTCAAGGTCACAGGGTCACTTATGTAAAATTGGTTTCCGTGCAATAAGTCTTGAAGAACTTCATGGAATTTTGATGAAACTTAGTAGGATTATGTATTTAGGCAAGACCTACGTTGGGATTGTATTTGGATGACCTTGAGCTAATTCTCAAGGTCACAGGGTCACTTATGTGAAATTGGTTTCCGTGCGATAAGTCATGAAGAACTTGATGGAATTTGATGAAACTTGGTAGGATTATGTATCTAGGCAAGACCTAGGTTGGGATTGTATTTGGATGACCTTGAGCGAATTCTCAAAGTCACAGGGTCCCCTAATGTGAAATTGGTTTCCGTTCGATAAGTCATGAAGAACTTGATGGAATTTGATGAAACTTGGTAGGATTATGTATCAAGGTAAGACCAAGGTTGTGATTGTATTTTGATGACCTTGACCTAATTTTCAAGGTCACAGGGTCATTTATGTGAAATTGGTTTCCGTGCAGTAAGTCTTGAAGAACTTGATGAAAATTGCTAGAGTAATGTATCTAGGTGAGAGCTAAAATAGGATAGTAATTTTCAAGCAAACTTGGTCATTTGTAATTTGTTATCACCTGTAGCTTATTCAGAGACGTAAGTGTTCCACCGGGAGACATCTGATTTTCTGTTGGAAAATCAGTCTGTTCTAGTTTACCATGAGTCACATGTATCCCAAAAAGTATTTGAGGTACATCTATGTAACTTGGTGAGAACATCAATCAATATATGGAGATGTGCACCTAAGGTTTTGTTTTTTTACTCTGATTGTTAATCATTTTAGTGAAAATGTTGATTTGACATTAGACTTGTCAGATGTGTATCGAATGTATCCCAAAAAGTATTTGAGGTACACTTATGAAACTTACTGGTAACGTTGAACAATATATGGAGAAGTGCACCTGGGGTTTTGTTTGTCTGTTGGGTTAATTAACCTTTGTTCATTTTTCATTTATTAACTTAATGAAGATGTCTATTCAGTGAAAATGTTGCTCATGTCAAACTTGTGTCATGTGTATTTCACAAAGTGTTTGAGGTACAGCCATGAAACTTGATAGCAACTTTAATCAATATGTGAAGATGTGCCCCTGGTGTTTTGTTTGTCTCCTGAGTTAGTTATCCTCTGTTGATAATCATTAATTAACTTAGTGTAAATGACAATTCCAGGAAAATGAGTATTGGTTCTTGTCAAACTTGTGCCATGTGTAGCTCATAAAGTATTTCAGGTAAAGCCATGAAATTTGAGAAGAATATCATTCAATCTATGAACATGCGTACCCGGGTTTTTCATGTGTCTCTGTGGTTAATTATTCTGTGTTTATGAGTGTATGAAAGTGATCAAGCCCAGCTTTACATGGAGATGCACAATCGAGGTGTTGCCGTGCATACATATATGTGGTTGCTGGCACCCTCAATGACATTGAAGTGAAATTCTAATTTTTTGGTGAGTTCATTTGTATATTTCAGTCTTCTATCAGTGAAAGCTTTGCGTATGCATGAACTGGGACTGTATATATATATATATGTATATTGTATGTTGTACAACTACTAATATTTCAGTTCACCCTCAAGCCATTTCTGATGGAGGTTGTAAATATTTACTGCAAATGAAATCGTAAAACATTAAGAGCTACTGATGTAAGCACAATTTTTAGTCCACTAATCCCTGTATGTTAATTAATATTGACTTACGAGAGAAATAATGAAAACTTCCTAAATTAGAAGTGGTTTGAAGAAAGCTTGGGTCCCTGTCCCAGTGCTGGACAGTGCCCATTTAATGCAAGAAGAAAATACCATCGTCACCTTATTTGCACCTTAGATATTGTGACTTCCATCTTGAGATGTGTACCTTTAGTAAGTGACCTGCGTGATGTAATCACTTGCTTTATAGATGTAGATTAAGGATCCGCATGGCGTGTAGTATCTCTTCACACTTGTAGGTGTCGCCTCTGCTGTACATTGTACATGTGCCACTGGGAAGCTCGGGGCTAATTGTGCTCTTGACATTACGAACCATATACCTGTTGAGTGCGAAATGACAGAAAGCCACATTTTCAGTAACCTTCACATTAATCTGATTCACTTTCTTGCAGAATAGCACAAACTTGTGACAACTAACATTAGAACTAACATAAACACAAATCTGACTGTTGCTATGGACAGAATGATATGAAGTTGATAAAACAGATTCAGTGTTTAATTTAACAAAATTGCTGTGATGCTTCATGGATAAAAATGCGATCCATTTAGTTCAGCAATTTCATCTTTGGTGTTCCAACTTTCTAGACTTATGGAAAAGAGATTATAAATTTCAGCTTTTACACTTGTATTTCAGCTTCTAACTAAAACATGGAGAACATAACTGAGTTTGTGAACAAAAAAAAGCGTATTGGCCTGCAGCTCACAGATCTTGGCTACAAAGTGAACAATGACGGAAGAGTCACAGAAGAAAAGCAAATTGATGATCAGTGAACTCAAAGACAATACAATAAGTACAGCGGACCAAATTCTTATTGAGACATCAACGATTAACTCACAGCTTATGGAAAAACAAAACAGCATAGAGGCAGGGACTGCTGGTGCCATTAGCCAATTAGCTAAATGCTTATGTTTCATTGGTTTGGCTCAAGAAATTTGCAAAAGGCTAATTTATTGTAACAGGAATTATATAAGAGTTAGGTTGAATTCTGCAGTAATTACTGTTTTATTTCCTGATTTGGCTTCAAATTTTAATGCCTAAATCTGTCCCTGTAGAGGGAGGGAAGAAGGATGCAGGAATGACAAGGAGAAGGTTTGCAGAGGCTTGTCTTAAAAGGGACAATTAGGAGAAGGAGTACAAGAAGACGAAGGGGGGGGAGAGAGGCCATATAGAGAAGGAGTGTAACAGGCTGAGACGAGAAAAAGAGCAACTCTCATCAGAACTTGAGAATATGCAGAGGTCACTCCTGGCTCTTAGTCTTTACCAAGACACAGATTGCAGTCAAAATTTCGCCACATGCCAACAGCGCGCCTTACGCTAGTGAAGAAAGTGAAGTCACACACGAGACAAACTAATGTAGACAGTGTAGTGAAACCTTTCACAAAATGAGAGATGTGTACCGCATGATATCAAGTCTAAATTTATTTGTGTATTGCATGCTGGCGTGTGGACTATCTCCTTGATGTTTTTATTTGTGCATAACATTCTAGTGTACACCTGCTTGTACAGACATGCCAGCATGACCTGACACTGCATCCTGTTTGTGTAGCATGATAGATTGAGCTGCACATGTATTTGTGTGTCTTTGAAAAATGCAATGTCGTTAATCTTGTAATATGTGAAAAAAACAAAAAAAACCAACAACCCCCCCCAAAAAAAAAACAAAAAAACAAAAAAACCCACAAAAATAAACAATTTGGAAAATTGTTTTGAATGGGTATGTAAATTTCGTATGTTTGAGTTATTTCGTAATTGTGGCAAAGATCTATACGTCAGATCAAATGGTGGGAACAGTTTGAAAACAACTATGAAGACCGTTTCACATTGCACAATCTGATTCTGATAGCTATATGTTGAGACGGAACAGGTCATGGAACATTGTATTCATAAATGAGAAGTGACTTCTTGACACAATGATGAAGTAGTTATTGGTTCGACAATCTTTGCTTTGTAATCAATATTTATTTAATTTCTAATGTATGAAAAATTGTAAAAATAAGGCCAGAACACAGAAACTTAATCGCATATAATATCACAAAAACCCAGAATGGAATAGTTTCAGTTAAAGGGAACTTTGCACTGTTGAAAATCTGCATGCATTTCATTTTGTATATGGTATATTACACTGTGTAATTTTATAATATGTTGATAACAGTTGTACATGTATATGTGTTTCTGTAGCAGAAAACTTTTAAATGTGAATGATATCCAAGAAAGTGGAGATGTGCCACGAGTTCTCTTGCAGAATTTGTGTAAATATGACAAATGACTTTACACATAAAATTGTGTTGAATTTACGCGTGTGTCCTAAACATATGATAGTAAATGATAGGAAAAAATAAGTGTTTCAGTTCCGGTGCTGAATTGAGAGAGCAACCATGGTCAAAAAGCAAGGAAGGCGACTATTTCTCCAGAAGAAGAAACAGCATATGCGAAAGCTTTGTACAAATCAGTCCAGTGCACCATCTGTACATCCCAAATGCTGGCAGTGTGCTGAGGAATGCTGTTGCCTAGAAAAGAACATAAATTTTAGCAATCAGTTATTTGAGAAATCCGAAACAACAGCTGTAATTGAAGTTGAGACTGGTTTACATATTATGGGTAATATTATATTGTCAAAAACAAAATGTCAATTTTGAATACGCAAGTGTCATATAAGGTATATGCATATAATTATTACCCCTGTAAAGATTTCACACTGTGTTTGAAGTCTTACACCAATTACATGCTACACCTTCCAGTGATGATGGGGGACAGAGACAGGTGGGGGTGTCCCAGTCCTTTGGACACTTTTCTAGTTGTGTATTGGGGAAGTTTTATATTGCATGTGGTTGACCATGCACTACTTTCTCAAGGTCACAGAGGGATTGCATTGTGCCCCAAATGTACTAACTTAAGGAAAGGAAAGCTGGGGACTTGTTCCTAGGGTGGGGGTAGTGGTGGTGGTGGTGGGTGGGTGGGGGGAGATGATAATAGTAGTGGTAATAACAGTGGCCAGGAGCAAACGAGAATATACAGTGAAAGTTGGTCTTGAAGGATAACCACTCAGGATGCCCAAATTGTGGTCTCTCATAAGAGGTTATAAGTAAGAGGAATAGTATTGTGAAAAAGTGGTCTTTCAAGGCAGATGGTTTCTTTGGGAGTGGCCCTCAAAACTTTCCACTGTAATGAAAAGTGGTTACAGTATGGGACCACCCCAGTTGGCAGGCAACAGTGGTCTGGCAAAGCAGGTGGTTATTTGAAAAATAGAGGGGCGGGGAGGGCAAATAAACTCAAGTGCCTTGAAACTGCCATCTAAAAAAGCTGGGCGACGTTTCACGAGATGTAGTCTTTGTGGCAGGTACCACTGTATTAAAGTTCTATCAAAATGATCAATTGCAGTAAGTGTGGTTGAAACGTCCTTCATTTGGTAGATTATGAAGGGCATGACACCTACCCATGCGTGGTGGCAGCATAGTCAGACCAGTCAATTGTGGTCTCATCTTCATCCTGAAGTTGTTTCTGTAAGTCTAATTGTAGCAGCCCTAGGTCTTGGCTTACAAATGGCGATTTCATGTAAAATACGTAACGGGGTCTAAACTGTTATGTATGATTATTTTACAGTGGTTTACTTTGAAGCAGAAGAATTATGAAATTCCAATAATTGTGCTGTTACATGTGATGTTATTTTCCCTGTTGGTAACAACTTGATTAAAAAAAAAAAAGAAGGAAGTACTGTTCACTTTGAAGCAAAAGAAAGAAGAGTTACATTGTAACAAAATTTCGATAATTATGCCGTTAAATACGAAGTCATTTTTCCCCATTGACCACAACTGTGAAATTGTAAAAACAAAAAACGAAGTCGTAAATGATTGCATGGACTGCAAGCAGCTGGAGAAATCAAGTTTTGATGTTTACCTTGTTAAAGGCTCTTGCCGTACAGAGCCTCCTGAAATGAGTGACTGATAAGAAGTATTTGCCGAGGCAGGCTGAACGGCACACAATAGCAAGATGCCAGGCACCATCTGCAATAATTACAACCTGCCACTGGTGCTCCAGGAAATTGCATAGTAAATGTAGATTGCTGTGAGGATGGCTTGATCATAGTCACTTTGATGACCAACCCAGACTTCACTGTCCAAGGTCTTGTCTGTGCAAAAGGGGAGGGGGGGGGGAGCGTGCGGATGCAACATATCGCCAGTCAGTAGAGATGTTAAATCAGTATACAGTCGCTTAAAACAGTGCAGATAATAAAAGTGGATGTTGTGAGTTACAGTACATCATTATAGTCAGGCATGCTTAAGGCTTGAAAATTGTTTTGAATTGAATGTTATGCGGGTGAATTGGGCAGGTCACATGGCATGTAACATGTTTGATCTGTAATGTTGCTGATCTGTAACACTTTTTATTTTTTTCGATGAACAGTCAGTGTGGAGCATTGTTAATTGTCATCAGTTGCAGTCATACTGTTTGAGCACATGACAATCCTGCCAGAAGTGAATGGGACTTGTCTCTCAGTTAGATTTTTTTTAACCCTTTCCCCCCTTAAACTAAGTCTTTCCGTGGAATGGATTGGGCACTAAGTGCTCACCCTATGCCAAGAAGAGCTGTTACTTCTCTACAATTCTGAGTTAAATTGTTTTTCATTAATGTTGAAATTAATAGAGAAAATACTGAATCAGATGACATTTGACCACCAGTCATTTTTGTCTGGTTTAACCCTTAAAATGCTGATTGAAGACTGAGTCAACAGCTTTCCTTGGGACACTGTGTGCAAAGTGTCCCAAGGA
Organism: Hermodice carunculata; assembly: GCA_964020975.1. Lineage (NCBI taxonomy): Eukaryota > Metazoa > Annelida > Polychaeta > Eunicida > Amphinomidae > Hermodice > Hermodice carunculata. The sequence continues at coordinate 5,788,275 of OZ026629.1, read as the reverse complement.
AAACTGTCGACTACGACTACTTATTGCTTTAGACTAGGCATGCTTGTATTTGAAAGAAAGGTATCGTCATGGGGAATTTGAATCTTTTAACAATTATATGTTGAATGGCAATGATAAAACAACTATAACCGTGATTAGCACTTTTAAGGGTTATGGGGGAAAGGGTTAAGCTACTTAGATCAAGTCATTGTTGCTTTGGACAGAATAAATATTTCAAAGGTCGGCGTCCCTCTGTGAAGCGAACTTCATGAATGACTTCAAACATTTCCTGGCCTGTATGTAGGAAGAGGCTGGCTTTATAATAATTTATCCGAAAGTCAAAGACTTTGGTACAACACACACACCTTGTGCTGCAGATCTGCAAATACCATGGTTCCAGGTACAAATAGTGATTTGTGTCGGGTTATTAACAGCACAAAGTTAAAATTACTGCAAACAGATTCTGTCGTCTATAAAACTGTGTTGAGCCAGAGGCTTTGGAAGCTGCCTGTATCTGTTAGGATGAATGCCAAGAAAAGTTGTTGCTATGGTAACAAATGTTGCGTTTAATAGATTGTGCTCTCTTGCTTTGAGTCATATTGTTAATTTGTCAGGGATAGCACAATGGAACATGCAAGATGGAACCTCCCAACACTTGCAGCAGAAACTTTCTCTGTGGCCCTCGAAGCATTCTGACTGCTGGAAACATCACAGGACGTGAAAGTTAGCAAGCTTAGTCACACTTTTGGACAGGAAATGGACAACAGATTTTGAAGAGACAAATGAAATTTTGATGCAGTTAGGACAACAAGAGGTAATCACCACTAAATGAGTGGTTATGTATGTGGTAGCAGGCAGGACCAGTGAGAATCCCACTCAACTTTGTCTCCCGATCCTGTTATGTAACAGCCCATTTGTGAATATTGTATAAATAATTATGAGCTCGGAAGCCTGACAATCGTTGCAGCAGGTATATTCACGAAGGTGGGTTCTTGAGTACAATGGAAGGATGTGTAATTGGCACAGCCGATGAAGTGACAACTGACTTATTGTCAGGAGGTGAAAAATGATCACAATCTTGCCAGAATTTTGAGGTTATTCCACCCTAACGCTTCCCTTGTCACAGAGAAGTTTGGCAGCCCGCAAGGTCTGGAGTTTGTCCAAGTGCATCTTGTGTTAGATGTTTAAAGGCGGACAGACAATAGTTGAACAGAAAGCCCAGATTACAATTGATAGGGGGTGCAGGGTAGGGACTTATAATATTTTGATGGGAAATTAGAAGCTGATTGTAGCCTTCAGGAAGACCTAAGTGGATTAAGTTACCATGGTAACCAGAAATATTCAATGTGCATAACAGAACATGAATAATTCAGCAGGAGAATGCTGGTGAGAAAGTGGACCTTTACCAATGAATCGCCAGCCATAAGACGAGTCACTTTATGGTTTATTGATTTGAATTCGCACAAGTGGAAAAGTGAAGGGTAAGAAACAAGAGATTATTCCAGCCGGCATTGTTTCAGTCATGGGGCAGATTATTTTAGGTTTCATTTGCTCGCTAAAATATGTATGTGCATCCGTTAAAAAGAGTAATCAATTCAACTTGTGCCAGACAGAGGTATTGCCAGGGAGGATCATAAAACATGAAAGTGTGGTGCCTAAACCACACAAGTCGAGCCTTTGTCACATTGATATGCTTGTGGAGGTAATTCATCAACTTTTGTCAAGCATGATGGAAGTGAGGATGCCCCGGATGACCATAAAACTGGCTGCTAAAAGTTCTGTGACAAGTCAGAGTGCCAGATGGATGCACGGTTTGCATGGATAAGAGAATTAGTGCATGCTTGTGTTCCCGTTGGCATGCTGTATCTGATGTTCAGCATTTCTGGATGGTCAAGTACAGGAAAGCAGAAAGAAACACACACGCACACACACACACACACACACACACACACACACAAAAATTGACTATACAGTGCCACCTGTCTTCAGGGAGACAATTTGGGGATTTCTAGGGGTTGGTCTTTGAAGCCAAGTTTCACAGACTACAGTTAACAAACTGTACATTGATTTAATTGAAACAAGTGTAAAGTTGTTTTTTTGCTTATTTCTAGGTGGCATGTATCACTGGAACCTTTAGTTATAAATACTTGGAGATATGCTTGTAACCGCAAAAGAAGTTTCTGGTGGCAGGGGTGTGTGTGTGTGGTGGGGGGGGGGGGGGGAGGGTGTTGATGAGAATGAAATGTAAATTTGTCTCTGTGTGCCCAAGTCTGTATGACTATTCAAACTTGGTGACAAATAACAGAAAAGGGAAATCTTAAAGCAGTGTTGCAAATGGCTGGTAAGTGTTAGTAGCCAAATCTGAAAGTGACTATTAATTTATTGTGGCCTTGCACAAGCCCAGAATACATGGAGATGTTTTGGGGGTGTTCAGTCAATAGCAAAGTGAGAGGAGAGGGGAATAAGAAACGTCACTCACTGTTGGGTTCATCGTTTTTCGTGGCAACTTTAATTGCCTCATTTTTTACCTGCAGCATGGAAGCAGCCAAAGTAGGTTTGTAGCCTGAAGTACTTGGAATAATTTGGAATAGCATGAATGAAAAAAAAAATCAAACTAAAAAAAAAAAGGTTGATATGAAGTCACAGTGCATGGTTCAACATGAAAACTGTGTCAAATATAAATGTACTTCTAGTGTCTTCTCAGCATGATCAATGTATTCAGTTGTCTGGATCGTGACAATGACATATTTCACAAATGTTGCTACAAGTGGAACCTCAGCGGTGCGGAGGAAGCTGCAGTCGCACGGGGATCATTTGACTCGGACGTGTGCTTAATTATGTTTAGATCAGGGGAGAAATCAAAAGTTCCAGTAAATTTGGATGAAAATTTATCCGCGTCCTGCTTCCAAGTCAAGAGTACTGTGAGTTAAACCTGTTTTAAGCTTCAGTAAAAACTAGGTATCTGTGATCACAAAGTGATTGTGATGAAAGGGCCTCCCTCCATGCCTCCAATCGCACTATCATGCCTGCAATTTCGGAATAGGTTCTGGCCTGTTTTGAAGAGCTACCAGTTGAAAAGCTGAAGTCTTTAAATGCAGCACAAAAGGGTGTTTTAGTCAATATGTAAAAAGTAGTCAACATATATAAAAAAAATAGGTCGTGATGTTATGCAAATTTTGCTCAAGTTTAATTGAAACGAAAAGTATTGTGCTCTATGACCCGAGGAGAGCAGACACCCAGGCAAACATATTTTTCCTTGTAAATCAATTTTAATGTCTGCCAAATTTGTCATTTGGTATATTTAACATGTCACGACAGACGGGCCAATTTTGTAGATCAGTACTTAGAGCCACATGAACATGCCAAGATGTGTGATGCCCAGGGGTGGCAGGGTTGGGGGTAGGAGGCAGGGTGGGCAGCAGCATATTGGTAAATGTGGTTGTGGGCAGGTACATCATGTTGAACTAAAGTGCCAGTCTGCCAGTGGTGTATATAAATATTGGCACATAGTGTCTCTGCTTTCATCAACATTGGCCTTGTCATATTATATATTCACATGCATGTATGTATATATATGTATATATATATATACATATATATATATATACATACATACATACATACGTACATACATACATACATATACACACATATATGAAAAGTATGTTAAAGGACTGCTTAACAAAAATTGAAAGCTAGATTCTTTCCTTTAAATAAAATTCTGTCCTTGGAAAACTTGTATGTTTGAAATAAATAACAGAAAAGTAATGTAGATGAAAAGTGAACAGTGTAAAGTGATAGTAGCTGCATTTGTGGGTTACTGCAAACTAATACATGAGTAGATACAAGCATGTCTATATCTACCTATGTATGCACCATCAATTTTGATTTGGCTTCAAGTTAGATTATTTACGGGCATGATATCTTCCAACGAAGGGAGACATGATGCACATTTCCATGTCCTATCTCTCCGTGAGATGCCGATAAGATGAAACTACTCACAACAACATTGTGGCATGTGTTCCAAAACTAATCCCCGTATTCAAATGATACCCCGTACGTGTACGGAAGATGACACTGTTCTGGGCAAGAAGTATTATAGCTCCCTTGCTTTCAACCACAACAGAAGATATACAGTGGAATTAACTTCACAATGGCAGTAAATCCTAAATGCAATTTCCCTAAGATCCACGCCTGATGTTAGAGCAGGAGAGTGATGTACAAAGTGGTTTCGTTCTCGGGGTTTTGACTTGTGGCCGAGGCACCGGCAGACTGCAAGGATCTACATGCAGCATTAACAAGTGAGGGGCCCAGCTGGGACTGTGGATAATTACAAATTGGTGTGTCCAGTGCTCAAATGCCAGGCTGTTGGTGCAGACCTGTCCCCTTCACTGTGGCTTCTTCAATCAATCAGGGAAACTTGCCTCGAAAGTGCTACCCTTAGAGCACGGATGTCACAAGATCTTCATGGTGTCCACAGTGCACGACTCCAGTGCCAACAAAGAAAAACTTGGGCGGAAAAATAATAATCCTAGATTGCTTTACGGTGGATGTATGATGTGAATCTATGGGCTGTTAGATGGAATGTTGGAAAACAGGTCCACTAATGTGTGTACACCCATGACGACTGGATTTCATTTCCTGAAGTGTATTGTGATTCATCTGTGCATTCTTAATGAGATAGATTGTTGTCACTGAAGCTCTGTGGTGAAGGGGTTCGGTTGCTGCCAGTGAAAGGTAAGGACATGTCATGTTTGCGTATCGGTTGTCGGGTCATGTGTGCATCCTCAATGTGCCTGAGCATATTGGGAAACTAATATTTTTGTGTCTTGGACATGTGATGCAGTGGAAAAAAAAAAAAAACGACTGGAAACAAAGCTTTAAAATAGCAGATGGTGTAACATTGCTGCATGAATGAGATTTCGTCATTTTTTTTTATAGCAAACTTTATATTAGTAGGCAACTAAGCAGGCATAAAGCCTCTGGGTGTGTTCAAAATGGAGAGAGGACCAGAGTGTTTTTCAGCACTAAAGGGCCAAGTTGAGGGATGGTGGGTGGCAGCATATGAATGGCTGAAGTGTACACAGCCTCGGTTGTCTGATCAAGTCAGGATTACCAGAGGGAAGCCATATGGGACAGGGACCGTTTCTTGTGGGCAGGGAGTGTGATCAGTCTGTCCAGTTGTGAGGGCAAGTGGTCAAGGCAGGTTGGACACCGTGGCATCATAATGGACCGTCTCGGAGAGGAGCAGGTGGTGGCCTCCGTGTGCAATCCACCAACAGCAAGGACACAAATAAATGCCAGTCCAAAATTCCCACTTCTGTACGGAGAGGAGCCAACACAAAACTCATCTTCACACTTAACTGTATGGTCACAACACTGCGAGTATCTAGTTCGCTACAAGAGACTAACTTTTCGGTCATTATGGTGTTGAATGAAATGCACATCTTCTGATCCAGCTGAGTTAAAAATTGTTCCTAAAATGCACAAATGCATTATGAGGACTAATTAGGGAGAGCAGTAACAACATTAGTCCTAGATGCCTGCAAGTTTAGTGCCAGGCATCATTAAGACCAGTGGACACGGGGTTTCTTGCTGTACATATATTGAAATTTGATTACACTGAAGCACCGATACATCGCACCACATCACTTCTCTTGTATTCCAAGCATGATTGCATTACTAGTTGGTTGCCGTGGCAACCAGGAACTTTGTGTCATCTTGGTAACCCAGTAGTTTTAGGGCTTTTGGTTGTGTTGCTGCTGGTTGGGCTGACAGCCGATCAATACTTCATGCCAGAGGGGATTTACAGGCTGTGGAAGCCCTACACAAGTCGGATGCTGTGTGTTCGACTAACTTGAAATGCCTAAGTTTGGGATCAATAGCTGGGCTGACCTGTGGTGTTGCACGGTGTTTGTGGCTGCTTTATCTCCTGTGCACCAGCTAAGTGGGCAAATTTGGCCAAATTAGCCAGTGTGGCCAGCAGACTAAACCCCGGGATGATGGCGACTCGAGTGCAGCTGGTTTTCTCCTGAGGAGCAGGGCAAGTATTGGAAAGCTGCTTTGTGCCAATTGGCAGGGACCCGGCTAGGCCATCGATGGCAGAATGATCCGAGATGTCAAACCTCTCCGGTACGAGTCAAGTATGTTTGTAGGTGGCAGTTTGGCTGCTGTGTAGTAGAACTTGCAGAAATGTTCCGATAACATTCCAGTAGTCCTGCCACAAAGCACAAATTCCTTTCAGTGTCGGATTGTCAAATGTGCAAACAGGTGGTGGATATGCGGATATTGTTCGGGTTGGTGGAGCTGTTTGGAGAGAGGGGGGGGGGGGGGGAGCTGAGAAGGTCCCATGACATTGCCTATTGTGAAGCTAGAGCTGTATAAATACTGAGACTGTCTACATTTTCCTACACTAAATGGTCATAATCTGGAGCCGATGTGTTGAGGGGATAGCCAGGGTTGAATCCTAGTGACCCTCGTTTTACAGTAAAATTAATTTGATGGCTGCTTATGCGGCAAAAGGCTTACAGAGATGATAGCCAAATATATTGTACAATATTTCATGACCTTGTGAGTCATGTGTAATTTATAAACTTTATTATGTTGGGATGTCAGCCTGCCAACTTTTTTCTGCCTCTTCTGTACTCACGAGAATTTACTAGAGGAATCTTAACAACCTTGCTCCTTCATTGACACACCTTTCCTGGTGGTATTTAGATTTATCCAGGTTCAATACCAGCAGGACGATTTGTTATCTGGATATGCCCATGCTAGCGGGTTTACCAGTGAGGATTAACTTGCACCATTGATGAGGCAGTTAACATCGTAACCACTGCCCCACTGAACTGACCAAAATAGGGATAGCTGGTGGTCAAATGGTCTTAATTCAACATGTTTGACTAATTTTGTGATTAATGAAAAACAAAATGATAGTTGTTGAGATTCTATCATGCTGGCATATTCTCGGTCAATATCTTGGGATTGGATGCCAACCCTTTCCTGCCTTAATGTTTTCGCATACATTTCCCCTCACTAGAAAACATTTTTGCAGAGATCTGTATGGGATCTAGACCATCCCTGATGGAACGCATCAGGTCACTAGCTTTCCACATCAAGGAAAGCTGTTGACCCAGTGATACTCAGACCAGGAATTGGTTGAGTTTCCAAGCTGCACCAAGAAAATCAGTTGACCCCACTTTAATCCAGAAGGAAAAGGGCTAAGTGGTAACCGCCCTGTAAATTACAGGTTCGTACATAGGAATAAGTTTCGCTGCTGCTTCAGATGCACTGATAGATGTGTTAATGTAGTACTAGCTGGCATGGACAGGTGCCCTATTGCGGGGCTGGGCAGGGCTTGGCCACCACAAACATTTCTGTGAATATGCCATGACAAGGTATTAAACGAACATAAAATGTGATCAAGTTTTGGCACACACAGTGAAAAATTTACACACACACCCTCTCCCTGTCCCTTATACCAGGCTGCTACTACTTGATGTAAGTTTGTCTTTCAAATGTGACTTTTTATTGTTCTGTTTCCATGCTCAGCCCTGTAATCCACATTATGTGTGTGTGGTGACAGTATTTAAAGTACCAGGCTCTGACCCCCAATCTGTATGCCTGCTTCCATTAGCTGAGATCAATACGATCAACAGCTTAAAATAATAAATGTGCGAGGTACGTGATCAGAATGATCTCATTTTACCCTCAGCCCTTACCCCCTTAAACCGGCCAAAACCAGCTGGTGGTCAAAATTGTCATCGGCTTCCAGTGTTTTTAACTACATATAATTTCAACAGATATGAAAAACAATTGAATGAGAATTGTAGATGAGACTTGCCATGATCACATACCCTAAGTGCCCAACCCATGCCAAGGAAAGCCGTCGGCTCGGTCTTAATTCATGGGGCAAAGGGTTAAAATATTAATTTCTAGACTGAGTCAGCAGATTTTCTCACTCTTTAAGTAACAGCAGGCTTGACAGGAATTTGAAAGTGAAATCTTTACAGTTAGTTGACTGAATCCAAGGGTTAAAAAATGCTGTCATTCTGAAAGGAGACAGCGAAGAACCAGAAGACCGACAGGCAGTGGTATCCTATCTGCAGGCAGTAGTCTCTCAGTGGTCTCCTATCTGCAGGCAGTAGTGTCACAGTGATCTCCTATCTGCAGGCAGTAGTCTCACAGTGATCTCCTATCTGCAGGCAGTAGTCTCACAGTGATCTCCTATCTGCAGGCAGTAGTCTCGCAGTGGTATCCTATCTTGTGGGCAGTAGTCTTGTATTGTTATCAAAGTGATCTTGTTCAGCCAATTGGCCAGCTTACCCAAGCAAATACAAAGCAAACCAAGTGCTCATGGGCTGACCATGAGCATAAGGTGCTCGAACAATTGCTCAGCAGGACTAACGCTTTAAATGCTGGCTGCATAGCCAGTCTGTAACACCTGCCACCAGGTTTGTTTTGTGTGTGTTACAGGTGTCTGCCATGGGAGACTGAATGATAATGGGTGCAGATATTGGTGCCATTGATTGTATAAATATTGCATCTAGTCACAGTCTCCGGTGGTCAGGTTGATATGTTGATTGTGAACATTAAAATGGAAGATGTGTTCAGACGATCAGGTGATAAGGTTTCCAAACATGCAAATATGAAGGATAAGTGGGGAATTCCTCCACTGTGTTGATAGGAAAGCAATTCTATAGCCATGAGCCCCTCCCCTCCCGCCACTCCCCGATTCCTTACTTGCGGCTGCTCTGTTACATAAAATTGAGGGGTGGTGGTTGCAGAGTGAATCGTCTTTCTGTAGGTTTTATAGAGTTCCATTATTTTTCGTTCAGGATTCAAATTTTGTGGTTGGCTCAGGCACACGGAGAACCATTGTTGGTATAACAAATAGGAAGTTAACTTCAGCTTATGCCAATTCATCATTGCAGAGAATCCGACATTTTAAAAAAAAAAAAGGCTTGTAGCACATTGCCTAAAGTCACCATATCTACATTGTAAGGCAGGGTTCAGTTTAGTATTTCCATTTTGTATAGCAATCTGTTCATTTGAAGTGGAAAACATTTTACATGCTGAAGACGACATCGTCAAAGAATGCCACACAACTCAATTTTGACTAGCAGTACCCTGTTTTGAGTTGCAAATTGTGATGCAGTACTGGTTTAATCACTCGTGTAAGCAGGGGCTCAGATTTTGGGAAATGATGTTAGTTAGGTGAAATGGGATTCATAAGCCAGGGATTAACATACATGCAGGCACTTCTGAAAACCACTATACTGCTGAGACCATTTTTAAGTTGAAAGTGAAATTGACAAGAAGGGTGAATGGAACATGCAGTACTAGATTTGAAAACAAAAATGCCAAGTACCAGGGAGGTTGTCGGCACATAGAATTGCCCCAGGGCACAGGATGTGTGACAGACCGAAGAGTGGTTGCAGGACAGCAGACTTGGATATAATGCTGCACAGAGGGCGCCAAAGTCAGTTTCTTGGCACTGATAACTGTGATGGCCCATGTCTGTCATTGAGTGTCTTCAGCAAACATTACAAATGGTCAGGTTACACATCTCGGGCAAATGTACGTGCCTTAAGAAAGGTGAAATGTGGACATTTTGTTGGCAAAGTCCTTGGTAGTTCTAGTTATTCAGATTCCATCCCTCGCCTGGTGTGGGTATATCATCTCATTACAAATAGTACAGCATTTCATGATGGCAAGGCACAAACATATTTATAGCTCACAGATGCATGCATGTGAATGTACTGATTATACTAGTTAAAGTATTACAACAAGACGTTATCGCTTGCATACGGTTGCCAGTGAGTGAGGAGATTGCAGTCTTCTTGTCCAGAATGTGGAGATTGCAGTCTTCTCATCGAAGTGTATACTGTGAGTGATTGCAGTACAGTGATACCTACTGTGTGCGACCACTGTGGTCAGAGCCCACCTGCTGTTTGTGGCCGCATATCTGGGGTCGCGTGATTAAATTGTGTTGGTAAATGTAACTGCTGTTAAAGACTACCTGTTGTATGTGACCACATTTTCCTGGCAGAGGGGTGGTCACATACAGCAGGTGCTACTGTATTCTCATCTAAGTGTATATTGTGACTGATTCCCCCACGGCATGAGTCCGTGAAATGCCATAGCCCGGTTGTGTAACTGTTGACGGACCCATGGCAATGATAACTTGCATGAATTTTATATTGGGAAAAAAAAATGCACCAGTTTGTCGCAGCAGTTTTGCCTATTTTGTCTCTGTGCCTCATTTTTGGGTTGCCTGCATAGACAGACTCGGTGTTGGACTCTAGACATTCAGGGCACTTTGCTGGGGAGCTGATGGTCACTTTGGAGGCAACAGGTAGGAAGATAAGATATAAATTTGTGCTTTCTGGTTGTCTGCGCACCTGTTGATCCAGCGCGGATACCCTACTGGTATGATGTATGTAGAGCACTTGAGCGAGAATATGGTACAGGGGGGTACTTCGTGAGATGGAGATGAACTGATCCAATTTCTAGGCCGCTGACCCAATTTAGTGATTACTATGACCTAGTTAATGGTGCAGGAGACTTTATGCCCTGCCAAGAACTTGATGCTCATCCTCTGTTCGCTGACCTTGTGCAGATCTATCAGTTATTAACCACATAGTCTTCCAGAGTTGTTCCTCTTACAGAAATACTGTGCACTTATCTCATTGATAATTTAATGCAACAAAAGCCTTGATAGTGTGTGGGGCTCTGGAAGCTCTGAATGTCTCCCTTGCCATTAGCATCTGCCTGTTGTGATTACACTTGTTTTGACAAGTCTCTTTTTGCAACTCTGTTACCATGGATGTACTGTCTAAAAATAGTCAGAAAAAATCAATCAAATGTTCCATCTTTGCATTTTTAAAACTGGCTAGAAAACCATTCAATCTAGGTAAGTTCTCATTGACAGCATGGTTCACTAGGACCCGATTTTCACCACTTTTTGTTGGGAATCTAAAAATTACAGTTCCTTGTCCCGGTGAATTACAGATGAAGTCCTGTCAAATTGTACAACCCTATCCACTTTTGTCAATGCCCTCAGGGAAAACATGGGATGGTCCAGCAATATAAGCAAAATACCACATAAAATAAATGGACACGTGTGACAGGGTACCTATGTGGTGTGCATGTCCTCTGTTGATTCCGTGATTATATTGTTTTTTTCCCCTCCTCCTTACAAAAATGTAGACACAGGGTTCACACAGGTCTTTGAATTTGTTATGCTCATTTTCAAGGCCTCCATAATTAAAAGTGTTTGGACAGAAGTCCTGGAAATTTGATTTTTCAAGCATACACTAGTGAACAGTGTTCTAATATGTTGCCAAAAGTATGAAATTATTTCCCCAAACTTCTTGTATTTATGAACTTGAATCATCTTGTGATTGAATATTCTGTTATTTTCCCTTGTAATGGATGGTAAATACCTATTTGTCCAAATGTATCAATGCAAATTGCAAAGTATCTCCTTATTGCTTGTGACCCCTTTCAACCTATTTGGGTGTGGCAGTTCTCATCAAAATGAGTCGAACCAATCATGTACACATACAATGTATCAATCAAGTAGATAGCAAAGGTTACCACCTTCCTAGACAATATAGGAAAGAAACTGAGACATCCCTATGTTGAATATGTTCATGATGAAAGGAACACCTTTTGATTCAAGCAGTTGCAAAAAATTACTTTCAGTGGGATCCACACACGTAGGCCTGTTTGTTGTAGGCCTTCAGCCTAACCGTTGAAAACTTGTTTTCTCAGATTCAAAGGAATTCTTTACTGCTAAATTACATAAATATCTGCTTCATGTTAAAGCTCAGTATGCACCAGAATCCACAATTTAAACCATTAGTTTCAAACTGTTCTGGAGAACTACCCTTGTTTGAGATTTAACTCATTCCATACTATGGTCACAGGCCTTGGTCAGTGGTTCTGGCATTGCCTGGCAAGTCATGCTGCAGCTGCCCTTGCCGCAGCTGCAGCATAACTTGCCAGGCAGTACCAGAACCACTGACTTAACACTATAGACATGTTGGTACTTGAATGAAAGCTCTTTTCATGAAGAATTTAAATATGCAGTTGTCATCTTAAATCTAGGTAAATATGTAAATATCAGGGACTGGTATGGAATAAGTTAAGTTGCCCTATCACGCAAGATATGGAAGCTTCATTCATGTCACACAATTCATGATGTTAAAGTAAATGTAATTTAGGGGAAGTCTGAATTTTCATTTTTTTTTTTTTAATAAAAAATATAATACATCATGGTGTAAAGTAAGTTATTTGGACATAGATTAATTGTACTGTACAAATATTTCAGAGTTATGTATAGTTTCATAAGTCAAACCCAAACTTACATTCAAGAATGATGTGGCAATAAGTGTATATTTAACAGCAACCAGACAAGTCCTTGAATAAGGTCTTGATCAGTCATTGAATTTTGATATTTGCCAACCTTTATGAACTCTGTAGACACACCATGTAACAGCGTGGTGAGCACTGAATATTACATGTAGGTCAGCAGAGGACAGTGGTCTTACTGACAAACTCCTGTGCAGACTAGATAACGAAACTGATGTACTTGAAGAGCACAACAGCTCTGTAAGACCTACATAAACGGAAAGAAAGATGTTGGCAGTGTTGTCACCAGCAATTGATACCTTTAGTCAAATCAGGTAGTTTGGATGGAACAACAAAACAAGCCCGAATGAATTATGAATGAGTATTACAATACAAATCAATTGCAAAGTACTGTACCTGTAAATGAGTCCTGTGTATTGAACATCTCTGGCACCTTTTATGTGGTAAGCTATGATATATAAATGTGCCCGTATTATGGATGTTACCAATATGTGCTAATGGCTATGAAGCAAAGCCTACAGAGCGAATGATCCAACAAATACATTAGGAAACCCTGAAGAAAGGGAACAGAAGGTGAGAGGGGGCCCTAAAGAGCTGTGGGGCCTTTCAGGTTGCCAGAGTGGGCAGGAATTGGTAATGAACTGAAAACTAAGAATATTGGCATTAGTCAAACTTAGACAACTGTATTGATGGTTCTGGCTTTAGCAGTTTGCCTGGAGCATTGTGACGATTGTCAAAGAGCTGACAGGAGGTGGGCTGGTTGGTGGTACAGCGGTCTAACAGGGTCGTGTTTTGTGTGTGTTACAGGGACCAGCCAGGCCAGGACAGAGAGCCCCAGCCAGAGCATGAACAAGGTAAGCTGCCCATGAGTGGCCATGCAGCTGCCACTTTATACACCTCTCCCCAAATGAAGTTTGAGGGGATGTGCTGGTTTTTGGCTTGTCCGACTGCCTCCCCGTGGTATTGTCCTTGCAAGCAAAATATCTCGTGATTCACAGGCCACATCAAATATGAATGTACCTTGACGCTATTTCTTGACCTGATTACAACTTGATGACCTTGACCTCATTTTCAAGGTCCTGGGACACGTGTCCAAAGCAGGGGGTATCCAGTGTGTTAGCAGTGACTGGTCTAGATCCAGCTGTTTGTATGTATGCGTGTGTATGTGCATCTGTAATCTTTCTTTTGCTGTCTGCATAAATTGCCTATTATGAGGAACCAACCACTTTACAAGGAGGAAAATGGGAAAGCCTTGTCCACATGGCCCCGTCGTTTAATGCGGAAACAGGAGCTCCTGCTCTGGCGTTGTTGTAATCTACAAGTACACATGCACCATTAACGAGTAATTATCTTCCCCTAATTGACTGGGAGGCCAGGGAGCTGCATTGTTACTGAGGGATTATACAAGTTCTGTACAGAAGATAGTAATGTGGTTGTTAGAAGGGAGAAGTGTGCCATATTGGTCTTTGTCCTCGCCGTATATCAAGTTGTGTCAGTCGACACCCTGTAGACAAGGTATCTATGGTGTAAGCAGAGACAGAAGTACAGAAAGGAGAAGCCATTTGGGCAGATGAAGTAACTTCATCAGTGATATACCTATGCCAAAATTACAGGTGAGTCAATAACCAAGTCCACTGTGATGTTGATGTTAAAAGTGTTTGCTGGGTGGGTAGTTGACTCAGTTTGAACTGTGCTGTCATAGTTATCTGGCGTACTAAAATTGTCAGCACTCCTGGCCTCCACTGGACAGTTTATCAGGAGGGAATTGGCTTGCACTCGTCCTGGTGGCCAAGTTACAAAGCACAGATATCACGAGGAAAGGCGACACTCTTGTCTCACAGTTGTCTACACACAGAGACTTTGCTGCATATCATTTTGGACTAGAAACAAGTTCAAACAAACAACAATATATTGTATAGGAGGCTGGCGTGATTCTCATGCCAACTCAAGCATCATTCTTTGACATATTCCTGCTTCATTCCATCTTAACAAAAGGAATTTACTGCACTCAAAGAAGTAGTCTGAATGATTGTTTATGAAGTAATCAGTCGAGGCTGGATGAGTGTGGACTTGGGGAAGCAATCTGCAGAGTTGTGTGTGACTTTGTAGCTAATTTCATGCCAGTGAACATGGTCGTTTCATTTGTTGCCCATGTCACTGGTGTGTAGCATAGAATTTCATTCACTTGTTTCCATGACAACCCATTTGATTTGTTTCTGTTGCACGCAGGTGGAGCTCTCTGGCAGTGAAATGAAGCGGACACGGGCAAAAGGGCCTCCAGGTAGGACAATAGTCTCCCTTTCTACCAGCACTGATTAGGAAGGAGGGGACTCGCTGGTTTCCCCATTGATGTCTCGACTGGCGCATGCCTCACTAAGGCAACGAAGCCAAACATATCTGTACTACAAGCATATAGTATTGATGGCACTGGTACAGCACCCCCCCCCCCAGTAAGGCAGCAAATTGGGGGACATCAAGCATGCATTGCTACTTTGTTATCATAAAACAGTTACATTTGGTGTAGTTTCAACAGTGCAGGTATAGGAATGCCACGGTCTTTGAATCAGGCGCAATGACATTGCATTAAAGTATAGCAAATATGGCAGTGCCATATGATAGTAGAGGGGACTGGACAGGCTGACCAGCCTCATTGTCACGCGGCATACACCCAGTGGGCCACCACTCCTATTGTAATGGTAGCTCTTGTGTCAAAATAGTAGGCCTGCCTTAAGCTATATTTAATTCCTGGTACCAATGAGATACTAAAATTATGACTTTATTATTTTTTTTTTCATGGAACTGAACGTAAGTATTTAAGTATTGAAGGTTGCGTTTCCAGGGTGACATGGACTTCATGTAAACATCAGGGTCATGTGGATCTTGACCTTTATGTACATACTATCATGTGACCCCAGTGACCACCTCCAGCCCATACCATCAAGCATAGTGATGAGCAGTTCTAATTCATTATTTTTATTTTTTATTTTTTGCTGACAAATCAATGTTCTTCCCCAGAAGGTTCATCATCAGAAGAAATTTTCTCCAGTTTAAGGTTCTAAGCAATGGATGACGATGTTGCAGGAAATTATTTTACACAAGGTCCATTAGGGATCAGTCAAAGTAAAACTTTCTGAAGTGGCCGAAAACAGAAAAAGAACACTGCAGACTCAACTCATTCCATAGCATGAATCCATGAAAAAAAAAAAAAAAAAGCATTCAGTGAGCGTGTTGAGACACTCACTACACGTAGCATTAAAATTCCGTGAGTAAATCACACACCATTTGATGCCAGGCAGAAAACATCTTGGTGTGGATGTTCTGTGTGCGTAAGTTTGTTGGGCTGGTTCATGGGAAAACAGAATCAGTTGCATATCTAACCAATTTACTGTATATTTTCTTCAGTATTTGGAACGTTAGAAATTCAGGCGTGAGGACTGTCATAGTAGGTCTGCTGTTTGATTCTTTAGATCAGTTTTGTAATGATTTTTATGTACAGTGGTACCTGCTGTATGTGGCCACCCCTTCGACCAAGAAAAAAGTGGCCAGAAACAGCAGGTGACCTGTGACCACAGGTAAATTTTACAAAGAAATTGACTCCTATGTCTAGTCAGGTGACCACGAAAAGCAATGCGGCTGCTGGCGGCAGTGGTTGTATACGGCAGGTACCACTGTACTGGTATATTTGTATATGCTTTAATAGTTGTTGCGGAAGTTATGACATGTATGAACAATTCTATTGTTTTGTTTTGTGGTTTGTTGAATTTAATGTTTTTTTAATGAAAACTATGTATTCTTTTATTTCCGTTCCAAGTTTGGGGGTACAAGTTGAAACTTTTGTGGGTTTTTTTTTTCTGGTAGAGGTTTTTGATAAACAGCAAACAGAGTGACACATAGATCTGTGAATATTCCTTCGGAAAGAAAGACCATCTGGGTACTCTTAGGGGATTTGAGTGGGAAAGGTTAAGAAAACTGGGAACGCCAACCTCCCTAGTGGCTACATCTGTTTACTCATTCAGTGCCCACTGTGGCTTAAGTAGAAGTACTTAAGATACACTTGTGAATTAGCAAATGGATACTATATTGTCTTTGTAAAAAGGCTTTTCATTGAAGTCCCAGCATGCCTAGAGCTCCATAGAATATCATTATATTGGTCCAGATCAACAGCTTTCCTCTGCATGCTTCCGGTGCAGTGCTCCTGAAGCGTGCTGAGGAAAGCTGTTGACTCAGTCCAACATTTGGCACTAAAAGTTAAGAGGCCACTTTGAGCACATTAATTTTAGTGATACCTCAGACAGGTTTGAGTGTACATTTAAAGTAGTCCTTCCTTTGAGGGACTATCTCTTGAACAGGCCCAAAAGTGGTCTGATTAAGCAGGTGGCGTCTGAATGGAGTGGCCTGTTAAAGGAAGGACTACTTTATAAGGTTGCAAGACCACAAACATCATCTAGTCTACTTCACTTTCATATTGTTGTTTTTTTCATGTATAGCTTACCCAAGCCTCCGTCCCTCAACCCTCCCATGGAATGGCATGGGAGAGACAATGCTGCCATGGTCTTGCTGTGAGAAATGCAACCAATGTTAGTAGTCAGGCCAGATGCACTGGCAATGGTGCATAAGTCTGCTCACTCCAGTGGATTTTTACCCGGCCAGGCTTAAAACCGGACCCTTACAGAAACATACCTGAGCTAATGCTTTTTGTCCACATGGCTTGTGTAGCAGAAAATTGTCACCCAAGAAGTCTTTTAGTTTTTTTTTTAACTCTTTCATTGCCAACTGCAAATTTAGTCAAACTGCTAGAGATGCACTCTCAATTATGATAAGGACGCTCGATTCATATTGCTTGTAAAAAGACCATTCATTCATGCACCAGGATGTTTCAGGGAATACAATGGTCTGGGTCGACAGCTGAACTTAGTGCGCTTTGCAATGCACCCAGTGCACACCAGTAAAAGCTGTTGACTCAGTGCAAAACTTGGCAGTGAAAGAGTTAATGGCGAGTGGGACTGTTTGAAGGTAACTTTAATCTGTGGGTCAGTCGTCATACATGGGGGAGAAGGGTGTTTTCAGATCTTTGGTTCATGATAGCAGCAAGCACTTTTGTTGTTTAACTTGGACATACATCGTGGAGACAGGAATGCACATTAAGCCAGATACACCTGTCAAAAAAAAAAAAAAAATATGCAATGGATGTGGTTTTGGCATTTATTTATGGTAAATTTAGTATTTTGATTTAATGATAAATTCCAGGGATGACAGGCAGTCCAATAAACTGAAGACTGCTAACTCCCAAGTAATGCAAGTCGGTGAAAGGAATTTTATATCTGGTTTAATATCTAACAGCACCAGCATTGCCAAATCTGGGGAGATCATCATATTTCATGGAAAAATATGCACACATATAATTCACATGGAGTTGGGAAAGGTCTTAAATCACTGCAAACTTGAACCGTCTGGAAAAGTTTTTTCAACTTGATACAAGATTCTAAATGTTGAGGGTCAAAACTGGAAAATACATTAATTTTTGTGATCTTTGTTCAAATTCAAATTGTTGTTTCAATTTAATATAACACCTTTTTTCCATCGGTTGGCAGAAAACTTATGCAAGAACGTTTCTGGTTGACATTTTCGCAGGTTTGTTTAATTATACCCAGTTGATTTTGGTCATTGTTTTGTTTTGGTTTAAGAAAAGTAGCAGTACAATATCAACTTCAATTGTGAAGCATTTTGTCCGAAGTATCATTGTGCAAAGTGCAGAGAGCAGGTAGCATACAATGGCTGCAGAGGTAGTTGGTCTGTGTTGTCAACAGCAGGATGCAATAGTTGAGTCAGGTGAAACAAAGGCGGACTGAGGAATTGCCAGTGAACCTGGTTGTTAGTGCTCCTTATCCATCCTCATCGACACTTTCCTGCACCAAAGGCACCTCCGAGTGAAATGTCTGCCTCAGTGTTTCTGCTGAAATTTCTCTTTCGTGGAAAACTTGTTGGACTGAGCATTGTACATGGACTTACCAGCGTCACATTGCCAGGTCACCAGTTTTCCCTGGTCACAGGCTGGAGGCAGTACAGCAGACCTCTATCAAACACAGCTGTTGACTCAGGCATAGTCCAACTAGGAAAGGATTAACATTTCTGAATCGACTCCCAATATCTCTCAAATCAAAAATATCTGAGATTGTATTAACTTGCATTGCATTTCCAACAATTGAGCAAGTAAGCAGGAAAAAATATCAGTTTTGAATAGATGAGAGAGAGAGAGAGAGAGAGAGAGAGAGAGAGAGAGAGAGAGAGAGAGAGAGAGAGAGAGAGAGAGAGAGAGAGAGAGAGAGAGAGAGAGAGAGAGAGAGAGAGAGAGAGAGAGAGAGAGAGAGAGAGAGAGAGAGAGAGAGAGAGAGAGAGAGAGAGAGAGAGAGAGAGAGCAAACCCTGTGCTGTGACCAACTCACTGCATCTTTCTCCTTCTTAAAAACTTTCTGGGTGAGGTTGGAAGGTGAGGCTGCAGAACAATGCCTCACAGTTGTGCATCACTTAACCCTTGAAGTGCTGATTTAAAACTGAGTCAACAGCTTTCCTCAGGGCACTTTGCGTCCAATGCGCACAAAGTGTTGTAAGGGAAAACTGTTGACTAAGACTACATTTATCTTTAGACTACGCTTGCTGGCATTTGAAGGAAAGGTATCTTCGTGAGGAATTTGAATCTTTTAACCATTATATGGTTAAAAGATTCAAAGGTTAGTGAGAAAATGACTATAGCTGTGATTAGCACTCTAAGGGTTAAGCGTAAATGTCATGGATCTTCTCAATCAGCAGCTGTAATGTCAAACCAGTTAAAGCTGCAGCACAAACTTCAGTGATTGATGGAATTTCTTAATTCATGCATGACTTTTCCATTCTAGGTGGAAGTTTCATGTATAGAAAAAAAAATCCTCCCGTCCTGTCCATATGGTTAACTTGTGTGCAAGTGCAGTTTTACAGTTTGTAGTATATTGCAGGCTCTTGTGTAAACATTTTACCTTTATATACTAATATGTATGAAAGTACAAGTACCTGCTTCTGTGCATTTCATGACCTTGTACTTGTGTATGAAATCAGTTCATGTGACCAGATCAAGGTTATGCTGTAGAGGTAACAATATACTAATTTTATTGTCAGTTGAGAGTGAGTGAATTGTTTGCCTGCTAACATAAAGTGATAAAGCATTAAATTAAAACGCATTTAATTGGATAAATTAATATCCGAAGAAAGGAAATGATTCTCATTGCTCAGGACTGTGCTCAACAAGTATTTTTAACCCACGTCCCCTTTGAATTCTGGCCAAAATTCAAACAACAGGCATGCATTGGGTGCCAAGCGTCAAATAAAGCTTTTGACTCGGGGCATGTTATCATGATAGGTGTCATCAATAATTTTGATCCAAATTATCTTTTCATTACTGTTGGAATCAGTTAAATACGACAATGAAGCACATGACATTTGATCCCTAGCCAGTCTGAGGGAGAAAGGGTCAATAACTACAATGGTGATACATTTTGTGCTGTTTTGTTTCAGAACCCATGCAGAGCTTGGAAGGGTAAGTATACAGTTATTGTGAATCTCAATGTTGTAGAAGTTTAATAGCAAACTCATCTGATCCTGTTTCCTCAGCTGGCTTTGTCAGTCAGCTGAGCTTCCGGGATAGTCAAACAGCAGTCTTCCATCTGTCATTGTTCACATTTAAATTTTCAACTTCTCCGAAATGGTTGGTTGGATTCTGATCAAACTGTGATGGGGATCTTTCCTTGGGTAAATTTATGGAAACTATGTGCAATTGGCCATAGTCGAGTCATTTTAGAATTTTTACAAATATGTTTGTTCATTTTTTGGCCAAATTTTAGAAAATCTCTGAAGAAACTGTTGCACCAAAATAGGGTGCGAGCACATCTGGGTACCCAAAGACCTAAGTCCATTTAAGAAAAATTGCAAATTTTATATGTCTGTGTCTTCATCATTTTCAGCCTTTTCTCCAGTGTGAAAGCACAGATGTCATCAAATGTGTTTCAGTCTAGTCTGTATACTTGTTTTGATTAAGTGCATTTTATTTGGTTCTAAAAATCAACATTAGAAATCTTTTGGAGAAAATCTGCAAATCATATTTAACTGGAACTTGGTAGGGATGTACTTGTGGTGGGTCTGTATGAAGTGCATACTAGATGCATAGTCCTTGACCTGATTTCCAAGGTCACAGATTAATTTTGTACAGTGTTGCAGCAAAACTTCTGTTCAGATTGAGCTGAAACTTGTCGGAATTGTTCCCAGTCATATTTTTTCCCCAGTCAGGGAACCAAGTGCTCAAGTTCTTCGCAAGGTGATGTTGCTGTACACTCCTGATTTTTAACAATTTGTTCATTTTGGCATTGATTAAATTTTATGCATACATTGCTTTTTACTACTTTGGAAGTCAGTAAGCATTTTGAAACTGATTTACATTTTCCCCCCTTTTCAAAAAAAAAAAAAGAAGCTGGCTACAGGGTAAGCTTGGTGCTGTTTGGTGTAATGAAGCTTACTTCAAGTTTTGGTGAGGAAAGTTGGGTCAGCTGAGCATGGGGTGTTCACATGGTCCTCTAGTTGAATTATCCTATCATGAAATTCAAGTGCCAGCCATGGGAGGCACACACTCGTTGGTGAGCCTGGGATTTTGTTTTGTATACAGACCACACTGCACATTGCACTGGAGCGTGAATTTCCCCTCCATGTTTTGGCCCCTGTCCTTTTTGTGGGATTCACTACAAGTGCCCAAATGAATCTGTCTAGCTGTCCTGGCATTTGACTGTCCTCCAGAAAATGTGGGTTTATAAAGCCACTAGTGCGAACACTACAACATTCGTTTATAAGATGCATTACAAGTTGGATTCTGTTATAACCAGGTGTCTCCCTAACACCCACTGAAGCACTATTGCTGTTATTTCTAGGTAAAATGCCCTCTTGTTATTAAGCAGTTTTGACACCATTCCATGCACCCTATCATCAACATTTTTTGAGGGAGCCCTGTATAGCTGACAGGGTGTTACTGATGTAGATGTTTTGTACACATGATTTGTTTTGTTTTGTTTGTTTGTTTTTTTTTTTTGTTTTTTGCCAAAGCTAGGATATTGTGTGACCCCTCGTAGCAACAAATACACATGATTCTCTGCTGTGGGCTACTTATTCTGTATCCACACTTTTATTCCATTGTGTTCTCATTGGATGTGCGTAATTTTTCAATTTTCCTGCCAAGCCTTGGATACTCCTCTGAACTTTCAGCACATCAATTAGTACGGCATTCCCAAAATGGCTCTGGCAGGTTCGTTATGCCTAAAGCGTGGATATCACGGAAATTTGTGTAAATAAGATCTGTTGCTAGTGGAAACAACTGTCATGGGTTCAAACTCCCGTTTTGCCTGTTGCACTGACCTTCCTGCTGGCTGTACATGGTCCCTGGTGCATATACAGATGCAGAGAACCTTGTCTGGGTATCAAAGGAAGTAGTGATCATGTGGCTGCCAGTGGCTGCCAGTGGCTGCCCCAGAGTTGATTGCGGTCAGTGGTCGCCCAGTATCATGTGGTGACTAATGACCACACCTGTATTGCAGGACGGAGTTCATTGGGCAGTATTGTGACAAATTGCGGGGCCTCCCATTGTATTACCCCTGGTGCCGAGAAGACAAATAACAAAAGTTCAAACTTGCCCATGCCATTGTCCCAATTAATCACAGCAGGCAAGCTTAATTTCCACCTTTCTTGAGGTTAGTAGATTACTGGTCAGCGTGTATGATATAACATCAATGCATTTACCATACAAAGGCCCTCCCCCCAGGAATTTCTCGGATGGTTATAATTGTGGGCTAAGTTTGAAGGACAACTTGTGTGGTTATCGAGTCTCTTTGGCAGTATCAATGATACTCCACTCATTGTTGTCTCTTCCAATATAACAGTGTACTCATCAGATAGCACATAATTGTAAAGTTACATACAATGGAAAGGTGTGGAAGTGTTGTTCGGCTAAAGTCTTTTTCAGGTGTGGTATTTATTTTTAAGTAAACCTTTATGTTTTTAAGTCTGTGTGTGTGTGTGTGTGTATACACATATATATATATATATACACATGTACCATTGTTCAGGTTTGAACATGCTGGAAAAGTTCAGTACTTGTTATGAAGCCTGCATCTAGGTTGAGGGGTGTCAGGGTTTGGGACTGCACTGACAGCAAAATGGAAGTCATGACTCGTCAAATGGAAAAGCAATTAGATTGACATGATTGATGAAAAATTGTAATAAATTTGTGGAAAAATAATGCAACTTCCAAGTCAGCTGTAGAGATATAGATTTACACATTTGGCTAGTGCCATGTAGCCACTTGCTAAAACAGGTGTGGCTTGGCTGACAAGATTTTGTGACAGTTAGCCAACTTGGCTAACACTATGTAAGAATATTACATGTGAAATACCTTTATGATATTCGAAGTCAGCAACAGAAAAGGATTCGAAAATAATGCATCTGGTGTAGGCTGCAGAAGTCAAATTGTGGCTAAAGATCTGGGTGTTGCTTCAGCTAAAATGACGAGATTGTAAAATTCCCGCTGCCAGAACTGTCTTGTGAATCAACAAATTTATGTCACATTAATACCATGATACTAAAGATGAAATGAGAGTCATTATGCTACCCTGATCCATTTTAGCCGGGGAAAAAAACCTTTTGAAAACATGACGCCTATTAATTGTTGCAAGATCCGTAATTTTCAAGAGCCAATATGTTGGCTATAGGAAAAGTAACATGGGCTGTGCATGAATGATTTAGATTTTAAGTGTCAGAGATAAGACATAATTGAGGGTTATCATGTTTGAACACATCTTGTATCTAACCTCAGGTGTCCAACCAAAGGGTGCAAGGGAAAGAATGCAAGACATAAATCGTGAGTATACAGCATTTTGTAGATGGCTTGAGGCTTTCACGTTTTACACACATAGTTTTTTGCTTGAAGATCCTTCTGGGAATAAAGATTCAAAAGAGTTGCAACAAGATATGATATGGTAACCATGGCAACTTCAGACGTGTACTGTTTGTTTCTGCTGGCAGGCGCCTTGGCACATGAGATGGAAAGAGGATGTTAATTAAAACTTTTCTTGATTCCTGTATAATTCCTGAATGTTCAATATCGCATTATTTCCATTCTGTGATTTTTATGTACTTCAGGTAATCAAATTCGGTTGGCTTCCTTAATGTGAGTGGATAGGTATTATATTGCTGAGTGAGTCATCCCTTCTTTGTCAGGCTTTGTTGGAATCTCATGTTTTATCTCTAATATTTGAATTTGAATTAGTATCTAAATGGGTACGGGTGCTTGTCAGGATCCTTTACAAAGCCAACCCTAAGTGGTTTAGGAAGTACCCACACCATACCTGTGCCAGAAATCAATTCTTTGTGCACAGATTACAGCGACACGAGGAAGACAAGTGACTGAGGCTGGGTAACACAGAGGCCTCGTGTTGCTTTGCTTGCTCGTCGCCTTGCATGAGACATACATCTTTGTGGGCATCTTCCTTGGCTTTGCAGCTCTTGTCTGTGATGATTGCTTGATTTCATGCTTGGCTCGGTTTCATTATCAATGCCAAGCGTGAAAGACAAATGTGTCTGCATAATTGCCATTTGCATGTTTAAATTTGTAGGGAGAAGACAGGCCCGAAAGCAGTACCAAAGACTAACAAAAAGAGGAAACTCGATGGGGAAGTGAATTCGGATACATCCATTAAGGCACGGAAAGTACGTGAGAAGGAACACCAGACAAAAGACGATGACTGTGGAGCCTCCGAGGAGGAAAATGAGACTACCCCCAGAAAGAATTTTACACAAACCAACAATAATGAAGAGGTGTCAAATGCTACAAATGAGAATGGCATGGAGACTGCAGAGTCTCCTGTTGAAAGAAAAGTGTCTCCGAAAAAGCGGGCTGCCTCTCCTCGCAAAAATACCAAAAATCATGACAAGATTAATGGCAAAACTAAACCAAAAAATGACAGTGTGAAATTGGTGCAAAACGCTGCAAAAACTAGACAGAGTGAGTCGCCGGTGAATGGAACTGTTGAAAGTGAAACAGAGGATACGTCTGACAGCCAGGATGTACCTGGAGAGGAGTCTGATCTGACCATCCGGGAGGAAAATATAGCTCTTAAAGTACTCCAGACAGAAAATGGCAAACTGGAGCGATGTACAGATAATCTGAATGGAGATAACAAAAGCCAGGATTCTGGGGAAGCCGTTGAGGATGAGGATTCAACTGACCTAGATGAGGATACGAAGTGTATCCGAGAAACAGAAAGAGCATTGAGAAGCCTATCAGGTGAACTTGATGGATTAGGATCGTTTGATTACGATAGCACAAAACAGTTTGTCAGCACTTTTGAAACCAGAGAAGGCAAGAAAAGTAGGCAGCGGTCGGACAGTGTGCTGAAGGAGGAGTTAAGTATTGACGAGGACCCTGTGTTTCTGCCTGTAGTCAACAGCAGTACAGAGCTGAACATTTCGGATAAAAATGGTGAGTTTGTGTCACAGACTGTGGTGAAGGTGGAGAAGGTGTCTGAGGAGCGGGAGGTCAATGTAGAGACGGTGGATTCTTCTATCAACACCATGGAATCTTCCGAGGAAGAATTTAGCCAAGAGCAGGACTTGTCAGCGAGTGATGAAGTCGACATTTTACTTAAGATTGAACAGCAGTGTGCTACAATTCAGTCCTCGGCAGACGAGTCGGAAAACCAGTCTGACCAGGCAGTGAAGAGTCTAGAGACGGAGGAAGGAGCTGTTGCTGATGAAGCGCCTGCAATGGAGACCTCTGTGGAGGAAATCCAGGGTGCTCAGAGTGCCCTGGGGGTGATAGACATACCAGCTATGGTGCCAGTGTCAGTGCCAGCATCAGTACCAATATCAGTATCAGTACCAGTGCCGCTATCAGTGTCAGCCTCGTTACCCATGCCTGTTATGCCATTGGTGCAGTGCATTAAACAGGAAGAGCCTGAATCCACCAATAACAATGAAACATATCCTGACCACATGGTGCTGAACCACTCGGCACTGACAGAGGCGGTGGCCAGTACCATCAGCCAAGGCAACCAGGCGGTCAACAGTACACACCAACACGACCCTGACGAGGAGCCAGGGTACACCGTACTGGCGGAGTGGAGCACCAACGTCTCCTGTGATGATGTGCCTGAGGACCAGGACCAGTATTTGGACCAGAGCAGCACATTCCAGCCAACTCCAGCATCCAGGGGTGTGCCCACAGGACAGGGTGTCCAGATGTCACCACAGGATATGGCCAAAAACAAAGGTGAGTCAACACACATGCTTTAGCACCCTTGTGTAGTGTTCAAAGTGTGCCCTGTTTGTCACAGTATGTGAGAAAGCTTAACCCATGTCAACTTGGCACAGAGGAGTATAAGGCACCATACCAGTAGGAGGCATTTACTGTTATACCTGTAAGTTGGCCCAGGTATGCTCTCACTGGTGGATGTAGAAGATTTGGGTTATTACATGAAAGCAGTGTCATTTTAAAAGTGAGTTTTGTGAACATGACTGTTTTCTTGCAAGAAGTCGGTAGCTGCAAGCCAAAAGTCATCCCAATACTGGTTCAGGTTATATGCCACACCTGCTAGATTAGTTGTCGACAATTCAGGGGTTAATAGTTCAAGAAATCAGTGGTTGACATGTCCAGGGATATGGATTTTGTTAAGCTGCAATGTGTATTGTAACTGATAAATGTGGAATGAAAGCAGTACTCTTATCTGAGTGTATGTCATGAATGGATGCTTCATATTGTAAAGGAGTCAATTATCATCACCCGAAAGTCACATCAATTTTACAGTATTTTTTACCGCAGTGATCCTTGAAGGATCCTAAAATGGTATGAAATATATTGTGGTACCGCCATCATAGTACAATAAAATTGTCTATTTCATGGCAACATTCCAAGCAGTTTAGATATGGCCAGTGTGTCGAGAGATTTCCATGTGGAAAATAGTGTTGCTGTTGGCTTACTGCAAGCTACCTGGGGAATATAGCTTAGATTAAAGAAGACGATATAACTACCAGTTCAGATGTTTATTATTGCTTGATGCTCAGAAGGGAACCGCTTTTTCATAAGGTTGCTTGTTTGAGATCTGACTGTTCCGTGGTCACTAAACAATAATTTTTGGTGCTTCTTTTGACGCTGGTGGACTTACATATGTACAGTCCCTGATCTGGGGCAACTCTGAATACAGTACATGTACTTCATTTGTACTGGAATAAATACCATGAACTGGGCCATGTCGATTATGGCATTCACGCATACCTGCCTCCATCGAACCATTCTTTTTTGAGGAATGGGGATCTGGTACAGTTGGCATGTGTGTTTTCCATTTTCGGCTAGGTGATTGGTGCTGAAGGTTGCTGGTTCGAGACTCGGCCGTTCTGTGGTCACAGAACATATACGGAGTATCACAAGAGGAAATTTACATATTTGATGCACAAACCAGGAAGCAAAGGTCCAAGTGTTGTTATTACAAAGTACACAGGATCAAACTGAGGTTTTTAACCGTGATGCAGCCGCATTACAAATTACTTCATCCTTCTCGATTTTCTTCTACCTTCTGTCTTCACCAACTGTTACTAAGACTATATGTTTTTACCTAATGGATGCCATCTGGTGACTGGTTACCCAAAATAGAAAACTGACAGTGGAGTTTGACTTTTCATTAGATGGCAGTTTGGAGCTGGCCAAAAGGGTTCGTTGGCTGCTTTTGGACACAGTTTTTACCCTTCTGCCTAAAGAGGCCGAAGGGTATTGTTATACAGTGAACTCATGTGCCACCACTTCTAATTATCTTGAGTAACTTAAAAAGGTTTTGATTTCCATTTTGTTCACATGAATATACAGTAATGGACCAGCCTCTGGCAGAGAAATCTTGGGTAAACTAACTACTGCCTACAGCTAGAATCACAAACACAAAACTTTTTGTTGTGGAAGATGCAGTCCTTTGAAATTCTATTGATCATAACAGGAATAAAATTAGTACGTTGCATGTCAAATACACATAATTCTGTGGAAATTTCTTCCAGCTGTTAAATCCCGTGATATGGCAGGCCATAAAGCACCAAAAGTACAGATGATCACGTTGATAGAAAGTGCTTAACATTAGATTACTTCATGTTGAAGGTGTACCCTGTGTATATCTGTGTGCGTGACCTAATACTGAAGAATTGTGACCTAATTGATCCCCAGATGCAGATTACTTCCTTATCATATCCTATGACACAAAACATTAGATTACTCCTTGGTGAACCAATCACCATTTATTTACTTGTCCCAAGGTACAGATTACCATCTTATGTCAGCAGACAAAAACATTATATTACTCATTGTTGAAACAGTCACTATATTTACACAGAAGATGCATGTTAACAGAAGCTAAATTTTGTGTTCCAAATGTGTTGAACTGAATTTACGGCCAACGATATCTGACTTCCAAAATTTTAGACTAAAATAAGTGAACGACCTAGTGAAGCTAATACTACTACGTTGAACTCCTTTGCATGCCTTGAACAGTGAGAAGATTCAAACTGCCCGCAAAAAAATAGGAATCTGAGGTACGTTAAGCGCCCTCATTCCCATTGGCTGTGAGCCACATAACTATTGCGCCCCCTGCGTGCACCTCTTGCAATCAGTGTGTGACTTAATTAACATACTCTCCAAGGAATTGCCAGCTCTCATGGTCATAACTTGTAACACTGTGGTAACTGTAAAAGCCACTGGCACTCATAAAAGCAGTGAATGGAATTCATAGCACATTTAATGACAGAAAATATACAATTTTTGACTGAAAATTCTCATTTGATAAGAGAAATGTGACCCTATATATTCTTTGGTCTTACCACGTGGAATTCCATAATGATTGTTTTGAATAAGATATATGAATTAATACACTTTACTTCATACAGATTTTCTGTATGTAGATTACAGAATGTGTCTCTATTTCACACTACACTGAAACTTTCAGTTATGCTGCATGCCGTGTTGTCATTCAGGCATTGCCAGTTAAGGGGAGCAACCACTTGCGCTTGCCTGCACTTACGTCTGAAACGCTTCAGGAGAGCTGTGGACGACTCACCTAGACAGGAGATTTTACAATGAGTTCATATGAGCAGCTCCCCACATAGCTCTGCTGTTGTGAACATCTGGAGAGCTCTCCTAGAGAGAACATCTGGAGAGCTTTTTGCCGCTCACCAGGGATTTGTTACAGAAAGGCCTGTCATTTATGTTCTTGAGCACTGAGTTTTTCAAAGCAGTCTGAAAAAAAAAAGAAAGCCTGCATTTATCATTCCTGAATTTACCCCAGGGTTGGATTCATTATATACAGTAAAACCTCCGTAAAGTGGGCACCCTTGGGACCAGAGCAAAATACCCCCTTTAGGGAGGTGCCCATTTTACAGAGGGTCGGCCATTTTGGCTTCTGTGGATGAGCAACAAAGATAAGGGAGAGGCTATACATATGTATGCATACACGTGTACTTGTATTGTAATCCCACAGGATATAAATGAGAAATGCAGTTTTTTCAACAGTTTGCCTTCATTTCTTGGAAAAAAAAATCAATTAGATATCAACTACTTGTACTATATAGAGAAATAAAGTCCTGAACAGGTCCCAACTCAATGATTACCAGCAGGCACATCAAAATGTCAAACTGCAAGGTTGAGCGAATCGCTGATCCACACACCAACTTGCTTTCCAGTGGAGTCAATAATAGTTCTCTCCACTTTGATACCTTAATCCTACGGTTAATCCACAAAGCTGTCAAAAGTCATTGTGGACTAAAACAAGTGTTATGCTATGATGCTTTGTTGATGCTGGCCTATACATGTACTGTACTGTGTTATAAATGATAGGGGATCACATTAGGTGATGAGCACTGATAGAAAATGACACTTGAAAAATTGAAAGTTAATAGTGGCAAGTCCTGATGCAAAAAATAACACTTTTACAAGGTAAAATGTTTATTGAATAAAATAATAGTGCCCACATTAACAGATTTTGGTATATGTTTAGGGTGCCCAATGCCCAGATTAGGGAGGTGCCCACTTTAGAGAGGTTGCTTTATAATGTCTTCAATAAGAAAAATGAAACGGGACTGAAGAAAAGTACCCACTGTAAGGAGGTGCCCACATATGGAGGTTTTAGTGTATTATATAGAAACAAATTTTGTGTTCCGTGTTATTAAACTTACTTCTTCGAGGAAAAAATTCAGCATACATCTCTGGGATAAATAAATAATTCTGCAGAACATGTATGTACAAATAAAAAGATTGTCCTGTAACTTGGGAGGGAGATATGGTCCCTCAGAGATGGTTCCAACATTGCATGTTATTTCCAAGAGAATGCACAGTGCTCTTTCCCAGGACCCCATATCTTACTGAGAAAGGGATCTTTATGTAAGAAACCTGTGATTAGGTTTTCACGTTCTTTGGGGGAGCCAAACCAGAATCAGGACCAAAGGGTCAATGGATTACTGGAGAAGTCGCAGACAAAAATGGACAGTTTTTTAGCAAGTCGTGTGCTGAGTGCAAACAAAATTGTGCATGATACTTTCATGGCTCAAGTCAGTGACAAGCTAGAAAGTATGGACGGCAAAAGGTGAAGGCAATTGCCTAAAAATATATGACCAGGTCTGAAACAGTACTGAAAAGTGCTTTATTGTTGCGTGTTTAAATTTTCACGATTTTTGTATTTTTGACCTTTTGCTGCAGTTTTAATTTCGCCATTATGGACATAACGTAATTCCATTCAGTGATGAAATACTACTTCATTATGTTTTTAGTTTCACGGTTTGGTGCCATCAGCCAAATAAGCGAAAGTAAGAGTACAGCAAAATTAAAGAAACTTACAGCAGTTGCTGAACCTTGTTTTGGTGACTTGATTAATACATGCAAAAATAAGAATATTTACATTATATTCAGTTGGAAATTAGCACACATAACAAAAAGAATGACTTAGGGGCCACAGTTCATCTCCATGTCATAAAAGAAGTCAGTTTCATAAAAATATTTAAAAGGGGATGTAAACAGGGATACAGTAAAACCTGTCGTGACAGACCGCCACTAGGGATGACCACAGCACGATATGTCTCGATAGGTGGTCTATCACCGGAGGTGTGAATAATGCAAGAAATACTAAGCCAGGCATGTCAGTCTGAGTGCAGGTGGTCTCTCTATTTGGAGTCGCTTGCAAGACCGGAACCATGCTACAAGATCATGTACATACGATGTATAATTTGTGCTAATAGATTGGTGCTTGAGGGCCAGGGTTGCATGTGGCAAGGAATTTTTGAGACAAGGGGGAGGAAATTTTAAGGAAGAGAACAGGAAGGAAGTGGAACTTGCACATTTTAGTTTTGTCCGAAAAGGAAGTCTATTTTGCTTGGGCATTTGTCATGGTTGTATTGGGTACACAAGCTTTGACCATGTTGATCTATACAGGTTAAATGAATGCGAGAGAGGCCCAGCCAGTGTTATATAGATGTTTTGTTTGTTGTCTCCTAGCTGTTTTGCTGAGTGGTTAAAAAGAGATTCATGCATGGGCGTGGTATTTTAGAGTACCCCAGTATTACTATTTTATGATCACACAAGAATAGAATCACTTCTTAATCATGTTAATTGGAGCCATATAGCAATTGATTAATGAGCCAGGCAAATCTTGCTATGCGTAGTGTCACTGCAAATCCGTCTGGATCTGATCCATACATGCCTGGATCGGAGCCAAGTTTCTTGAATACGTGTAGCACAGGTGAGGAGGGGGACGGCACAATACACAGGGGCCTTAATATCACTTACTTTGTCATTCATGATGGACTGCGTTTCATCACAGACCTTTTCTTTTTCCAGAAACAGGTACTGTTTTAATTTGATACAGAGCACAACATGAGGATCCAGTGGATACAATGACCTTGAATTAATGTCCTACATTCTAGCTTACAGTGGAACCTTGTTCTTGGAATTATCTCCCGATAGGAAATTTTAAAATGGGGAAAAAAAGAGCACTTTTTTTTTTTTTTTTTTTTTTTTGGGTGGGAAAAACTGATAGATTATATTAATCCACCCCTCTTGTAAGCCACATGTCTGGTGTGCCGACTGGTGTGATAAGAGAGGGACCACTGTTGTGGACTTCTGGTCAGGTCAGATTGACCAGGCCCAAGAGAAAGAGAGTATTTCCGTTTCAGAGTTCTGGATATCATTTATTCCCACCTGAAGAATACAGGGCACATGTACGGTGATACATGCAGGCACCATTGTACTCATGAAGTAAGCAGATCCAGCCGTCTATTCATGGTGTGGGGTGAAAAAGTTTGAACTGGTCGGTGAAGGAGAAGAATGATACTGGCAATGTGGCTTACCTTTTCCGGAGAAGATCATCAAAGAAATGGATTCATAAGGATGGGCAGGTGATTGGCCAGAGAGCCAAATGTACCAAAATTACCTGTAAATTCACTTAATTTTGCTGCATTTTTGTTTTTGCGTATTCGCTGATGGCTGAAAACTGTGAAGATAAAAACACAACGAAACAATGTTTTAATGTCATAGTTTAACTGGAAATATGTTGAAAATATTGAAATATAGAAACATCAGTTAAATGCACAAAATGTGGGTAAGGGGGGGAGGGACTGAAAATTAACCACTTGTGAAAAGGAGTACATTTCCAGTAGCAGTAAGCCTGTTTGATCAGCATTGACCTGCCAGGTTGGTATTAGATTTGAAGTATACAGATTGGCAGAACAGACATGCGTGACTAAATGGCTATGCAGAAACATACTATCTGTGACAACCATCAGATACGTGGCCCAAGTGATCTCCAGCATATCATATCTGGAGATGGCGGGCAACATGGATGAAACTCCAGGGGATGTAAAGGCAATCTAAACAAAAGGGGCAGCCTTTTTTTAAAAAATTTGCTCTGTTTCGTTTAGTTGAAATGGTCAATGGCACCTTTTCCGTAGGTTTAACTGCACCGTTTTTCATATTCGGTAGCACCTGGATAGTTTTGCGGTAATTACGATCCCTTGATCAGCTGACAAACTGGGTGTGTAACAGATGTAGATACCACTCAAAGGGCAAAAACCTGAATTGTGTTTCCCATGTACTGTGGTTACCAAGTAATGATAGCATCTACATATTGTATGCAACAGTTCATCACTGTGCAACCACAGTATGGCCATGTTGTTCTCCGGGGAAAGTTGGCTGCCAAAACAGGAAAATTTGCTGACAAAACATTTATTGTAAGAATTGGTAAAAGTTGTAATTTTGTTCCCATGATGACCAAAACTTGGTGACAAGTTCTGTATAGTCTGTGCCTGTGACAAACTGATGCATGGAAGAAAGGCAGCATGAGACTGACCATTGAAAGATACAGTTCTCGGGGTATATCCACATGTGAACCAACTGGGCTTTCATGATTGTTCTCTTGCTACGTGGTCCACTTTCCAGTTAAAAATTCTGACTTAATCTGGGAATAGCTTGAAAACACGCAAAATATTGATGCTTTAGGGATAGTGAGGTGTGTTAGCGTAAGCATCCAGGTGCAAGAGTGGTAGAATATTTGTGCAGGCAAGGAGAAACCATTGAAGCAGAGGCATCGATGACTAGTTTGTTTGTTTGTTTTTTGGGTGGTGGTGGTGGTTTTTTAACATTGACAATAATCTTCATGGTTTTGAAACAGACTGTGCAGTTTTTTCAACTTGAAAAGTCACATATTGGGATGGAAAAATGCAGGCCCTCTACAGGTAGTCAGGATTGCCTGCTTGACCAACCTCGAGTTTATCGAATGAATAGGTGAGGTATGCCAAAAGTGTAAAAACTGGAGATGAAGTGAAGTGGTCTACAGTGTATGTCACTGCTAGAGCCACCAGCACATAGGAACTTACTGCATGACACACTTCCTGTTGGCAATGGCAGATAAGCCACAGCATCTAGGATTGTTTATCCCCCAGTTGTCCCCACCTTCACTTGTTGGTTACCTGGTGGAAGTGCACTGGTGGCTCCATCTGTTGTTCACATGACCGCTAGAGGGAGAAGTGCCAAAGATCAAATGACACGGTTGAATTATTCTGACAAACCATGGCAGTGCAACATCTACTAAATTGATTTACTTTAGATATTCCAATCAGAGCATATCATTTTATTGTATGACATTACAAAGTTGCGTGAATTTCAAGAAACTTTCGTGTGGGAATTTCAAGTTTTGGATGTGAGAAACAAGACTAATTCTGTCAAACCAAAATGGTACCTGCATGTGAAGACCTTATGAATAACAGTGTGGACACAATGACTGCTCCTGCCATGCTGACTATATTTTCTATCAGTGGGGAACTCGCGCTTGCAAATGTGTGAAGTAACTTTAGCCAAAGTGTGCTTGAAAATGTACCAGATGCCTGTTTGCCTATTGAAAACATTCTATTAGTCCACTGCTGGGGACAGAAGGTTTGCAACCTGTCCTTGGGACAGAGCTTGTGCAAGCATATTCAAAGTACTGGAACACCTACGCCTACCAGATTTGGTGTGCCAGAATTGGGTCACTGTGACCTTGACCTCCACAAAGTTCAAGCTTGTCCAGGCCGTATTTCCTGTGCTGCAACAGCTACTGAATTTGGCGTGTGGACACTTTATGGGAAAGAGGTGGGCTGCACACAAGAACTAGGTCACTGTGATCTTGACGTTTGACCCCCATAAAATTCTTGCTTGTCCAGGCCTTATTTCCTATACCATAACACCTATGCCTACCAACTTTGGTGTCATTGAAGTGCTGCCGGTGCCTATTGAAAAGTAGGGCACTAGGCATCATTTTTAGATGACAACACTATATTGCAGAAAAAAAAGACATTAACACAATATCTAAAAAAATGTTGAATGTAGCTTCTTAAATCATTTATGACAGTTGGTCCAAAGAATGCCCGATATCTCTGCTCATTGCATTTGCACCAAAGCTTTGTCATTACGTCAAACAGAAATAACCTTGACCTACAGGAGGGGTATTGTTGACACCTACATGTCTGTCCGAGAGGTTGAGAGGACCGGTTTAAAACGACCAGTTGTCTTTTGTGGGTGACTGCCTGTCTCAAGTCAGGAGTGAAATTTGTTTCTTCACATTGGTATTGGAAGATGAATGTTGATGCTTTGGTAACCCCGGAATCTCTTTGCTGTCATTGTTGGGTTTGATATTTATGAATATGGGTCATGTTTTTCTACATAAGGGTATCATACTAGAGAAGTGCGTCTGTCCATCCGTCAGGGCCGAGGGGTGTGCGACCACTGATGGGCTTCTAGTTAATGTATTCTTTTGAGGTAGATCGCAGGCCATTACTGTCATGATATCTCAAGAAATACTGCAGCATTATAGATTTTGGTATAAGAGATGTACTTGTTAACGTGAGAACTGCATCCAACACTGTCATCTTCAGATAATTTATTATTTTTTGGTGTATTTTGAAAGTAACTGTTCCAAAAATATGTATGCATTCTTAAAATGTATACTATTGAGTATACATCCTAACTGGATGGATATATATATATATATATATATATATATGACCTTGTGCTGTCTAGGTCACAGAAGCACATGTCCATGTCTGTTAAACTCCTGCCTTCAAAAATGGTGACAATGGGAACCATCCCAAAAGTTTCTTGATTTGGTATATTGCAAAAGATTATTTCCTCATTATAGTCATACCACAGTGTCGTGAAATTTGAGTGAAAGATCACCCTTGATTCTCTGTTGCCAGTAAATCATGCAGGCCTATTTAACTCTGGCACCCTGTTTTAACTTTAAAGTGATGGACACATTGCACCATGCCTGCGGTCTCCTGCCCAAGGAAAGCTTGTTCCAGGTTGTCAGCTTTCCTTGGTGTGGGTTGAGTGTGTTACCTCCCAAGCCAGACCAAGGACAGCTGTTGCCTGTCGTAGTCAGACCACTGTAGGGACAAAAGTTGTGCAGTCAAATACAGCCAACCTGGAGGCTATGTCATCAGGACGACATTGAAATGATCTGTCACTCGAGACCTGCCTCCACAGATCCCTGATCAAGTTAACCCATTGCTGCTCAAATGGGATGAGCCCACAATGAAATACGATTAATCCATTATTAGAAGAAAAAAACCAGGGGTGGGCAGGTAGCTTTGCACTTCTCTCATGCCAATCAGTCTTTGGTTCACAGGTTGGGGACTACCATTACATGGCACTTTCTCGCGGTCATTTTTAAAAGATCATATTTCCAGTGAAGCGGGAGTCCTGGACAAAAGACATTGCACATGAGTTACACAAACCCACAGACTTTCCCATTGTGTTGTGACATTTGAGTCTGTAGAGATGTGCCCATATTTACCTCTCTTTGTGTCCATATTTACCTTCATGCATGCCTAAATGTATGTCCATAGATGTCTGTATATATGATGTCACATGAATGGAGTGAAATGTGGTGTTTTCCTGTCACAAGAGAGCACCTGTCTCAGTAACATTCATGAGTTGGTCATTAGTAACTAACTGAGAAATGTTCTCTTAAGTAACAGTGAACACCATATGTTATTCCTACCCATGTGAGATTCTGCTTATTCTGTGTTTAACTGGGTATTTACCGCAAAAATTATGCCTAATTTTCAACGCCAATTAGATGTGCTATCTTTGTGGACACTTGCGTTAGATGTGACGGTGGCCATAGTCATACCGTGTCGACATCTGACGTACAATAGAACATCGCCACACGTGTGGTTTTGTGTATCTGCTAATACACTACATCTTGTTGCTGGCACATCATAATTAAGTTGTAGCAATGTTTCAGTCATGTGATTGGGATGGAATATGGATTTTGGTTTTAATTTAAAAGAAAAAAAAAAACTATATTAACTCCCCAACACAGAAGATTCACCTCAGCATTTGCACATATGTATGTGACCGTTGTTGCCTGCATATTTGCTCATATATACCTCCACAAGTGTGAGGTTTTTCATGGGTGGCAGTTGAATATCCTGATCCCCCACCCCCACCCGCAAGGCAGAGTCAAGGAGTTGTCACGATAATCACCAGGCCCACCAGCGCTGTATCTCGCAGATTCTGTGCAACTCAAACTATGCGTATGAAGCCCTTGAAATTATTTTTACTCTTATGGTAAGTTTTTTTCTTGACCAAGTAGTATTTGTTCAGTGACCCAAGAGCAGGAGGCGGTAATGAGAACTGCGACTGGCTTCACTTTTGTCATAACTCACCTCAGTAGAATATACATAAACATATAGTTTGAGTTTGGTAGAATATGTGAGATAACGTATGGGATGGTGCGGTGAGTATCATGGCAACCCCTTGGACTCTGCCTGAGGGGGGTTATTACAATATTCACCTGTCACCCACATGGTATCTCCCCCGTATTGCCCTTGGCATGTGCCCATATTCACAGATGTACACCTCTGTATGCACCCATATTGACCAATGCACATGCCCATATCGAGTGCTTCCAATTTGGCTTTGTAGTTTATAGCAACAGAGTTTTGAAATAGCATCACCGAAGTTGTAATTATAGATAGTACAATAGACTGTTTGGACAAGATTAATTAAATGAAAATGTAATGAAGCAACCTTTCCGTGCTGGAGAAAAATACATTTTGTAAGTATCTCGAAGTGAAATGTAGCTGAATGTCTTTCCCGTTAATCATGTTCATATTCAGGAGAAAAATATGGAATTGTACTAAATCTGAGGGGGTGAGAGTGACAGGGACATGGGGACATTCAACATTTTCACAAACATGCACAGACCATGCATACAGTTTGTACAGAGCATGCACCCAGTGTACACCGAGCATACACAGAGTATGCACAAACTATACACAGTATGTACACATTCACAGAGTATGTACTGAGTATACGCAGAGTATGTGCACACAGAATATGTACAGAATATACTCAGTATATGCACACAGAGTGTGCACAGAGTATGCACAGAGCATACACAGAGTGTACACAGTATACACAGAGCATGCACGTATATACACAGAGTATGCACAGAGTATACACAGAGTATGCATAGAGTATACACAGAGTATGCATAGAGTATACACAGAGTGTACACAGAGCATGCACAGAGTATACACAGAGTATACACAGCATGCACGAAGTATGCACAGAGCATACACAGTATGTACACAGTATACACAGAGTATGCACAGAGTATACACAGAGTGTACACAGTATACACAGAGCATGCACAGAGTATGCATAGAGTATGCACAGAGTATACACAGAGTATGCATAGAGTATACACAGAGTATGCATAGAGTATACACAGAGTGTACACAGAGCATGCACAGAGTATACACAGAGTATGCATAGAGTATGCACAGAGTATACACAGAGTATGCATAGAGTATACACAGAGTATGCATAGAGTATACACAGAGTGTACACAGAGCATGCACAGAGTATACACAGAGTATGCATAGAGTATACACAGAGTATACACAGAGTATGCATAGAGTATACACAGAGTATGCATAGAGTATACACAGAGTGTACACAGAGCATGCACAGAGTATACACAGAGTATGCATAGAGTATACACAGAGTATGCATAGAGTATACACAGAGTATGCACAGAGTATACACAGAGTGTACACAGAGCATGCACAGAGTATACACAGAGTATGCATAGAGTATGCACAGAGTATACACAGAGTATGCATAGAGTATACACAGAGTATGCATAGAGTATACACAGAGTGTACACAGAGCATGCACAGAGTATACACAGAGTATGCATAGAGTATACACAGAGTATACACAGAGTATGCATAGAGTATACACAGAGTATGCATAGAGTATACACAGAGTGTACACAGAGCATGCACAGAGTATACACAGAATATGCACAGAGTATACACAGAGTATACACAGTATGCATAGAGTATACACAGAGTATGCATAGAGTATGCACAGAGTATGCATAGAGTATACACAGTATACACAGAGTATGCATGGAGTATACACAGAGTATGCATAGAGTATACACAGAGTGTACACAGAGCATGCACAGAGTATACACAGAGTATGCATAGAGTATACACAGAGTATACACAGAGTATGCATAGAGTATGCACAGAGTATGCATAGAGTATGCACAGAGTATACACAGAGTATGCATAGAGTATACACAGAGTATGCATAGAGTATACACAGAGTATGCATAGAGTATCCAGAGTATACACAGAGTATGCACAGAGCATACACAGTATGCACAGAGTATACACAGAGTATACACAGAGTATGCACAGAGTATACACAGAGTATGCACAGAGTATACACAGAGTATGCACAGAGTATACACAGAGTATACACAGAGTATACACAGAGTATGCACAGAGTATGCACAGAGTATACACAGAGCATGCACAGAGTATACACAGAGTATGCACAGAGTATACACAGAGTATGCACAGAGTATACACAGAGTATGCACAGAGTATACACAGAGTATGCACAGAGTATACACAGAGTATGCACAGAGTATACACAGAGTATACACAGAGCATGCATAGAGTATACACAGAGCATGCACAGAGTATACACAGAGTATGTTCAAAGATGGGGTGGGTCTGTTACCCCAAGTGTTAAGTTGTTGATGAATACATAGGTCACATTCAACATTTTTCAAGTATCATATTGGGGGGGGGGGGGAGGAGGGGGGGGGGAGGATACACTGGACTGTGGATGTACTGTGAATATGATTGTGAAAATGTTGGCAATTTTGGCCTGGCCCCTACACAGCTCTTAAAGAAAAGCGCAAGTAAAAAGGACGTTTAATATGCCAAGGATGTCATAAGAAGTGCAGTTACATGAAGGAAAATAATGTCGTGATGTCTGAAACTTGATCTGGAAGATTTTGATCCAAACAGCATTCCAGTTGTGTCATTTCTAGGCTCTGACATCAGCAGAATTATGTACAAAGCACTTGGACAGATTCAAAAGAAACTGTGATGACGCATCCCGCTATCTTTGATACTCAAACTTCATTGCTCTAGATTTAATATCACCATGGAAACTGCAATTTAAAATATGAAGTGGCTGTCATTGCAGTATTAAACATTGAAATTCCATATATTACATTTGTATGACAATGGGGGGGGGGTGCAGAAATTTGTGAAAAACCATGGAATGCCTGTGCAGTTGTCTCTTAAATCCACTGCTTGAAGAGGCAGATTAGTTCCCCAATCTGTTTAAGGTGAAAGAAAAGGGGGAGGGGGATAAAATTGACAAACAAAGTGGGTCACAATATTAATGGGTAGAGTATTGATCATAGCAGAGGGCTGTATAGAGCAGCCAAAGCTGTTAAGTTGCCTGCAGCAAGGGTTTATGAGTTGGAAATTGAAACTAGTGAGAGCTGGCAGTTTCCTGCTGTATTACCTCGTCTTGAGAGCTTCTATGGTTCTTACAAAAGGGATCCTCATCATGTCTGTCAGGTTTGCCTTGTAAATCCTCAGCCTACCGGTTTAGAGGGTATGCTTTTAAAAGCAATAAAACAAGATGCTCCTTATTGTCTTGATTTATGCGATGATAGATTACAGTTGACTGTGACATGCTGTCTGCAGAAGTGGGAAGTGGGAACTGGAGGGGGCTGATGGGAGAAAGTATACATTGTGTTACAAAAGACACGATAGGGTCAGCGGAATTATGTATGAAGGGCAGGAAGCCATTGGGGCCACACTGATTGGCCTTCTGCACATCTAAGCAAAACAGATAGTGGTTTAGCTTTCAGAAACACTGTGTTAGTGGCAGCAGCTATGAACGGAATGGACAATGAATGCATTCACCCGATACAAGTTCCTGACACAGCAACTGTCTCAGGTCTGGCCATGGGCCACTGGCCACTGTTGTCTGTACAATCAGGTACTGCCCTCTGGTGATTGATATGAGAAACTGGTATCATTATGCATCCCCCTGTTATGCTTATACAGTAGTCCCTCCTTTGAAAGACCACCTCAGTGCCATCTAAGGAGTGGTCACAAAGCAGGTGGTCTCCAAGAGGAGGTTCGACTCCTGCACTACCTGCTCAACAGTTAACCACAACTTTGAATTCCCATCCATACTTAAGCTTTAAAAGTTATTGTATGTGCAGTTTTGATCCCATTCCATCTTGCAGTCATGTGTTTACCCATTGTTGGATTTTTAAATTGGCTTTGACACGTTATTTTCCCAATCTTTTACAAAATAGGTTGGTTTTACATATCTGAAATGTGGATAATCTGGATGGATAACTGGTCTTTTGGGAGTCATTTTGTTTGGTCACTGGTCAGGTTCTGCAGGTGGTCTCCCAAAAGAAGTAAATTAAGAGAAGATGCTTTTTGCACAGTGAAAATGGTCACAAAAGGCAGGTGGTCTCCCAAAAGAGGTAAATTATCATGAGAAGATACTTTTTGCACAGTGAAAAATGATCTCAAAAGGCAGCTGGTCTTCCAAAAGAAGGGTCTTTCAAAAAAGGGACCACTGAAGTGTTCAGTAGGTTGACGAGAGCCACTGCTGCTCCTGTAAATCTTATTTTCAAACTAGCTGTGCTACCTCTTCACCTTTTTCTTTGATTTTTGTTACACACAATCCACAGGTGTGGGAAATTTTTCTCATATAGGTGTCATCATGCTGCATTGATTATTATATTTTTCGTATTTTTTCTTAAAATTCCTGTAGGTGTTTTGCTGACTCTGCAAATTGGACATACTGGGTTATTAATGTCTTCTTGGTCCATGGTTACTATTAAATATGAGCAGGAAAGTGCCTGTGGACTTTCATTTGGTGCAGTTAATGCTGACCTTGAAAGGTCAAATTGGAGGTCAAACAGATATCTTGGCTTATATCTTAGTAATGGTGGATCTGAGACCAACAGTTAACTGGTAAACATTGATAGGTTTTCATTTGGTGTCGTTAAATGTGACCTTGAGTGATCTTAAAAGGTCAAACAGGCATAATGGCCATTACACTTCGTGTCATGGCTCAAACTCTATTGGTTTTTTTTCTTTTTTTAAATTTTTTTTAGTAGGTCATCAGGTCAAGTATCTGGGTCACAGGGGTATAGTCATGTAAAGCTGAAATACACTTCATGTCTGGGCTGTAACTCTTTTGTCTGTTGACGTGAGAAACTTGAAACTTCACACACGTACAGTTCGTCATAGGGGTGTATCATGCACAAAAATGGGGCACCAGGTAAAGTATCGGGGTTACAAGATACATCCTTGTAAAACAGTGTTTGTCCTCTATTTTAAACTTACTTCCAATAGACTTCACACCCACATATATCTTGGCCCAAAAATGCATCCTAAAAAGAAGAAGTTTCAATGAACTCCACGCCCACATATATCTTGGCCTAAAGATTCATAGTATAACAAAATTAGTTCACTAGATCAAGTACCCAGGTCAAGGAAAATACTTATTGGGTTTCATATTGATGTGGGTAATGTTGACCTAGAGTGACTGGCCATTTGAGGAAGTCCATAGAACACTACAAGTTCATGCTCGAAGGCTGGAAAAAAAGAGACATATATAGCAGAAAATCATGCCTGTGTACACTTGCTTGTGTTGCATGGTCCTTGTTGCTTGGTGAAAAAAGTGACCGCAGGTACGATCAGACTCTTTACACCCCCTACCGCATCAAACTTTTCAGGTAAATTGAAATAGAAAGTGCACAGAAACATAAATCATGCAATTTTTGATCAACTTAGTGTTCATCACTTGGAATGAATCTGACAGAGCCCAGGCATGTTCAATCATGCATGTCGCTTACGAGTAAAAACTGCCTGGGGACACCAGATACCCGGGCCAGAATTTCGGCGAGAATCCATTCTTGTAAAGATTCTCCTAAACTTGTCTTTGTTTAAAAAGAAAACTAATTGACAAAAATCCAAATAGATTCTCGCAAAATTGTGCAAAATTCTGGCCCTGGATACTGGCAGCTTGCTAGGGGTAAAAAGGACGGAAGCCTGCTACCTACAGTCCTGCTGACAAGTTAAGAGGTCCCCAAACACAACTCGGGTAATACACACAGTACACACATTTATGTGAAGTAACTATGTTTGAAGAATTTGTGCAGGAAACAATTTAAGGAATACTGCATGTCTATCTGGAGTTAGCTATGGGTAACATAGGATTTTTAATGAAAAACAAACTCGGACTAGTCGAAATTTTCAAGCACTAGCCCTACGGACTAGTGAAAAAAATCTTTTACCACATGTACATTTTATTAAAGTTTGGGGATTTTTTGTTCCCGGCTCTCGCGATCATTCACTCGCAATGCCAAGCTAACCCACGCGACACCTTGAAGGGACGCTACACCTTGCCTTGTAATAACATTGCGATGATAGGCACAGTAAAACAATAGAACGTATATAATTGGTTTATAAACAGCCCGCTCATTATGATTACGAGACGACGAGATCAAAGGTACCAGCAGTCATGCATTGCGGCGTATTGGCTGTCGCCCGTATCGGGGCAAGGTCACAGCACCTCACCATCAGTCTTATCTGCCCGAACGATGACAAAGGAACATCAAAAAAATTTAAAACTTGCATGGCGAATTCTTGAGCAAATAAGCATCAAAGACAATTTATCGGTGGGCTCTAAAAGTGTTGGAGAGATCATGTAATGGTGCCGCAAGTTGACTTCCCGGCCAAACAAAACACACATCTGCCAGTCACACGCAAGTGACTGCGTGGAGTAATCTACGGTGAACGGAGCATCATGCTGACTGATCTGTCACGCATTCGACATTTTTCTCTATCCCCCTACCTTCGCGTATTTGCCTGTGACTCCAAATAATTGTTGCTATAAACACGGGAATCTTTATTTTCGCATGCTGCAATTAAAAAAAAAGCTTCCCGTTTGTGTGTTCCCTCCGTAAATTACGGCATATTCACACATGTTCACTGGGCGGAAGCCATGATGAAAACAGTGCAGCACGAGCCGCAATTGGCTCATTTTTGCATGTGACTCAATTGACCAATCGGGTGATGTGTTGTGCGTCAGGCCACATGGCCAAAGCAGCTGTTTGTATACAGTTGCATTAAAGATGTTGACGGTATGCCCACGCTCGATTTCTGATTTGAAATATTAAAATTTTCGTTTGAATTTGATTTAAGAACACCGTTTATTGCGAGGAACTTGCCAATACTGTATACGCAAATTTACTACGATGTACCGATAGCGTTCATGGTAGGTACGCAAACGATATGCATCTCATCACGGCATCAGAGTCAGCGAGAAAGGATCCTGAAACCAATTCAACTATTTTAATCGTTATTTAAGTTTAACCGGGATATGGACTCCTATCGTCCCAGAAATTACAATGTATTTTTCATCGTTAGTCACCCCATGCAAATAGCTTACTTTTTTAATTTGTATTTTTAATGTTTTGCCAGTTTCACTGTCGAACAGTTGCAGCTTGAATGGTAAAATTTGACATTTTTGTGCGAATTTGCAAGCGACAATTCGCGGCAAATATATTGTAGGGTAAATGGTTTGTGTAGGCCGTAGCATTGTGTTTGAAAAAAACGATGTTTATAGAAGTTTTATCAGGACAAGTGGATTTTGTATGCGGGCAAGTGGATTTTGAAATTTACTTGCCCTGCGGACAAGTGATTTTTAAAAAAATTGTCGAGCCCTGATGTCTATCTGGAGTTAGCTATGGGTAACATAGGATTTTTAATGAAAAACAAACAAAAGACATTTGAATTTTTTATTGTTTGTGAAACAAGAAAAAGGTGTACTTTAACTTGATATAGAACTTGCGCAACTGTTTTAAACATTTGTTGGTTGGCAAGTGTTCAAATTGACCAGTTGATACAGTTTCACTTTCAATTTGACAACAAAGTGCCATCAGACTACTTCGCCCGGTGGATTGGTATTTGATTTCACTAGGATGGTAGGCCACCATGTTAAACGTATAAAAGTGCTTTGAAATTGAACACTTGGTGTTGAAGGTGGTGTTGCAGTGTTTGAAATCTGTTTTAAACGATAAGATACGAACAAGCTGATGAATACACAGTCACAGTGGTTCAACTCTTGACCGAGTGTGAAATTGGTTTTAATGATGCCTTGGCTGGAAACACAGATTTCTGATGGACAGCACTGCAATGTGGTCGTGGCT